>SJYX01022594.1:6265-117883 GCA_006410675.1 Oreotragus oreotragus
CGTCTTGGGTTGCCCCGCGGGCATGGCTTAGTTTCATTGAGTTAGACAAGGCTGTGGTCCTAGTGTGATTAGACTGACTAGTTTTCTGTGAGTATGGTTTCAGTGTGTCTGCCGTCTGATGCCCTCTTGCAACACCTACCATCTTACTTGGGTTTCTCTTACCTTGGGCGTGGGGTATCTCTTCACGGCTGCTCCAGCAAAGCACAGCCGCTGCATTACCTAAACTGGTTTGGCCAAATTCAAACCACTTAATGTTACAGAAAAGAGTAGACCCGAAGTTGTGAAACAGGTACTAGCAAAGTGACAAACAACTTACTCCTTCTTAAGCTGAAATGCGTCCAACACACACATCAAAAGCTCCAGCAAAGCACAGCCGCTGCATTACCTAAACTGGTTTGGCCAAATTCAAACCACTTAATGTTACAGAAAAGAGTAGACCCGAAGTTGTGAAACAGGTACTAGCAAAGTGACAAACAACTTACTCCTTCTTAAGCTGAAATGCGTCCAACACACACATCAAAGGAAATATCTACTTCCCTCAAGGCACAGTTGGAGAAGACAATGGCACCCCACTCCAGTACTCTTGCCTGCAAAATCCCATGGGCAGAGAAGCCTGGTGGCCTGCAGTCCCAGGGGTTGCTGGGGTTGCTAAGAGTCGGACATGACCAAGCGACTTCACTTTCATTTTTCACTTTCATGCATTGGAGAAGGAAATAGCAACCCAGTGTTCTTGCCTGGAGAATCCCAGGGACAGGGGAGCCTGGTGGGCTGACGTCTATGGGGTCGCACAGAGTTGGACACGATTGAAGTGACTTAGCAGCAGCAGCAGCAGCAAGACTTAGTAAGGTATAAACCTGCCACAGGACTGGAAAATGCCAGTTTTCATTCCAATCCCAAAGAAAGGCAATGCCAATGAATGTTCAAACTACCACACAATTCACTCATCTCACATGCTAGCAAAGTAATTCTCAAAGCTCTCCAAGCCAGGGTTCAACAGTACGTGAACTGTGATCTTCCAGATGTTCAAGATGGATTTAGAAAAGGCAGAGGAACCAGAGATCAAATTGCCAACATCTGTTGGATCATCGAAAAAGCAAGACAGTTCCAGAAAAACATCTACTTCAGCTTTATTGACTATGCCAAAGCCTTTGACTGTGTGGATCACAACAAATTGTGGAAAACTTAAAGAGATGGGGATACCAGACCATCTTACCTGCTTCCTGAGAAATCTGTATGCAAGTCAAGAAGCAATAGTTAGAACTGGACATGGAACAACAGACTGGTTCCAAATTGGGGAAGGAGTACATGAAGGCTATATATTGTCACCCTGCTTATTTAACTTATATGCGGAGTACATCATGCTAAATGCCAGGCTGACTGAAGCACAAGCTGTAATCAAGATTGCCAGGAGAAATATCAATAACCTCAGATATGCAGATAATACCACTCAATAACAGAAAGGAAAGAAGAACTAAAGAGCTTCTTGATGAAAGTGAAAGAGGAGAGTGAAAAAATTCAACATTAAAACTCAACATTAAGAAAACTAAGATCATGCCATCTGGTTCCATCACTTCGTGGCAAATAGGTGGGGAAACAATGGAAACAATGACAGACTGTTTTCTTGGGTGACTGCAGCCATGAAATTAAGAGACGCTTGCTCCTTGGAATAAAAGCTATGACCAACCTAGACAGCATATTAAAAAGCAAAGACATTATTTTCTCAACAAAGGTCCGTCTAGTCAAAGCTAGTTTTTCCAGTAGTCATGCATGGATGTGAGAGTTGGACTCCAAAGAAAGCTGAGTAGGGAAGAATTGATGCCTTTTTTGGAGAAGACTCCTGAGAGTCCCTTGGACTGCCAGGAGAGCCAACCAGTCCATCCTAAAGGAAATCAGTCCTGAATGTTCATTGGAAGGACTGATGCTGAAGCTAAAATTTCAATACTTTGGCCACCTGATGCGAAAAACTGACTCATTGGAAAAGACCCTGATGCTGGGAAAGATTGAAGGCAGGAGGAGAAGGAGACCATAAAGGCTGAGATGGTTGGATAGCATCACCCACTGGATGGACACGAGTTTGAGCACGCTGTGGGAGTTGGTGATGGACAGGGCAGGCTGGCGTGCTGCAGACCATGCGGTCGGACACAACTGAGCGCTGGACAGAACTGAACTGAAACCTGCTTCCTACAAGACTGCGTTACACACGCCAGCGCCAGTGAGAAAGCAAAAAAAAAAAAAATCCTACCTACAACCCCACGCTCTGTCACCTTGGTACCTTAATCGGGTCCCCGCCTCCCTTCAGCAGGAGAAGGGCGAAAGGGGCGTGTCGGAGCGTGCGGCACCCACGTGACCGCTGAGAGCCGCCGTCAGCCAAGTCGCGCGATCTGCCGTCATATCAGCTTATGTCGCTAGCCTCTGATTGGCTGGCGGCGCCGGCCGCCCCGAGCGTGAGGTCAGGCTACGCCCTTCCCCACTTCGGCTGCTTGGCTGAGCGCGGCGATCCACCAGCTGGAACTGCAGGTGCCCCGGAGGAACCAAGTCGGCGGCTGGGCCTGGGCGGCCGATTCTTTCTAGGTAAGGATGACATGGGGGCTGAGAAAGGAGGCCGAATACACCTGAGCGGAATGCGTGAGGAGAGGAAGAAAGGGGGCTTCGGCAAGATCCAGGAGGTGAAGTTGAGAGCGTGTCTGCCTCTCCCCTTCCTACCCCGTCCCGCTGGCGTTTGTTGACTTCTTCCTGGACGTGAGGCCCTGGGCAGGAGCTGGGGCTCTGTCTGCGAAATTTGGCTCAAGGACTCCTGCGCTGACCGTTGGCAGGGACCAGCAGGTAGCTGGCTAGGGGGATGGGGCGAGTGCAGGGCGCAGGGCACGCGCGCTGGCCCGGGGCTGGCGGGAGGCGAGTTGCGGCCAGAGACCTCCAGGTTAGGGGCCTCTGCCTGGCCAGAGCGCCTACTTCAGGGCACGAGGAGGCTTGGACGTGAAAGAAACAAAACATGAGAATGGACCTGAAGAAATGTTTGATGTTGGCTATTGCGAAAATCTATTACAAGGCAAGTTAGTCCATTGAACCCTAGTAAAGCGTTTTGCGACGAATTTCTTTCTGTTCTTGGGGGATTTTTTTTTTTTTTTTCCTTCAAGAGGCGAAGGAATTAGGCTGAAGAACTGGTGATTATTTGTGCAAGCCCCAGTTATTGTCGTATAATTAAGATGGCTATAAAGACCCTGGCTTTCTGTTAGCACTTTAAAATTATATGCAAAAGTATGTGAACTTGTAAGGTCACTAAGAGTTTAAAAATTTAAGGAGCAGAAGAGATAATGATGAAGAAGCAGTAGAACTTGGTTAAAGTCGGTGGATTTTGCAACCAGCCTGAGGGTGATTGAGTCCCAGCCCCAGCATTTGTTTACTTGATCACTCTGGGAATTTTGTGTCCAGATTTCATATAAGAATAATGCTAGTACCGAACTTTTAGGGTGTATCTTGAAAGGGTTAAATGAGTTAATATTTAAAGTGCCTCATGTATAGTATGTTGATATTAGAAATGAGCTGTTTTTTTTAAATCAGATAACACTTTTTTTCTGCCTTAGGTTAAAGTAATTTTGACTCAGCTGTGGTTCCTATAACAGTAGTAATTATAGCTCCTGTTTGTTGAGGAGGTTCCACATGTTAGATAATGCCACACCCTATACTTCATTTCTAAATCTTAGAACAGTTCTGTAACCTAACCTAGATTTGCTTTTTCCATTTCATAGATAGGGGTTTGAATATAAACTTCAAAATTGAATTGCAGTTTTGAGATCATAATTGTTAGTGATTTCAAACTTTTTTTGTTCAGTTCAGTTCAGTTGCTCAGTTGTGTCTGACTCTTTGCGACCCCATAAACCACAGCACGCCAGGCCTCCCTGTCTTTCACCAACTCCGGAGTTCACCCAAACCCATGTCCATTGAGACGGTGATGCCATCCAACCATCTCGTCCTTTGTCATCCCCTTCTCCTCCTGCCCTCAATCTTTCCCAGCATCAGAGTCTTTTCAAATGAGTTAGCTCTTCGCATCAGGTGGCCAAAGTATTGGAGTTTCAGCTTCAATATCAGTCCTACCAGTGAACACCTAGGACTGATTTCCTTTAGGATGGACTGTTTGGATCTCCTTGCAGTCCAAGGACCTCTCAAGAGTCTTCTCCAACACCACAGTTCAAAAGCAGCAATTCTTCAGTGCTCAGCTTTCTTTATAGTCCAACTCTCACATCCATACATGACCACTGGAAAAACCATAGCCTTGACTAGATGGACCTTTGTTGACTAAGTGATGTCTCTGCTGTTGAATATGCTATCTAGGTTGGTCATAACTTTCCTTCCGGGGAAGAAGCATCTTTTAATTTCATGGCTGCAGTCACCATCTGCAGTGATTTTGGAGCCCAGAAAAATAAAGTCAGCCACTGTTTCCACTGTTTGCCCAACTATTTGCCATGAAGTGATAGGACTGGATGCCATTATCTTCGTTTTCTGAATGTTGAGTTTTAAGCCAACTTTTTCACTCTCCTCTTTCACTTTCATCAAGAGGCTTTTTAGCTCCTCTTCACTTTCTGCCATAAGGGTGGTGTCATCTGCATATCTGAGGTTATTGATATTTCTCCCGGCAATCTTGATTCCAGCTTGTGCTTCCTCCAGCCCAGCCTTTCTCATGATGTACTCTGCATCTAAGTTAAACAAGCAGGCTGACAATTTACAGTCTTGACATACTCCTTGTCAGAAATTACAGCATTGCATTTGTGAGTACCTATTTACTACATCCCACACATTCTGGACATACTTTAAAACAGCCCAGCCTTTCTCATGATGTACTCTGCATCTAAGTTAAACAAGCAGGCTGACAATTTACAGTCTTGACATACTCCTTGTCAGAAATTACAGCAATGCATTTGTGAGTACCTATTTACTACATCCCACACATTCTGGACATACTTTAAAACAGGTTTCATCTCACAGTATCTCAGCTGCCTCCAGATGGTCTGAAGTACATTTCCTCCTTCCTTCTAGGCACCGGTTTATTATCACAGCAGTTATATACGGGGAATATTCAAATCAGTACAACTCGCGTGGTCTTCAGTTAAGAGTTTTTTTAATAGGTAGGGACTGAGAGCTTATTGAAGTTTTTACTTACATCGGATATTAAAAGTTAAAAAAAAAGTTAACGCTCTTGATTAATGTTTGAGTTATCTTTGGCGGCACGATACTGTTCCAGATACTATACGTGGTCCCCTACATAGGAGCCTTCGGGTTTTGAACTTTCAAAGGTGTGAATGTGTATTCTGCCAGCGTCGGTGAAGCTGCAGCCTCGCCTACTGTCCCCTGTTGCTGACAGTCCTCAGCTCCACCCTCTCCCTCCTCCTGCTGTCCCCTCCTCTCGCCCATAAGGCTTCTTGCGCGTTCACTCGATGCCAGCCCCTGTCTGTATGCCAGCTATTGTACTGTACTACTGTACCTTTCAAGGTATTGTATGGGTAAAATTTAAAATGTTTTTTTTTTTGTGTGTGTGTGTGTGTGTGTGTATTCTTTCTGTGAAAAGCATTATAAACCTATTACAGAACAGTACCATGTCACCGATTGTGTTACTGGATACTTTGGCTGACTTTGTTGGACTTAGGAACAGAACTTATTCGTATGTAGGGGACTTACTATATATCGAATTATGGCTGTTGGGCATTATAGGTAATATGCAAGACTGGTTCAACAACTCCTACCAACCTTTAAAATGTGTGTGTGCGTGTATGCTAATTTGCTTTAGTCATGTCTGACTCTGTGCAACCCTACAGACTTAGCCTGCTGGGCTCCTCTGTCCATGGGATTCTCCAGGCAAGAATACTGGCGTGGTTGCCATTTCCTTCTCCAGGTGATGTTCCCAACCCAGGGATCGAACCCAGGTCTGCTGCATTGCAGGCAGTTTCTTTACCGTCTGAGCCACCAGGGATCTAGCGTTTAGTGGTATAGTGATATTCTTTTCAGTTGTTAGGTTCTCCTTAAATGTTTGTTTGGATGTTACTTAATGTACGTGACCTGCTGCTCTGTCCTTTATGGCTTCAGCAACTGGGCTCCTTTTGATCTTCAGATTCATGTTCGCATGTAGTCTTCTGCTTTTATCCGGGAGTCCAGATGAGCCACAGCAATTAGACTTAAGATCCAAACTGAGCCCATCGTTCCTCGTACCCCAAAAGTTCCTGTTGCACCCAAATATACTAGCTCCACAATATTCCCTATTTTGATAACATCATCATCCATTCAGGCAAGGTAAAAAATCTCACAGTCATCTTAGATTTTTAAAAATTGATGTATAGTTGATTTACAGAATTTTATTAGTTTCTGATGATAGGTTTTCATATTTTTCTCCATTATGGTTTATAACAGGATATTGAACATGTACCCTGTGCTATATAGTAGGATCTTGTTGTTTATTCTTTCTGTTTAATAGTTTGCATTAGACTTGTAAGTCTCTGATGAATATGTCTATTCTCACAGCTGTTGTCTGAGGTCAGGCAATCATCCTCTCTAGGCTAGTGTACCACACTAGTTCGGAGCAACCAGTCTCCCTGCATCTCATCAGTACAACACATTCCTAACGCAACAGTTTTTATAAAATATGGGTCTGTTTATACCTCTTTCCTCATCGAAAGTCTTTCGTGTCTCCTCCATCATGTGCGAGGGAAAGTTCAATTCCTTAGCGGGGCACCAGATCCAATAGCAAAAGCAGTCTGATACCAGTTTCCTTTTACCAGGTTCATCGTCCACCATTTTTTTCCCCTCTGCTTCACCCTTGTCACGCTCTTAAGCATCCACCTTGCACATCCCATGAGCCGTGAGTGTACCATGGCCTTTCCATGCCTTTGCAGTTGCTATTTCTAATTGAAATAATTAGCCTCCTTGTTTTTTTCCCCTGGTAATGTCCTTCAAAGCCCAAATCAAAGTACTTCACTGTACAGCCTTCTGTTGTAAGAGGAGATAGTTCTTTTGTCTTTTCTAATTTCGTACAGTTTGCATATATGTACCTTTTTTGTAGGGCTTTTGGGTAGCCCTGTGGTAAAGAATCCATCTCCCAATGCAGGAGATGCAGGTTCAATCCCTGGGTCGGAAAGATCCCCTGGAGAAGGAAATGGCAACCCACTCCAGTATTCTTGCCTGGGAAATCCCAGGGACAGAAGAACTGCAGGCTGCAGTCCTTGGGGTCCCAAAGGAGTCAGACACAACTCAGCAACTAAACAGCAGCGACCTTTATTGTAGCACTTGGATCCATAGAACAGTTCCTTCCTTCCTATAGCTGCCTTATTTTGAAGATGGATTTAGACTGAATCTTTAATCTTTGTATGCTCATCACCTGGTGTAGTTTGAGTGAATTAACAATATATGATGAAGGATATATGTCATTTGATTATAAATTTTCTTCCATGTCAATGTGAGAAAAAAATGCTTGCAACTCATATCACAAAGAAGGGGCTAAATGCCCTAATAAATAAAGAACTTCTAGAATTTGATTTTAAGAGACTGGAAACTCAATGGTTTTCGGACTCTTTTCTTATTGTTGCTGTTGTTCGAAAGTTTTCGTTATAGATGAGGGCTGTTCAGAATGCTGGGCACATTTCTCACTACCAACAGTGCAGTGAAAAATGAGAAAATAGGTCGTCAATGATGGAGTCAGTGATCAGCCCACAAAAGCTGACTGTGAATTTGCTGAACCGTTTATGCAGGATCATGACTATAGACTCAACTTAAGTTTTTCAAAGTTTAAGCATCTGGAACTGGAGGTGGCGTACTTTCCTTTCAAAGGGCTAGATAATAAACATTTGTGAGCCATGCTGTGTCTGTTACAGTGACTCAGCCTTGACTTTGTAGTACAGAGAAACAGCTACAGACAATATAATAGACACATGTGCACATAGCTGTGTTTCAACAAAGCTTCTTTACAGAAACAGGCACTGGATTCAGGCCCTGTGGGACCACAGTTTGCCAACTTCTGAGGGCTGGGAAGCCAGCACTGGGGGTGGAGGGGAATAAATGTATTCTAGTTTTCAGTGTCAAGAACACATCTTTTGTTCCATCAGTGAGAGTTCCGGTCAGTGTCAAAAATAGTCAGTCTCTGTACTTTTATGGTTGTGGTCACAGCATAGATCCCTTTAGGGAACTGACCTAAAGTCTCAGCACTGAAGCAAAAGTCTCTGAAATCTGAATCCTTTTAGGAGAAAGATGCCGCTGAAACTTGTAGCCGAAGGAGAAAGCCATTTATCTAAATACCTTTACTATTTGCATGCTAACTATTAACCCTGTCCTCTGGCATGTAGTGGAAGCAAACACTGAGATGCAATTAGAGGACTCAATGCCAGCCATCAGCCTGGCCTTGAAGAAGAAGTTTTGTGGGCCCCAGTTTCTCTCCCTGAGCTTTGGTGTCCCCACGTATAAGATGAAGAGCTGGGCCCTAGTCCAGAGATGGCATTGAAGACCCCTTCTGGCTCTCATGATGGCATTTACAGGGTTGCAGTAGCAACAGGCTTGTACTTCACATGCTTATGAAGGCAGGAACTTCATATATAGTTTTTCTGAAAAATTTTTGCTTTGAGAAATGTCAACATAGGGAAGTAATTGTTGTTACCTGTTTATCCTTTAGGGGCTAAGATGGATCTTGTACTCAGTATTGCAGATTATTATTTTTTTACACCGTACATATATCCAGCCACATGGCCAGAGGACAACATCTTCCGACAAGCTATCACTCTCCTGATTGTAACAAATCTCGGTGCTTTTATACTGTATTTCTTCTTTGCAACACTGAGTTATTATTTTGTCTATGATCATTTATTAATGAAACACCCACAATTTTTAAAGGTAGGTGGTTTTCTTATCTATTGTTTAATTACCATTACAGTAAAAGTAGCAATGTGATGTATCAATATTTGTGAGATTTTCAGATTAAACTGGTTATAACCTTTAGAGTTTCTAAAACCAACTCCAAGTGGGATATTTTTGGAAGAACTAGTCTTCTCTCTCCTTTCCTTAATTTAAACAGATAAATAAACTGTACTTTTTTTTTTAACTGTAAGCCTGGTCTTGCTAAACACATAGACAAGAATTTCTTTGCTAATAGTGATGAATAAATAAATGTATACATTTGTATAATTGTTTTAATATTAAACTTTCACAAGCTGAAATATGCTTTTACTATGTATATAGTTTTTGACTAGATAATCCAAACTCAGCAGATATAGACCTATTTAGTGACTTTTCTGTTTCAGTTACTTGTATTTGTCAGTCACTACAAAGAGTTGGGGGGAGGGAAATGTAGAGAGGGTTGGGGATGGAAGTTAATTATGAAATAAATTATTATTCTGTAAATAGAAATTTGGAATAGAGATTTTTGTAGGAAGGGGAAAAGAAGTTTTAGAATTTAAAATATCTGTTGCATTTGCTTCCTGCAAAAGGAATGTTTTTTTACACACCCCTGCCCAAACAGTAACATTTTAGTAGAAGCTGTTTGGAGGTAAGTGCCTTCATATAAAAGAGACGTTCAAAACCCAATCTGGAACAGTTGTGTGCTAGTTTTATTTAACATGGATTCTGTGCTTTGTAACTATTGGAAACTTCATTTTCAGAATCAGGTCTCTCGAGAGATTATGCATTCTGTCCAGTCAATGCCATGGATGAGCATCCCCACAGTTTTACTGTTCCTACTAGAGGTGAGAGGTTACAGCAGACTCTATGACGGCATAGGCGAGTTTCCATATGGTGAGTTTCCGTATATGGTGTAAGAGTTTCCGTATATAGTGTAAACTTCAGGCACAGATGGGTTTCTTGAAAGAGTCAAATCTGCCTCTTCTTTTCTTCAAAATAATTAAAAGTTCTTCAGTTTGTTTTTATGTGTGCATGCTTAGTTGCTTCAGTCATGTCTGACTCTTTGTGACAATATTGGCTATAGCCCCCACCAGGCTTCTCTGTCCATGGGTTTCTCCAGGCAAGAATCCTGGAGTAGATTGCTATGCCCTCCTCCAGTGGATCTTCCCAACCCAGGGATAGAACCCACGTCTCTTATGTGTCCTGCATTGGCAGGCAGGTTCCCACTAGTGCCACCTAGGAAGCCCAGTTTTCAGTATTCTACTTTAATTTGTTCTTGTCCTGCCACATACGTGCATTTCTTTAATTTCATCTCAACTTTAAAGTCTTTTTGTAGCTGAGATTGTGCCCAGGAGAAGATTGGCATCGTCAGAGCTGGAACCTTGAGTTTGTTTCCTAGTACCTATATTGAATTCAAGAATCACTCCCTCCTCCCCAAAAAAAGATAAAAAATTCAGAAGACAAATTTTTTTTTAAAAACCTATCATCACTTATTATTATTTTTTTAATCCATCATTATTTATATCAAAAAATTGAAACCCTTGCTATGCATGCTGGTTTGGACTCTGATTTATTTTTTTTCTTGCTAATGTTTATGCCCATATTTTCATGCCAATTAGTTTTAGAATTACATTGCATAAATATCCATTTAAATATACTTTATGTAAATGATCCATACTTTTAGATCTTTAGATTATTTCTTGTTTTTCTATTATAAACAGTGCTACAGTGACTAAAGTTTTGTGAAATTCTGGAATTACTTCATCAAGGTACATATCTAGTATCTAGTATTAGAAAGTAAGAATAATACAGAGTTAAAATGTGTTGTTCCTATTTACCAGCTTTAGTTCTAAGCTTTTCACGTGTCATCACTCCATCTTATTTTATTCTACATTAATCCTATGAGGTAGGTACTACTATATGCTCCTTTAGAGGTGAGTAAATTAAGTGTACAGAAGAGTTTCAATAACTTGCTGAGCTCACTTGACAAATAAGGGGTGGATCTGGGACTGAAATCCAAGCTTGCTGGCATCAGCACCCCTTCTCTCCTAGTAAAAGTTTAGTTTTCAGAGGAGGGGACAAAAGTCACACACCAGGGTGCTGAATTGGCTCAGCCTTGGAAGGTGGGCTGAGTTATGAATAAAAGTAAAAGGAGAGAGGTTTGAGTAAAGATACACAGGCAAGACTCTGAAGATGTTGGGAGGATGCTAAGTGAACCAGGCTGGTTAGCACATGAGTAGATGAGGTTAGAAAGGTCAGAAGGAGTTGGGTTACAGAGTAAATGCTCATAATACCATGGCTTAAGGTAGTTTGTGGAAAATAAAATTCTAAGCAGAGGAGGTAACATATGTAAAGATGTGTGTTATGAAGATTAATATGAAAGGAAAAATAAATAACATACTACTATATGCTCCTTTAGAGGTGAGTAAATTAAGTGTACAGAAGAGTTTCAATAACTTGCTGAGCTCACTTGACAAATAAGGGGTGGATCTGGGACTGAAATCCAAGCTTGCTGGCATCAGCACCCCTTCTCTCCTAGTAAAAGTTTAGTTTTCAGAGGAGGGGACAAAAGTCACACACCAGGGTGCTGAATTGGCTCAGCCTTGGAAGGTGGGCTGAGTTATGAATAAAAGTAAAAGGAGAGAGGTTTGAGTAAAGATACACAGGCAAGACTCTGAAGATGTTGGGAGGATGCTAAGTGAACCAGGCTGGTTAGCACATGAGTAGATGAGGTTAGAAAGGTCAGAAGGAGTTGGGTTACAGAGTAAATGCTCATAATACCATGGCTTAAGGTAGTTTGTGGAAAATAAAATTCTAAGCAGAGGAGGTAACATATGTAAAGATGTGTGTTATGAAGATTAATATGAAAGGAAAAATAAATAACATTTTTCTCCAGCATTTAAATAATAAAGATACCATAGGAGTATACTCTTTCTGTTTCGTAAGTATCCTCATCGTTTAATTAAGAAATATTTTATATAGGACACTTCAGGTTTTTATGAGAGGAGAATGAACAGATCCCAGAGTCAAGGGAAATGAAAGTTGTGATGTATTGAATTAACAAAGCAGATAGTTGGCAGTGTTTGGGTCTAGTATCCTGTTTTGTCTCCTTAGACGGACCTGTCAAAAGTAACCTCTGAACGAACTTATGGTTGCTGGTGGGGAAGAATAGATAGTTAGGGAGTTTGGGATCAACGTGTACACACTGCTATATTTAAAATGGATAACCAACAAGGACCTACTGTATAGCACAGGGAACTCTGCACAGTGTTACGTGGCAGCCTGGATGGGAGGGGAGTTTGGAGGAGAATGGATACATTTGTATATATGGCTGAGTCCTTTCACTGCTCACCTGAAACTATCACAACATTGTTCATTGGCTATAACCCAATACAAAGTAAAAAGTTAAAATATGTATTAGGGGGGGAAAAAGTAAACTGATCCTAGGAGCTGAATCTTGATTCTGCCATATCCTTTTGTCTCTTATAGGCTGGTTTCAACTCGCTGCTAGTATCTTCTCCTTTCTCTTCTTCACTGACATGCTGATCTACTGGATTCATAGAGGCCTTCATCATAGACTTGTTTATAAGGTAATAAGCTTGATTCATTTGTAGAGTCAAATACACATTTGAAGAGAGAAAATACACATTTCAGCAGTGGATAACTATAAATCCTGTCTCGTTTTCAAGAATTTCCTCTAACTTATTAAATACCTAAGTAGCCTTAGTCATGATAGGTACCAGGTACATTTTGTTTGTATCCTTCTTTGTGAGTCTGCAAGGGCTGTGCTAAAAATCTTACTGTCTTGGGGATTTTCTAAAGTAATTTGCTAAGTTCAACAGGATTTTTTCAGATAGGTCATTTCCCACACCATGAGCTTGAAAAACTAAGGAGAATGTTGCACTGGCTAAAGTCTATGGCATTAACATGGTCTTTTCTTCTGTAGCGCTTACACAAACCTCATCATGTCTGGAAGATTCCAACTCCATTTGCGAGCCATGCTTTTCACCCTCTGGACGGCTTCCTTCAGAGTCTGCCTTACCACATATACCCTTTTATCTTCCCGTTACACAAGGTAGTTTATTTAGGCTTGTACATCTTGGTCAATATCTGGACAATTTCCATTCACGATGGTGATTTTCGTGTTCCCCAGCTCTTAAAACCTTTTATTAATGGCTCGGCTCATCACACAGACCACCATATGCTCTTTGACTATAATTATGGACAGTATTTCACCTTGTGGGATAGAATTGGAGGCTCATTCAGAAATCCCTCCTCCTTTGAGGGGAATGGACCTCTTAATTATGTGAAGAAAATGGCAGAAGAAAAGCACAATAGCCATTTAGGAAATGGTTATAAAAACGAAAAATTATTCAATGGAGAGTGTACAAAGACTGAGTAGATTATCTCCCAATTATTAAAAATTTTTAATCAAGGAAAAATAATCTACATACGTTACCGCTAGGAGGCATAGCAAGTGAACAGGATCATTTGAAAAAGCAGTACTGTGGGTATAGCTGAGGAATGCTCATAATGGTAGATCAAGGGAACATGCCATGTGTACCACTATTTTAACCTTGTGCAGCAAATACTGGATGTTGCTCTAAGGGACAAGTTGTGTCTTTCTAGCCAGCAGATCTGTAATTTGTATAGCCTCAACAGAAGTTTTTTGAAGTTAAAGGATAGATTATTGAGGGGACTGGGCTATGTCCTTTTGCCTTAATTTGTGCATATTCAGTAAAGTAAAATTCATTGTACTTAATGATATCAAGACTAAATGGCATAACAAAGAAGTAATAATATGAAGATGATTCCTCGTATCAGGAATGATTAAGTATTTGGTACAGTAAATTCCCTACGTAAAAACAAGTTCCATTCCGAGAGCCACGTTCGTAAGTCAGATTTGTTTATAAGTCCAACAAAGTTAGCTCATCTACCCAACCAACACAATTTGCTATATAGTACTGTTCTGTAATAGATTTATAAGACTTTTCACACAAATAATATGTAAACACAAAAAATAAACATCTTTACTTGTATAGTACAGTACCTTGAAAAGTACAGTAATATAGTATAGCAGATGGCACACGGGCTGTCATCGACTGAACAGGCGAGGAGAGTTACTGACTCAAAGAGGTGGGAGATGGAAGAGCTTCAGATTATCAGCAATAGGGGATACCAGCTACATCACCACTGCTTTTATGCTTGCTTCAGACATCCTGGGTTTGAAATAAAAATACCGTACTCTACAGCACTGTACAGTAAAGTACACAAAAGCGCAGCCACTTACGCATGTGACAATGTACACTAGATATGTGAGCTGACCTGATTGGACATGCGAGCGCGTGTCCTCATCTTTGAAGGTCAGAAACGTGAAGGTTCGTATGTAGGGGACTTACTGTGTTGGTATGATAACTTGTGCTTTGTTCAAGTAGAAACATAGGTTTGAAAAAAATCATAATGTATTATCAGCTCAGTAACCTGATTAATAGCAGATGTTACAAGATTATTGTCTTTCCAAACATAGAAAACTTACTCCCTGGCAACATCGTCAACTATTATGTTTTACTGATGAACAGATACATTGGGATTTTAGAAAACATTATTACTACCTTGATTTAATCCAGATCCGGGATTAAAAATTTTGATGGTTATTGTTTTCAATTGTTATTTAATAGGTGTAAAATGACGTGACTCTGAATATATGTAGAAAGGGAAATTTGATGCCCAGGTAATATATTTAACGCTACTGGTGTTTTTAATTAAATTGATGCACTGCACTTTTGATATGTTTCACACTTACAATCCTGTGATCTCTATAAAAAAATAATTGCCAAATGTTTTAGGCCTCTCACTGAAGATTAGTTTAGAAATCTTATTTCAACACCCTCCTGTTTCTTTACTTCTTCCCACTCCCTCTGTGAAAAGATTTAACAGAAAACTTTCATTAAGAAATGTCATGTGTTGTAATATAAGTATGTTGGGAAAACATGTTTGCATAAGTATTGTCTAATCTATTTATGTAAACAATTAAAGTTGATTATGACTGTTATTAAATATTATAAAAGCATAAAATATTCTTTGTACAAATTTTATATCAGTGTGAAACCTCAAAAGTGATGTGGATTGTCAAAACTTTAGAATATCTCCAAGGGCTTGCTATCAAGGGGAGAAAGAGAGAAGGGAGTGCCACTTTCTTTTTATATTTCATATCTTTTATTAGATTATTTTAGGGAGAAGGCAATGGCACCCCACTCCAGTATTCTTGCCTGGAAAATCCCATGGACAGAGGAGCCTGGTGGGCTTCAGTCCATGGGGTCGCGAAGAGTCAGACATGACTGAGTCTTCACTGTCAACTTTTCACTTTCCCGCATTGGAGAAGGAAATGGCAACCCACTCCAGTATTCTTGCCTGGAGAATCCCTGGGACAGTGGAACCTGGTGGGCTGCTGTCTATGGGGTCGCACAGAGTCAGACACAACTGAAGTGACTTAGCAGCAACAGCAGCAACAAGACACCAGTCAAAAAAGTTAATGCTTTGGATCCAGAAGAAAATGTTTGGTTTTTTCCCTTTCTGTTTAAGTTATTGTTACAGTGTTGCTTAAGCATACCAGTATACCATTTAGTATTTTGTAACTGGTCAGTGCATCTAAATGCTTTTCACTGATCCCCATGGTCCCTGTTTTCCTCTCTGCCTGATGGGAAAAAAAAGGAATTAAGAAGATGTAAACCTTGTTTCCCAAAATGATGAAAGCTAATATTTATTGAGCTTTTATTCTTGATCAGGTCCTTGATGTAAGGACACTGGAACCCAGCTGGTAACTTTCCTGAGATTATTTCTCTTCTCATGTAAAGTCCACCTTGGGTGTTTCTGGTTAGTGAACAGAATTCCACAGTTACTGAGACCCAGGCTCCTTCCATCTCTGGGCTCTGCTCTTCTCCCAGTTTACAAAGTTTTCTCTGTTGAAGGAGCCAGCAGGGGAAGAGGGTAGAGTGCCCATGTTGCTTTGGACGAAACTTAATCATGTGGCCCATCTTACTGGAAAGGATTCTGGGGAATGTGTCCAGCTGTGTTCCTGGGAGGACAGGGTCACCAGTTGTTGACCAGGTAGCCATTCTGCCATGCCCATATAATTTATTTTCCTCTTTTTGTGGGTGCCAATAAAGGTATTGAGGGAATGAATGAACTCAAAATTATTTCAGATTATCCTTTCACTGGATGTCTTAGTGCTCTTAATTCCATAACTTCAGTTGAGTGTTAAAGTTTCCTCTAGATTCTTAATACTGTGTAGCTAATAGAAAAGAAAGAATAATTTATGAGGAAAGTTTCCTCAGAGATCTTAGTAAACTAGTCTCTGCCCTGCCTGCTCTCTCAAGTTCTGATCTTATCAAGCAGTATTATGTTAAGTAATACAAACAGTGTTTTTTGTGCATAGTCACCACATCGTGCTGTTTTCTTTTAGAGGTATTCAGAAATTGCTCATGGAAGTGAGGATCTAAATTCCTTCCCACGAGAATATCAAGTGAAAGACTTTAGAGGAGTTCAGATATTGCTCATGGACGTAAGGATTTAAATTCCTTCCCACATGAATATTAAGTGAAAGACTTGCCTTTGAAACTTTTTGTGGTTATAAGATAGAAAATCAACGGACTTCTTGATGGTCCAGTGGCTGCAGTTCAGCTCAGTCGTGACCAACTCTTTGCGACCCCATGAATCACAGAACGCCAGACCTCCCTATCTATCACCAGCTCCCCGAGTTCACTCAAACTCAGGTCCATCGAGTTGGTGATGCCATCCAGCCATCTCATCCTCTGTCGTCCCCTTCTCCTCCTGCCCAAATCCCTCCCAGTCTCAGGGTCTTTTCAAATGAGTCAACTCTTCGCATGAAGTGGCCAAAGTATTGGAGTTTCAGCATCAGCATCAGTCCTTCCAGTGAACACCCAGGACTGATCTCCTTTAGAATGGACTGGTTGGCTCTCCTTGCAGTCCAAGGGACTCTCAAGAGTTTTCTCCAACACCACACTTCAGAAGCATCAATTCTTTGGCACTCAGCTTTCTTCACAGTCCAACACTCACATCCGTACATGACCACTGGAAAAACCATAGCCTTAACTAGATGGACCTTTGTTGGCAAAGTAATGTCTCTGCTTTTGAATATGCTGTCTAGGTTGGTCATAACTGTCCTTCCAAGGAGTAAGCATCTTTTTATTTCATGGCTGCAGTCACCATCTGTAGTGATTTTGGAGCCTGAGAAAATAGAGTCTGCCACTGTTTCCACTGTTTCCCCATCTATTTCCCACAAAGTAATGGGACTAGATGCCATGATCTTTGTTTTCTGAATGTTGAGCTTTAAGCCAACTTTTTCACTCTCCTCTTTCACCTTCAAGAGACTCTTTAGCTCCTCTTCACTTTCCGCAATAAGTGTGGTGTCATCTGCATATCTGAGGGTATTGATATTTCTGCCAGCAATCTTGATTCCAGTTTGTGCTGCTTCCATCCCGACATTTCTCATGATGTACTTGCATATAAGTTAAATAAGCAGGGTGACAATACACAGCCTTGACGTACTCCTTTTCCTATTTGGAACCAGTCTGTTGTTCCATGTCCAGTTCTAACTGTTGCTTCCTGACCTGCATATAGATGTCTCAAGAGGCAGGTCAGGTGGTCTGGTATTCCCATCTCTCTCAGAATTTGCCACAGTTTATTGTGGTCCACATAGTCAAAGGCTTTGGCATAATCAAAGCACAAATAGATGTTTTTCTGGAACTCTCTTGCTTTTTCCATGATCCAGCGGATGTTGGAATTTGATCTCTAGTTCCTCTGCCTTTTCTAAAATCAGCTTGAACATCTGGAAGTTCACAGTTAACCTACTGCTGAAGCCTGGCTTGGAGAATTTTGAGCATTACTTTACTAGCGTGTGAGATGAGTGCAATTGTGCGGTAGTTTGAGCATTCTTTGGCATTGCCTTTGGGATTGGGATGAAAACTGACCTTTTCCAGTCTTGTGGCCACTGCTGAGTTTTCCAAATTTGCTGGCATATTGAGTGCAGCACTTTCACAGCATCATCTTTCAGGATTTGCAACAGCTCAACTGGAATTCCATCACCTCCACTAGCTTTGTTCCTAGTGATGCTTTCTAAGGCCCACTTGACTTCACATTCCAGTATGTCTGGCTCTAGGTGAGTGATCACTCCATCGTGATTAACTGTGTCATGAAGATCTTTTTTGTACAGTTCTTCTGTGTATTCTTGCCACCTCTTCTTAATATCTTCTGCTTCTGTTAGGTCCATACCATTTCTGTCCTTTATCGAGCCCATCTTTGCATGAAATGTTCCCTTGGTATCTCTAATTTTCTTGAAGAGATCTCTAGTCTTTCCCATTCTGTTGTTTTCCTCTATTTCTTTGCATTGATCGCTGAGGAAGGCTTTCTTATCTCTTCTTGCTATTCTTTGGAACTCTGCATTCAGATGCTTATATCTTTCCTTTTCTCCTTTGCTTTTCGCTTCTCTTCTTTTCACAGCTATTTGTAAGGCCTCCCCAGACAGCCATTTTGCTTTTTTGCATTTCTTTTCCATGGGGATGGTCTTGATCCCTGTCTCCTGTACAATGTCACGAACCTCATTCCATAGTTCATCAGGCACTCTATCTATCAGATCTAGGCCCTTAAATCTATTTCTCACTTCCACTGTATAATCATAAGGGATTTGATTTAGGTCATACCTGAATGGTCTAGCGGTTTTCCCTACTTTCTTCAATTTAAGTCTGAATTTGGTAATAAGGAGTTCATGATCTGAGCCACAGTCAGCTCCTGGTCTTGTTTTTGTTGACTGTATAGAGCTTCTCCATCTTTGGCTGCAAAGAATATAATCAATCTGATTTCGGTGTTGACCATCTGGTGATGTCCATGTGTAGAGTCTTCTCTTGTGTTGCTGGAAGAGGGTGTTTGCTATGACCAGTGCATTTTCTTGGCAAAACTCTATTAGTCTTTGCCCTGCTTCATTCCGCATTCCAAGGCCAAATTTGCCTGTTACTCCAGGTGTTTCTTGACTTCCTACTTTAGCATTCCAGTCCCCTATAATGAAAAGGACATCTTTTTTGGGTGTTAGTTCTACAAGGTCTTGTAGGTCTTCATAAAACCGTTCAACTTCAGCTTCTTCAGCATTACTGGTTGGGGCATAGACTTGGATAACTGTGATATTGAATGGTTTGCCTTGGAAACGAACAGAGATCATTCTGTCGTTTTTGAGATTGCATCCAAGTACTGCATTTCGGACTCTTTTGTTGACCATGATGGCTACTCCATTTCTTCTGAGGGATTCCTGCCCGCAGTAGTAGATATAATGGTCATCTGAGTTAAATTCACCCATTCCAGTCCATTTTAGTTTGCTGATTCCTAGAATGTCGACGTTCACTCTTGCCATCTCCTGTTTGACCACTTCCAATTTGCCTTGATTCATGGACCTGACATTCCAGGTTCCTATGCAATATTGCTCTATCAGACCTTGCTTCTGTCACCAGTCACATCCACAACTGGGTATTGTTTTTGCTTTGGGTCCATCCCTTCATTCTATCTAGGGCTATTTCTCCACTGATCTCCAGTAGCATATTGGGCACCTACTGACCTGGGAAATTCCTTTTTCAGTATCCTATCATTTTGCCTTTTCATGCTGTTCATGGGGTTCTCAAGGCAAGAATACTGAAGTGTTTGCCATTCCCTTCTCCAGTGGACCACATTCTGTCAGACCTCTCCACCATGACCCGTCTGTCTTGCATGGCCCCACATGACATGGCTTAGTTCCATTGAGTTAGACAAGGCTGTGGTCCCTGTGATCAGATTGGCTAGTTTTCTGTGATTATGGTTTCAGAGTGTGTGCCCTCTGATGCCCTCTTGCAACACCTACCGTCTTACTTGGGTTTCTCTTACCCTGGACGTGGGGTATCTCTTCACGGCTCCTCCAGCAAAGCCCAACCGCTGCTCCTTACCTTGGACGAGGGGTATCTCCTCACGGCTGCCCCTCCTGACCTTGAACGTGGGCCCTCCTGTGCCCATGCAGTGCCACTCCTTGGAGGTGGGGTAGCTCCTCCCAGCCACTGCCCCTTACCTCGGGTGCGTGGTAGCTCCTCTCGGCCGCCACTCCTGTCCTCGGACATGGGGTAGCTCCTCTTGGCCGCTGCCCGTGACCTTGGACGTGGGGTAGCTCCTCTTGGCCACTGCCCCTGACCTTGGATGTGAGGTAGCTCCTGTCAGTCACTGCCCCGACCCTGGGCAAGGGGTCGCTCCTCTGGCTTAGACTCCACAATCCCAATGTAGGGGACACAGGCTTCAATCCCTGGTCAGGGAACTAGAGCCTACATGCCACAATCAAAGATCCTGCATATCACAACTAAACCTCAGTTCAGTTCAGTTGCTAGTCGTGTCTGACTCTGCGACCACTTGAATTGCATCACGCCAGGCTTCCCTGTCCACCACCAACTCCTGGAGTTCACTCACATCCATCGAGTCAGTGATGTAAGCCTAGGCACAGCCTAATGAATGAATAAGGGAATTTTTTTTTTTTTTTTTTAAGAAAAGGATCACATTTCCCCTTTTTATGGTAGGAATTGGGAAATAGATGGAGACAGTATAGAGCACGTTGCAAAACCTGAAGACATACTGAGTCATTGTTCTTATCTCCTTGTCTCTGAAAGCTGTAATTTCCCTATTCCTCACTGCCCTTTATTGTGGGGTGTGTGTGTGTATTTTCTTTTCCTCTCTCATCTTCAAAAAGGCCAGGATAGATTGGCAGCAAATTATGAATTCTGTTTTTGACACGCGGAGTTTGCAGTGCAGGCAGATTATTTCAACAGAGGTAACGTCTGAGAAGATGGAGATAGGGAGACAAATCAGCACAAAGGTTTGGGATAAATTCAGTGAGAAGAGAAGTTTGAGGCTATGAGGTTGCCAAGTAGAACATGACAAAGGAAATCTGAAGAAACCAGTTTGATGGGAAAAGAGCTTCCTTTGTCTTCCTAGCTTCAAACTCAAAACACTTGAGTGGCAGTAATATCAGCATTTACTGGTTTGTATCATCTGTCATTGTTACATGTATCCAATTCTAGACTCCATCCAGATTCTTACATAAAATAGAAACCATGTGTGAATCATCCTTATATTAAACCATATGTCCTTACTGAATGCCCAAGACCTGGCTGAGGTTTGATAAATACTTTGCTGAATGAATTAATAAAATCGTGGAGATGTCATTCTCTTCAATAATTAATGAACCCCTACTAGGCGCCAAACACGGCATTAGGTACAAATATTTAATCTGCAAGATCTTAAATGTTGACTTTTTAGCCAGCCACTCATTTCTCATTTATTCATTAGCTGACATTTGGTGAGTGCCTTGCAGGAGTCAGGAGATGTAGAAAGGAATCAAAAATGATCCCCACATCAAGGATAAACTTGCTCCTTTCTGTCTCACTCAGTCATACCTTCCACTGGAAGCAAAACCCACCAGTACCCTGGATTCTGACCCTACATGAATTAGTAATATGAATACCAATTAGGAGGTTGAATGACTCTGTGGCATTACTACATAACAGTGTGCTCTAATACAAGTAAAAGAAAAATTCTTCAAAATTATATTCCCTGATAGTTGGTAAAGAATCCGCTTGCAGTGCAGGAGACCCTGGTTTGATTCCTGGGTTGGGAAGATCCACTGAAGAAGGGATAGGCTCCCCACCCCAGATTCTTGGGCTTCTCTGATGGCTCAGCTGGTAAAGAATTGCCTGCAATGAGGGAGACCTGGGGTTGATACCTGGGTTGAGAAGATCCCCTGGAGAAGGGAAAGGCTACCCAGTCCAGTATTCTGGCCTGGAAAATTCCATGGACTGTATAGTCCATGGGGTTGCAAAGAGTTGAACACGAGTGAGCAACTTTCACTTCACGCCAAGAAGCGACGAACCTAGGGGGATATTAGCTTCAGCCAGAGTGTAATTCATCTCAGAGAAAATTTTAATAGACGATCTGAGCTTCTGAGTTAAATAGTTTTGAGTCCTGTCTGCCATTTGCAGATTGTATGACCTTGGTTGATGAAAGTACTGCCTACCTAATACAATTAAACAAGTTAGAAACACTCAATTAAATGTTAACAGAGCCTATTATTCATGTAAATTGCACTGAATGCCTCTTTCCAGGTTCGATGATTATTGTCATTATACCTAGGATAACCTTTCACATATTTTGCCTTCAGTTTTTCTCAGTTTAATTCAGATGCTTAATAGATAGAGGTTTTTCATTTTTCCTTTGTCAGTTTTGATATACTATTTTCAAGAAAAAGAACCAACTTCTGACTTTGTTGGTTTTTCTTTATCATATCTCTGTGATATGGATTGTCTTCCATATCATTAATTTCTGTCTCTTTTTATTCCCTTTTGTTGGTTTGGGGGTTATCTCTTTTTTACCCCCTAACTTCTTAAGGTAAAAACTCATGTCATTGATTTTTTTTTTCCTTCTTTACAAATATAAACATTTAAAGCCACAAAATTCCATCTAAGGCCTGCTATGACTGTATCACATAAATCTTGATAGACTGTGTTTTCATTATTACTCAGTTCAAAGTATTTTCTCTTTTCAAGGAGATTGAGTAACAACTTTGTCAGTACCTAGTACACAGCCCTTTAAACTCATTATCTAGTTTAATTTTTGCCTGATTGGCACCATTCCCAGATGGCACTGGCCAGGCAGCTAGCTGGGTGGGGACATGACGCCACCTCCCAGCAGCCCATCTGCCTTAGAATCCCTTGAGCCTCCAGCTGCCCTGGGACTAAGCCCAGACCACCATGGGGCCCAGAACCTGGCCCCAACCACCACCAAGCCAATACTAGCCCTGGGACCCAAACTCAACCACCAGTGAGTGGACACCATCAGCAGAAGCCGCTGGGCCACAGCCTCCTCTCTCTCACCCCCCACCAAGGAGTGGGCTGGCATCAGCCCTGGGACCATCGTGGCTCTGTCCAGCTTTGTTCAGCTCCATGTACTCACCAGTGGGGCACCAGTCCCAGGACTTCCTGGGCCCTAGCCCTGCCCAACTGCAGCCAGCTGCAACCTCAGGGCTCTGCTGCCAGAAACTGGGATCTGGCTCCACCCACCAGGGGGTCAGTGCTAACCCTGTGTCCCCTTGGGCCCCAGTGGGTGGACACTAGCTCTTGGCCCCCCCACCCAGCAGCCAAAGACCCCAGGACCCAGTTCTGGACCCTTGATCTCACCCACTAGTGGGTGGGTACCTGCCTCAGGACCATGTGGCTCTGGCCCCACCCACCAGATGCAGAACTATCATGGCACTGCAGCAGTCTTGTTAATTAAGAATCAGACCCACCCAAGAGCAAACCAGCAACAAAAGTGGGATTCCTTCAGCTGCGCAGCCAGAGCCACGAGGATCTGGCCCTGCCCAGCAAAGACCAGCAGCCCAACCAGATCAGGGACCTGCTACACCTGCCAGCATGCCTACAGTGGCAGCCAGTCACAAGGGCAGAACCCACGCAGCCCACATATGCCGGGAGCCAGATCAGGGACCTGCTACACCTGCCAGCGTGCCTACAGTAGGCAGCCAGTCACAAGGGCAGAACCCACACAGCCCACATATGCCGGGAGCCAGCACAAGGAGTCCCACCTGTGGCAAAGGTCATGAGGTTAAGGGGCCCAACAGGCAAAGGTTCACCACTCTTCTAACATTAAAAGGGTGCTATCCCCCCACCACCTTTTTCTGGAAAAAGTTAATTTAGAGTTTTTAGATAATAAGTCTCCTGGGCATAAATACTGGAAAAACCATAGCCTTGACTAGATGGATCTTTGTTGGCAAAGTAATGTCTCTGCTTTTTAAAATATGCTGTCTAGGTTGACCAAAGCTTTTCTTCTACGCAGCAAGCATCTTTTAATTTCAAGGGTACAGTCAGCACCTGCAGTGATTTTGGAACCAAAAAAAAATAAAGTCTACCACTATTTCCATTGTTTCCCCATATATTTGCCACAGGGACAAGATGTCATGATCTTAGTTTTCTGAATGTTGAGTTTTAAGCCAACTTTTCCACTCTCCTCTTTCATTTTCATCAAGAGGCTCTTTAGTTCTTTGCTGTCTGCATTACTAGGAGGCTTTCTTATCTCTCCTTGCTATTCTTTGGAACTCTGCATTCAAATGGATATATCTTTCCTTTTCTCCTTTGCCTTTAGCTTCTCTTCTTTTCTCAGCTATTTGTAAGGCCTCCTCAGACAATCATTTTGCCTGTTTGCATTTCTTTTTCTTGGGGATGGTCTTGATCATTGCCTCCTGTACAATGTCACAAACCTCCATCCGTCGTTCTTCAAGCACTTTGTCTATGAGATCTAATCCCTTGAATCTATTTCTCACTTCCATTGTATAATCGTAAGGAATTTGATTTAGGTCATACCTGAATGGTTCTAGTGGTTTTCCCTATTTTCTTCAGTTTAAGTCTGAATTTGGCAATAAGGAGTTCATGATCTGAGCCACAGTCAGCTTCCAGTCTTGTTTTTGTGATTTTATAGAGCTTCTCCATCTTTGACTGCAAAGAATATAATCAATTTAATTTCAGTATTGATCATCTGGTTATGTTCAGGTGTAAAGTCTTCTCTTGTGTTGTTGGAAAAAGCTGTTTGCTATGACTGGTACATCCTCTTGGTAAAACTCTGTTAGCCTTTGACTTGCTTCATTTTGTACTCCAAGGCCAAATTTGCCTGTTACTCCAGGTATCTCTTGGCTTCCTACTTTTGCCTTTCAGTCCCCTATAATGGAAGGGATATCTTTTTTGGGTGTTAGTTCTAGAAGGTCTTGTAGGTCTTTATAGAACCGTTCAACTTTAGCTTCTTCGGCATTCCTGGTCAGGGCATTGATTTGGATTACTGTGATATTGAATAGCTTGCCTTACAAATGAACAGGGGTCATTCTGTTGTTTTTGAGATTGCATCCAAGTACTGTATTTCACACACCTTTGTTGACTATGGTGGCTACTCCATTTCTTCTAAGGGATTCTTGCCCACAATAGTAGATATAATGGCCATCTGTGTTAAATTCATCTGTTCCAGTCCATCTTAGTTCACTGATTCCTAAAATGTCAATGTTCACTCTTGCCATCTTCTATTTGATCACTTCAAATTTGTCTTGACTCATGGACCTAACATTACAGGTTCCTATGCAATATTGCTCTTTACAGCATCTGCCGGGAGGCAGCACAAGGAGTTCTGCCCATAGCAAAGGTCAAGAGGTTAAGGGGCCTGACAGGCAAAGGCAAGTCGGGCCTTAAGGGAGCCTCACTGGATCTGCTCGTGCATCTTCCCCAAAACAAGAGTCTGCCTGCTTTACTGTGTTATGCTTTCCACCTACTCTTCTGACATTAACAGGGGGCTGTCCTCCCACCACCTGTTTTCTGGAAAAAGTTAATTTAGAGCTCTTAGATAAAAGTCTCCTGGGCATAAGAGTGTTTCAATCCAAAAACACCTCTGATGGTTTTCTAGCCTGCCTACCGGACTTTTACAGCTGCGCATGTGATTGTTTGCGGCCTCCCAACCGCGAGAGGCACAGGAAGCTTAAAACATCCTAGGAATGTAGGGGCTTCCGAGGAGTCAAAATCATTAGAATAGGACTGATTAAGGGTTTCATTTGTTGAGCCAATACTTGCTGCCAAATTTTTATATCTTTTATTTGTTGATATAGTTGGCATGTAGAAAAAACAGGTAGTAGCCCTGGCATTAGCAACATTAGATATTTAAGTGCTTTCTTTGTTATAACCCACTGCACCATTGTTCTACAGGAATGTAACTTTATTTAGTACTTTGAGGGTGATGTAGATTAAGAAAAAATACTTCAAGGGAAATGAGTTTTCTGGTTGATAGACATTTATCTAGGAAAAGAGCCATAAAAATGTTAACAGGCCCCCTGGCCAGAGATGATGTAAAACCACCTGGGACCTTTTGTATACGGGAAGGTATGCAAAAGGAAAGCCTGGTCTCAATAAGGGTCAGGACTGCTGCCCCTGCATAACTCTGCATATTCCATTATTTCTTTATGTACAACTTGGGGTATATAAGCTGCTTTTGAAAATAAAGTTGTGGGTCTGGCACCAATGCTTGGCTCCCCCATGTCATTCTTTTCTCATTTTTCTGGCTGAATTCCCATCTGGAGCATGGTGGCTCACCGAGTCTACTTATTTGCCCTGGCTTCTAAGACCCACGCAAGAGGGAGCCCAAGGTGGGGCACCTTCCGCTATTCAAGCAGGCGCTGGTGGCCTACGTAGACGGTGCAAGTTCCTTGTCTTGTAACTTTATTGGTTTTCTGCGTAAACCAAGTTATTTAGCCTCTTTTCTCCACTTATTTTCCTACTACACTATTTCTTTCTAATCTCCCTCCATATCTTTAATTAAGCAATTAATTCCTCAGACGTTGACTGTCCCCGCTTCGAATTCCCTGGACTCACCAGGGTTGGACACCGGCAAGCATCAGACTTTACTTCCATCAGTAGTCACATCCACAACTGTTGTTTTGCTTTGGTTTCATTTNTCTTTTCTCCACTAATTTTCCTACTACACTATTCTTTCCTAATCTCTCTTTATAAATAAGTCTCTCCTCGCCAACTCCGTCCCCGCTTCAAATTCCCTGGATCCACTGAGGCTGGACCCCAGCAAGGAAGCCCACTCTGATTCTCTGGTAATTAATTGTCTGGTGGTATTCTGAAGCCTAGATGATGTAAGAACCTGGTGCCCCAGCAATACCTGAATTATAAGTTGGACCAAAGTCACCTATCTTGGAGGAGAGTTATACACACAGATAATGACAAGTGGAAAATACAATGCTTCTTTATTACCAGAACCTCTCAGTTACTCAGTCATGTCCAATTCTTTGCAGCCCCATGGACTGAGAGCCCACCAGATTCCTCTCAGTGGAATTTTCCAGGCAAGAACACTAGAGCAGGTTGCCATTTTCTACTCTAAAGGATCTTCCTGAACTAGGGATTGAACTGTTACCTGTTGAATCTCCTGCATTGCCAGGTGAGTTCTTTACCACTAGTGCCACCTGGAAAGCCACTTTACCCCTAGTATTTGAATATGGGGAGACAAGAGAATAGATCTCAAAGGAAATGTATTGCCTCCAATGTAAAACCAAAATGGAAATTAATAAATGTTTAGTTAAATTTCCACCTCCAAATGTCTGTCAACCTCATTCATGGTTAAATTTCAGTTCCGTTCAGTTGCTCAGTCGTGTCCAATTCTTTGAGACCCCTGGACTGCAGCACCCCAGGCCTCCCTGTCCATCACTAACTCCTGGAGTCCACTCAAACTCATGTCCATGGAGTCGATGATGCCATCCAACCATCTCATCCTCTGTCGTCCCCTTTTCCTCCTGCCCTCAATCTTTCCCANTTCTCCACTAATTTTCCTACTACACTATTCTTTCCTAATCTCTCTTTATATTTCTAAATAAATAAGTCTCTCCTCGCTGACTCCGTCCTCACTTCGAATTACCCTGGATCCACTGGGGCTGGACCCCGGCACACATAGAAGGCACCTGTAAAGCACATAGCTCTGGTGACCAGAGGGGACAGCACTGCTGGACGCCACAGGACATTTCCTACAGTTGTCACTTCTCCAAGATTGGGGAAATACAACCCACCTACAAATAAAAACAGTGAATTAGGCAAAATGTGGCGACAGATACATATGTAGCAAACAAAGGAACAAAAGAAAACCGCAGAAGAACTCGATGAAATAAAGGTAAGCAACCTACCTGATAGATACTGAGAGTCATTTTCTAGGCAGGTTGATAAGAAGTCTAGGGGTCCCCAAGACGAGAGGGGTCTGGAATTCTCAAGGAAGAAGAAAGAACAAAGTTTTTTTTTCTTCTCTACATTCCTTAGGATTATATAACAACAATGTATTCTGCCTGAGGACAGTCTCTGGATTAAACCTTCTGGCTAATTCTGTTATCTTAAAATGTGAATTATGGGAGTAGGTCTGGTGAGGTCTTTACAACCTCCAGACATTCTTTGGATTCATTGGAGAGTATATAACTTCATTGGTAACACTAACAAGGGGGCACTCTTTCTGCCCCCTTCTGATGCCTATGTCAGAGCTTTCTCTATCTCCTTTATACTTTAATAAAACTTTGTTACACAAAAGCTCTGAGCGATCAAGCCTCATCTCTGGCCCTGGATTGAATTCTTCTCCAGGGGCCAAGAATCCCGGAGTCGTAATTCAAACAACCTTTCATCTTGGGGGCTCGTCCAGGATCCTTCAGGACAAGGTAAGGATGCTTGGAGCTCTAGTTCTTTGTTCTCTTAGCGAACACGTTTTCTGCTGTGCTTTACTAACTCTACGGTGTGCTCGTGTGAATGAATGACAAGATCAAGCCTCATCTCTGGCCCTGGATTGAATTCTTCTCCAGGGGCCAAGAATCCCGGAGTCGTAATTCAAACAACCTTTCATCTTGGGGGCTCGTCCAGGATCCTTCAGGACAAGGTAAGGATGCTTGGAGCTCTAGTTCTTTGTTCTCTTAGCGAACACGTTTTCTGCTGTGCTTTACTAACTCTACGGTGTGCTCGTGTGAATGAATGACATGCCCTGCGCAAAGCAAGTGAGGAGCCCTGCTCTGTGGTTCCATGGTGATCTCATAAGGCTCATGCGGAAACCTGTCGGGGGTTTATACCGGCCTGCCAATGCCAAGAGGCACCCAATGTCTCCTTTGGGAACCGACCAAGAAAGGGGAAAGCGTGTGGACCAAACTCCCCTTTCTCGGTCAAACTTTTCAGTCTCTTTGACCATTTCATAGCTCCTTGGGAATTAGAAGTACTAACCTAATCTTATTTCCAAATTCAGACTTAAATTGAAGAAAGTAGGGAAAACCGCTAGACCATTCAGGTATGACCTAGCTGAGGCCAGCCCGGGGCCCCAACACAGGGGAAAGCAGGAGGCAGGGCCGAGGCCAGCCCGGGGCCAGGGTTGGGTCCCTGGACTCCAGGCAGGGCCACCGTTTGTCCCCCATGTCACCTCGCCGTGGGCCAGGCGGCCGCCACTGGGACGGCCAGGGGCCTCGTCTGGGTCTTCAGCGTACGGTCAGGCCCAGCACACAGCAGGTGCCCATGAACATTTCTGACGTACGATGGGGAACGGGGGGATGCATTTGGTGACTCAGGGCACAGAACGGCTCCCCACAGGGGTGAGAATTAACAGTCTGAGTGACGACATCAGCTTTCAGCTCCTGGGCCTGGACTATCGGCCAGACACGGTGCTGGGCGAGTCCCACCAGTGACCCGGGTCACAGAGCTGGGAGTGGGCACACGGCACCACAGGGACTGGAACCCAGGCCTGCAGGACCCCAGGCCCCAGCTGTCAGCTCCCGCCAGGCGGCCCTGTGCGTGCTGCATGCGTGCGCAGCCGCTTCAGTCGTGTCTGACTCTTTGCGACCCCCTTGGACTGTGGCCCCCCAGGCTCCTCTGTCTGTGGGATTCTCCAGGCGAGAACACTGGAGTGGGTTGCCATGCCCTCCTCCAGGGGATCTTCCCAACCCAGGGATCGAACTCGCATCTGTCTGCACCTCCTGCGTTGCAGGTGGGCCACCTGGGAAGCCCGAGGGTCTGTGAGGGCTGTGCTAATCCTGCCAGGGACCCTCACTCTCCAGGTAGAGTTGGGGGAGGGNCCAGGCGAGAACACTGGAGTGGGTTGCCATGCCCTCCTCCAGGGGATCTTCCCAACCCAGGGATCGAACTCGCATCTGTCTGCACCTCCTGCGTTGCAGGTGGGCCACCTGGGAAGCCCGAGGGTCTGTGAGGGCTGTGCTAATCCTGCCAGGGACCCTCACTCTCCAGGTAGAGTTGGGGGAGGGCGGCGCAGCCAGCTGGGGGACTGGCCGACAGGCCCCTTGTGCATGTGGGCCCGCTCAGAGTCAGAAGCTGCCCCTCTCCTGCCCAGGTCCCCGGAGATGGGGCTGCAGCCTTGGCCTGGAGACACCACCTGCCTGGCGGGGACCCGGCTGCCCCTCGGCTCACCATCAGCAAGTCCCAGGGGCCCAGAAGAGCCCTTGGCTTTGAACCCAGCAAGGGTGGCGCGAGGGCGTCCGAGAGGTCACCACCCCACCCCCAGCCTCTCCTCCTGACCCCTCTCCCAGGAGGACACTGTCCATTGTCCAGAGCCTGCTGCCCACCCATCACTTAAGGTCCAATTGTTCTGTTCATTCTGCCCATCAGGGAACATCCTCCCTTGACCATTCTGAGATGGACAAACAGGTTCCAAGGACAGAAGCAGCTTCCAGGCCGGAACTAGAAGCCCTGTCTCTCTGGGTCTTGCTCTCCCCTCTGTGGCACGCTGTGCGGGGCTGGGGGGAGAGCAGACAGCTGAGGGGCGGAGGGCAGGGAGGGGACCAGCTCTGGGGGAGGCAGGTCCACCTTGGACCTAACTCGCTGTGTGGCATCTTCCCGGGGTGCCCCTGCTTGGCACACCTTCCTGTCCACGGCTATTTTCGTGGACTCTGAGCAGCCCGAGGGCTGCAAGCTCACATCGCTCGTCAAAAGCATCCGTTTCACCTGCCACGGGAGCCCAGCACCATCTCCTGTGGCGGAAGAGCCCTCCTACACTTGAGCCTGGAGTCCAGGCACTCTGCGTCCTCCTGGGGGCCAGCAGCCCTTTCTTGGAGTCTGAAGGCCCCGGCCTGACCCTCCTCCAGCGCCCGGCCTCGTGGCTCCATACTTGCCCCCCAGATGCTTGCCTGGTAGACAAAGACCCTCCTTCCCCAAGTCATGAAGCAGTGTCCCGTGACCGAAGCAGGCAAAACCCACAGCAACGTTCAATTTAAAATTATTCCAACCTGCTCCTTGGGGCCACTGCACCTCTGTCCAAAGACGTGCACAGGATTCCAGACCCACAGGGACCCTACAACCCTACAACCCTCATGTTTTCTCCACAAAAGGTAGGCCTACTTAGTGGTCTGTGTTGCTAATGAAGGGATCTCAGCTGGGGTCTGAAAATCTGGGCTGGACGATCCTCACCCACGTCAGACGGCTCGCCCGCCAGCTTCGGTGCTGCCTGGCCCCTAGCGGGAGTCTGTGGACGGAGCAGGTAGGGATGGGGGGCCTAGTATCTGCTGGGTGGTCCTGCAGGAGCTCCAGTCTCCTCTCCTTCCTCGGAGGGGCCGCCAGGGCCGGGGGAAGGTAGCAGGGACAGCAGCTGGCCTGCAACTTCCGAGGGCAGGCTCTGTCCCCAGCGGCCACCCAGAAATACCCACGACTCTCCTTCCTGCCTGGCTGTGGGCTCCACGCGCCAGCTGGCTCGAGACGCACGATCACCTCCCGCGGCAGCCGGGGAAACCGAGGCTCCGAGAGGCTTAGCAGGCTGAGATCCCACAGCTTGTAACCGGCAGGGGAGGGATTCGAGCCCGGGTCTCTCTGTGACCAGCCTGGTTTCCCATTTCTTCTGGCTTCCCTGCCCTCCCCAGTTCCTTTAACCTTCTGCCCTTTCGCATGTTCTCCACCTAACCCGCCGGTCCAAGGAGGGGGATGGTAGGGGAAGCGTGTCCTGCGTGTGTGTCTCGTTAGAACTGGGGGTCTGGATGGTTGTACATTCATAGAAGTGTGCCCACCACCACGATCAACTGTAGAATATTTCCATCCCTCTGAAAAGTAAAGCCTCTGCCTGCAATGAGGGAGACCCGGGTTTGATCCCTGGGTCAGGAAGGTCCCCTGGAGAAGGCAATGGCACCCCACTCCAGGACTCTTGCCTGAAAAAACCCCATGGATGGAGGAGCCTGGTGGGCCACGATCCATGGGGTCGCAGAGAGTCGGACACGACTGAGCGACTTCACTTCCACTTTCACCCATCACCATCCCTCCCCGCCCCCGGCAACCAATGGCCTTTCCGTCTCTGTAACGGACTCGCCTACTCTGGACACTTCATATAAAGACAAATGTACCATGTGTGGGCCTTTGTGCTGGCTTCCTTTACTCAGGTTAAGGCTTTCAAGGTTCATCCACGCTGTAGCAGGCGTCAGCACGTCGTAACTCTTTATGTCCCAATAATTGTCCACTACAGGAACGTGGCGACCCTCTCCAGTGTTTTCGCCTGGAGAATCCCCGGGACAGAGGAGCCTGGTGGGCTACCCCATAGACATGGAGTTGCACAGAGTCGGACACGACTGAAGCGACTTAGCACAGGAACATACCGCCAGACCCCGGGGTGGTTTCCGCCNCCACTACAGGAACGTGGCGACCCTCTCCAGTGTTTTCGCCTGGAGAATCCCCGGGACAGAGGAGCCTGGTGGGCTACCCCATAGACATGGAGTTGCACAGAGTCGGACACGACTGAAGCGACTTAGCACAGGAACATACCGCCAGACCCCGGGGTGGTTTCCGCCTTGGGGCCGCTGCACCTTCTGCTCTGGGCACTCCGGCACAGGCCCTCTTGTGTGGACACCCCCTTTCCTGCTGCACTTAACCATGTGAGGAACTGCAGGGCTGCTCCCCTACGCGGCTGCATCACTTCACCCCCCCACCAGCAGCTTCTCCATGTCCTCGTCAGTACCTGCTACCACTGGTCTTTCTCATCAGGGTCACCCTGACGGGCTTTCCAGGTGGCGCCGTGGTAAAGAATCCACTGGCCAAGCCAGGAGACGCAAGAGACACGGGTCCACTCCCTGGGTCGGGAAGATGGCCGGGACTGAAGGAGGGGGGCATGGCGACCCGCTCCAGTCTTCCTGCCTGGAGAATCCCCTGGACAGAGGAGCCTGGGGGGCTGCCGTCCATGGGGCCGCAGAGTCAGACATGGCTGAGCGCGCACTTGCCCTGATGGGCGTGAGATGTGTCTCGCTGTGGCTTGGGTCTGCATCTCCTGATAGCCACCGATGCTGAACACCTTTCCACGAGCTTGTTCACTATCTGTANGGACAGAGGAGCCTGGGGGGCTGCCGTCCATGGGGCCGCAGAGTCAGACATGGCTGAGCGCGCACTTGCCCTGATGGGCGTGAGATGTGTCTCGCTGTGGCTTGGGTCTGCATCTCCTGATAGCCACCGATGCTGAACACCTTTCCACGAGCTTGTTCACTATCTGTACATATTCTTTGGGAAAATGTCTATTCAGATCTTCTCTTCCTTGAATTTGGCTTCTCCTGATTGAGTTATAAGAGCTGTTTATATATTCTAGACGGGCCTCCCAGGTGGTGCTGGTGGTAAAGAATCCACCCTCTATGCGGGAGACCTGGGTTTGATCCCTGGGTTGGGAAGATCCCCAGGAGAAGGGAAAGGCTGCCCACTCCAGTATTCTGGCCTGGAGAATTGCAAAGAGTCAGACACGACTGAGCGACTTTCACTTTCACGTATTCTAGACGGGCTTCCCGGGTGGCGCTAGTGGAAAAGAACCTGCCTGCCTATGCAGGAGACGCAAGAAATGCGAGTTCGATCCCTGGGTCGGGAAGACCCCCCCCAGAGCAGGGCATGGCTGCCCACTCCAGTATTGTTGCCTAGAGAATGCCATGGATAGAGGCGCCTGGCGGGCTACAGTTCACAGGGCCGCAAAGAGTTGGACACAACTGAAGCGACTTAGCACGCATGCACACACATATTCTAGACACAAGCCCATCCTCTGGTACATGATTGGCAGATATCGTCTCCTGCTCTGTGACTTGTGGTCTCATTTGCTTCATAATGCTCCTTGCAGCACAAGACTGCTTCATTCTGAAGAAATAAATCCAATGTATCTATGTCCTCCTGCTTGTGTATTTAGTGTCATTTCTAAGAGGCCCCCAAGATCAAAAACCCTTATCCTGATATACTGTTTTCTTCTAAAAGTTCTACCGTTCTTTAGCTTTTAGCTCTTATTATAATTTTACATACATAGAGTCACATCTCCCTCCCTGGTACTTTTATCACAAGATGCCATTGCTTCGTCTGTGAGTCGGGAACCACAGGGCTTATCTTACTGGGCCTGTGCAGTTTTTAATATCACGATTGTTTAGACCATCGTTCTGCTGAGAGCAGGGCGTGAAGGACACCAAGTTCTCAGCTGAGTGGGGAGACCCGCCCAGCCGCCGGCATGGAAATTCCATCTGAGAACTGAACATCATCACGTGGCTCAGCTCCTGGAATCCGCCGGTGTTTTCAGAACAATCCAGTACACAGAGCAGGTCAGGGGATGTTATCTGACCCCCAGCCAGCCGGAGCTCTAAGGCCAGCAGTGAGACCTCCACTTGGGGCTGCGTCCAGCCAGCCCGGGGAGGCGGGGGCACCCACAGCTACACATTTGGGGGGACAAACATGGAGAGTCTGCTAGGAGGGTTCAGGGCACCGTGGGTTCAGAGCACCATGGGAGGGAAGAACTGTAAACACCCCCATTTTACAGAGGGGGTCTGGAGCACCACCCCCCACCCCGGAGCAAGACCACAGTGGGGTCAGGCCAGAGGCAGGTCCGGCTTCAAATCTTTGCCGCCGCTCACCCGGCACCCCGGGGGCTGCTTCCTGCATAAAACCGCCCTGAGCCTGCAGAATGCTGACGGGGACACACGGACAAGGGGTCCCGGATCCCGCCTCTGGACAGACGCCACAGCCGGGACAGAGGATCTGGCTGAGGCAGGGTCTGCTGGGCACTGAGCCTCGTGCCAGGACGGCACCCTGAGGACCGGGCTGGGAGCACTTCAGGATGGAGGCTGGACCCTGGCTGGAGCGCCCCTACCCCGCACACCTCGGCTCTCAGAGGCTCTCCCTGCTGCACCCCACCTCTCTGCTCCAGGGTCCAGGCTAGCTCTCCTGTGCCCCCCCAACACACACCCCGTCTCCTCCTCCAGCCCCTCCCCCTGCCCCAGAGTTTTCGTCCTGCCATCCCCGCCACATGCTACCTCGTCCGAGGTGGGGTTGGAACAGATTGGAAACTCCTTAGCGTTTCTTTCTACCCTGATGGGCCCTGCTCTCTGCATCAACAGCAGGACGGAAGTCATGACGATATCTCTTAAGGCCGGTTTCCCGGCCTCGGGCCCAGCGGACACTCTGGGCTGGACCACGCTTCTGTGGGCCCGCCCTGTGTGCCACGGGGTGGTGAGCGGCGTCTCTGGTCTCAACACCCCCCCAGGGGCCTGTGGCACCCCCTCCCCCGCCAAGCTGAGACCATCAGAAGTGGCTCCAGGCAGGGCCAAACGCCCCCCACCCTCCCCCGGGAGCAAAGTCACCCTTGGTTGAAGACAGAATCACTAGGAAAGAAGCAAAGGGCAGGGGCGGGGAGGCACGGAGGCTCAACCGAGAGCAGGAGCCCGACAGCAACGCCCGCCGCGGTGAACCTGCCCAGACCCGCCCCTTCCCCGAGCCTCAGCTGCCTCATCTGTAAAACGGGTCACATCAAGAGTCCAGAGGAGTCGCCAAGGCCGGGCACGAAGCGGGCACGCGTCAGCTCCGGCCGCATCTGCCTTCATACTCGGCAGAGCTCACGCTGCCTCCCCTGGGGTTGGACCCCGGGCTTCCTGGGGGGCCTGGAGACTTCCGGTCAGAACAGAAGCCTTCCTCCCGGCCGATGGTCAGAGCGGTAAGGGCACCGTGGGCCTTACCTGTCCCTCCTCCGGGCATCCCCATGGACTGTGACCTCCGCGAGCCCGGCCGGCACCCGTGAGGCCACGGGCGGGCGGCAGCTGGCCGAGGGCTGGAGCCTCTGCGGCCAGCACGGCCCTCGGGGGACATGCCAGAGGGTCACGAGGCAGCTGCCGCCCTCATGCCCGAAGAGGGCCGGGCCGAGCCCTGCCCGGAACACTGAAATAGACTGCCATCCCACTCCAGAGACACACCTGTTCCTGTGTGTCCGGGAAAGCGGCTTTGCGAAGGCCGTGGGGGAGGGTCCCGGGAGAGCTGGGTCTGTCTGCAGCCCCACGTGGCTGGCCCGCAAGCCCCCCCACCAGCAACTCCCAGCCTGTGCCTGGTTCCTGCGGACCCAACCCCACAGCTGCGGCCTCTGCAGCAGACACTGACCCTCCCCCCAGTCTGCAGACCAGAAACCCCCAAAGGCCCTGGGGCGGTGGGGGGGGCTTCCCTTCATGGCCAGTTTCTGGGGGCTGCAAGGCACCCTGGGCTAACATCCACATCACTGCTATCTCGGCCCCGGAACTCACAGGGCTGGCTTTTCTCTGTGCATCTCTGCGTGTCCTTCTGTCTCTTATACAAGGACACCAGTCACTGGGTTTAGGGCCCTCTCTCTTCAGGAGGACCTCCTCTCCATCCTTACCCTGATTACCCTGCAGAGACTCTACTCCAAACAAGGTCACACGCGAAGGTTCCGGGTGGACACGAATGTCGGGGCGACCTCCTTAACCCACTCGCAGCCCCCATGTGCCAGAGGGGAGGAGACTCAGGCTTGGGACACTCGGGGGGCCCCCTAGGCATACAGGCAGCGAGAGAGACCCCTCATCCCCTGGGTGCCCCCTGTGCTCCTGGGTGTCTCTCTGCGACACTCGGTGTTAAGCTCTCAGGGGCAGAAACACCCTGTGAGCCATGAACCACACAAGCAGGAAGGCCTGCCTGGCCCCCAGCACGCGGCCCCTGAGAACCTGCAGGCGTTATCCTGGTTAATCGCGCGCGTGATGGCCTAGTGGCTGGGGGCCAGGATCCCACAGCGGGACGCTCAGTGGCCACGCCCTGGAGCATGGGTCATATTTCCCAGCGCTCAGCCACAGGACTCTGGGGGTGGGGCACGTCAGCCCTCCACCAGCACCCAGCAGAAAACACCTCATCCGCTCAGCTCTGAAGAGTCAGAGGGGGTGCTGGCCGCCGGTGGGGACCTCCCGGCCTGATCTGACATTCGCTAACCACACTAGGTCTTCCCTGGGGGCTCACACGGTAAAGAATCCGCCTGCAATGCAGGAGAGCCAGGTTCGATCCCTGGGTCAGGAAGATCCCCAGCGGGAGGGCATGACAACCCACTCCAGTGTTCTTGCCTGGAGAATCCCACGGACAGAGGAGCCTGGCGGGCTGCAGTCTGTGGAAGTGCAAAGAGTCAGTCACGACTGAGCGGCTGACACCACCGCGAGTAATCGCGCTGGTCTGAACCTCTCTGCCCGGTGGACGGGTGCACAGGGCTGCAGGCAGTACCACGCCAGGCCCCCGGGGCCCGCCAGTGGGTTCGGATGACGCGTCCAGGGAGAGGATGACAGCCCCGCGTGCTTACAGAGGAGGAGAGCGTCTCTCCACTCATCTGCTCTGCAGCTTCTATGCCTTGCGGTCTATGCCCAGCTCGGGGCCGAAATGACCGCCGCGTTGGCGACAGCGACGAGAGCAGCCCCCGCTGAGCCCCCAGCCAGCCCCGCACCTGAAGCAGGGCCCCCAAGCCCCTGCCTCCCTGGTGAGGACACCGAGGCAGAGACGGGGGAGCTGGGCCAGCTCTCGTGAACAAGACAGACTCGCAGGCTCTGAGTCTGAGAGTCAGACGGGGGAAGAGGGGCAGTGCGGTGACTGGTGCCTGAGCCGGGGTATCACAGGGGGCGGCGGCGCTCCCGGCGGGGCTGAAGGGGACGCCCCGGCGGAGAGAACCCGGGGTGACTCAGAGCCCAAGGGGCGGCGAGCTGCTCGACTCCGGGACGGAGGCTGGAGAGGGGAGACGGCGATGCTCCCGGCAGGACGGCACCCTCAGCTACACGAGGCTCTGCTGCGGTGAGAAGGCGGGCAGGGGCCGGGGCAACAGACCTTCCGTCGGAAACGCTGGGTCGGTCTCACCCTGAGAACGGGGGAGGCTGGGGTCTGCCCAGGCACTCGAAGGGGAATCACCGCAGGAGGAGCCGCGGGTACCGTCCATCCACAGGGCAGGCGCCGCTTCGGCCCAGGCTGTGTGGCTCAAGGCCCCCTCCGAAGGACTGCCTCCTTCTCCCATGCGTCCCAGCGAGGATGTGAACCCCAAGCCCGCTGCTTCCTGGGGAGAGCGCCCAGCAGAGGCCAGCTGTCTTGCCTTCCGGCCTCACCTTCCCAGGGCTGGCGCCTCCCTCACCAGGGTCATCCCCCCGGGCCTGATGCCTCCTGTCCATCTGGGCTGGGGGGGCAAGACCCCTGTGCATGGCACGAGCAGCCAGAAGGACCTCCAGGAGGTGGGAACCGTGGGCTGGGGGCTCCGTGGCCCCTGGAGCAGGAATCCGCCCCGGGCCTGGTTCAGCTGGCCTGATCTGGTGTTTGCTGACCACGCTAGGTCTTCCCTGGGCTCCATGCCTCTCCAGGTATCTGCCTGACTGACCCTCAGCTCCGGGCACCTTCCCTGCCCACCCTGCCTGGCCTGCACCAAGGCCCCCATGGAGGCCAGCACACCCCTCCCCCGACCCCATGCCACCAACTGCAGTGGCTGCCGGGGCCATGGGGGACTGCCCTTGGCTTGTGGGGACACCTGCCCTGCCCACAGAGGTTCCAGGGGTCCGGGGACGCACGGCCTCCTCTCCCACGGGCTCAGGTGGTTTCCCTCCCGGGACCGGGGTGGTGGTGGGGGCTGCCCGGGCCCTGCCCCGCTTCCTCGTCTGTTCTGGGGGGAGGGGGCAGGAGGGGCAACACGAGGCAGTACCCACGGGGAGGACGGGCCACGGCCGCCCAGCCTCATCGTGGGAGATTCCTGCCCCGCGGCCTCTCCAAAGTCCCTGTGCACACTCAAGGTGGAGGACCAGGACCCTGGTGAGCCTAAGCTAACGGTTGACGCACGTCCCACCCTGGGATGGTGACCAGCTGGGGCTGTGGGGGGGAGCAGTCCCTTCTCCCCTGCCCCAGACCCCGCAGGATGATCCCCCATCTATCCCTCTAAGGATGCGGGGTGAGGGGTAAGGTGGGACGTTGTCCCTTTCCCACCCAGAACCTTCCAGACGGATTCTCAGGGAGGGTGGCAGAGAGGCAGAGCCGGGCCCTGAAAACCCATGAATGGCTGCATCCAGGGCACTTGGCACCGGGTTCTGTGCCGCAGCAGGCAGCTTCCACACAGTTCCAGCATCAGCGCACAGAGAGACGCGCCCGCCTGGCAGTGGCCCCACTCGCACAGGGTGCAGCCTGCAGGTGGACCGGGCCCTGGCCTCCCTGCTCCCACCCCCTCCCCAGGGCCCCCAGTGTGGGGGAGAGGGCTCTTCCGGCCAGTGACCTGGTGTCTGCTCCTGCGCCTGGCTCGGTCGCCGCCGCACGCAAGTGGAAGTGACCGCCTGCGGGTTCAGGCGTCACACAGCTCCCCTGCTCTTCCTGCACGGAGCGCATCCCCCAGGCCAGCCCGACGGTCCCAGGGGGAAGATGGAGAGGGGACAGGGCCAGCCCCTGGGAGCCCGGCCTGGTCAGCTGAGCTCCGGCCAGCCCGCAAGCCCCAAGCCAGGATAACCGATTGCCGACTTAGCCTCTGAGCTTCCGGGCTGTTCATCCCACAGCATACTAGTTTCTTGAGACCAGCACGAATGGGTGAAACAACAGTCCTGAGAGCCAGAAGCCCAAACTCGGTACCATGGGGTCGGAGCGCAAGTGCTTGCTGGGCAGGGCTCCCTCGGGGCCCAGGGGTGCCTCTTCCGGCTCCTAGTGGCAGCTGGCATCCTTGGCTCGCGGTGGCAGCACCCCATCTCCGCCCGCCCTGCTGCTCCCGGCCCCTTCTCCTCTGTGAGTCTGTCTGTAGCCTCCCTCTGCCCCTCTGAGAGTCATTGCGATGCATTTAGGACTCACACAGATAATCCAGGATGATCTCCCCAGTGCAGCAGCCTTACCTTAATCCCATCTGCAAACCCCCCCCCCCTTTCTTTCAAATACTCACAGGTCCTAAGATGAGGACATGAAATATTGGGGGTTGGGGGAGCGATTTTCAGCCTGCCACACACAGCAATAGTTTATACGATATGTGAATACATAACAGATTTTTTTTTTTCAACCAAACAATGCTTCGCCCTATTACTTGGGATGTGCTCTGCTATCTTCCTTTCTTTTTCTAGACTGGGTCTGCTCTTTTTCTATTCAATTCAACCTCTTACGTAACAAAGGCTGCTGTGACCCACTAAACTGATTTCACACCCACAAATGGGTCGCCATCTGCAGTGGAGAAAGTTCCACGCCTGTACCCCTGCCAGAGTGGGCGACCAGGCAAAAATGACAGTGATTTTAAGAAAAGAGAGAAACGCACCCTTCCTGGACTCAAGAGGGTGGGCGGAACTGCAGGAACCTGGAAGGACCGCCACACGTGAGGGCGTGACCCAGGCCACACTGCCCCGTGCACAGCCCTCCACCTGCGGCCCCAGCAGGCCGGCTCCAGCCAGAAAGGCAAGGGGGAGGGCGGCCAGGCGGCTTTGGGGGCCCCACTTGCGTCCCCGAGCCCCTGACTGGCCCCCTCCCCGCACACTCCCTGCTCCACATTCCAGAATAATTCTTCACCTCTAACAGCCCCACTCTGCGTCCAGCCATCCCTGAGCCTTCCCGAGTGATGCCCACTCGCATTTTCATTGCCGAACGCTGCTTAAAAAGAGAGAAACAAACGAAATCAAGGGCTTGAAAATTATGACACTCGGGTACTGGCTTTTCAGGTGAATTCAAGGCAATGAAAACACTGGTGCTTTCTCAGGGTCATACAAATGCTCTCTAAAGGGATCTGAGACATCGTCCAGGCCCTGGATGAGGATTCCTTAAGACCCAGCCGGGTCCCTCCTGAGCACTCCACCCCCAGAGCCAGCGGAGTGCTGGACACCTCCACCTGGAAGTCCTCCGGGAGCCTCACGGTTGGAAAAGAGAATGCCTCACCGTGGCCACCCTCCTTTGCCCTCCTCTCCCCGCCCTCCAACAGGGCTGCGTGTCACACACCAACACCCCCGCCCAGCTGACTGCCCTTGTGCAACTCAGGTGGCCCTGTGTTTGCAGGCAGCTCCACCTCTCAGCCACTGTGTGACCTGGTCCCACCGGCTTTACCTCTCTGGGCCTCAGTTTTCCGTCTGTATAATGGGGGTGCCTGTCCATCGGGCTGCAGAAAGACTGAACGAGATGATACACGTGCAAGTGCCGGGCGCCTCACCTGGCACGTGATGGGCACTTGGTGAGTGGCATCTTTTGGTCCCAGTTCCTAACTGTGTGAGTTTGGCTGGAACAAACGGCCACAAACTACGTGGCTTAAATATCAGAACTCTATTCTCTCACGGTCTGGGGGCCGGAAGTCCTCAATCAGGGTGTCAGCAGGGCCGTGGTCCCTCGGGAACCCCCAGGGGAGAGCCCTTCCTCGCTCCTCCTGACACGGGTCGCGGGCGATGCTTGGCGCAGAGCGCCAGCCCTTTGGCCTCTGCCTCTGCGCTCCCGGGGCCCTCCTCCCACGTCTCCACGTCCGTGTCTCTCTTCCTCGTCTCACCAGGATGCCCCGCTCCATGTGACCTCATCTCAGCTAGCTACATCTGCAACAACCCTATTTCCAAAGAAGGTCACATTCACAGGGACCAGAGTCGGGACTTCAGCACCGCCCTTCGGGGACACAACCCAACCCAGAACGCAGATCTGCCCGTCGTCACCAACACCAACTGTGGTCTCGGAGCAGCGCGCGCCACACGTCGGCGCGGCCCTTAGGCTTCCTCCGTCCTTCCTCAGGCTGCGCCTTCTCTCGGCCCCTCCCAGCCACCCCCTTTCTCACCTGCTTGAGACTCTGCCCCATCCCTCCTCCCTGCCAGGCCGACCTCCGGGTCCCCAGCACAGAGCACCACCTCTGGGGCGGGGGGCTCAGGAGGCCTCCCGGACCGAAACCGAACTCCGCGTCCCAGACGCCAGCCTGGCTGGACCACGTCCTTTCAGTCCACTCTTCTCGCCCGTGTCCACGTCGGGGGAGCTGAGCTCAAAAGGGGCCACACCTCGGCCCACCACCCCCCACAGCATCCGCACCACTGTCTATGACACGTATGCCCCCGAAACAGCAAGTCCAAGGTCCCCTAAGGCAACAGAGAGCAGGGACCCCCAAGGCACCAGCTAGGAGGTGGCTGCAGTGGGACAAGCCCGGACACCCAAGGATTGAGCGAGTCAGACGCTGTCTGGTCTGCGTCACAGGGGAGCGGATGCCCTGAGCAGGGTGTTCTGTCAGTGAAGGCGGGTTGGCTGTCAGCTTGGAGGCCCCCACCAGGAGCTAGCAGGCTGGCAGGGTGACGAACACAGTCAGGGAGGCAAACGAACGCACAGGCTCATCCTGCGATCAGTGTATAACGGGGAGGAAACGCAGGCACAGAGCCAGCAGCTGCCGCAGGGTTTGGGGGTCAGGGCGCCTCTCTCGAAGGAGGAGAGGATGCTGAAGCTGACTTCAAAGGCCAAGAGAAAACTTAAGAGCAGGTGGACGGGTCCAGCGGAGGAGTCAGCAAGTGGGAAGGCGCCCGAGATGAGGAGGAGGCTGCCCAGAGGCCCGAAGGAGGCCCCGCAGGACGGGACGGGGAGAGGGTCTCGGCAACCCCTCGAGACTGGCAAGCAAGGAAATTGCTGGTCAGGATGATCGGAGGTGATCTCGTCTCCGTCCCCCCAGTCAGAGACGCCCCTCCTCAGCCCACGCTGCCTTCCCCACCCAGCCACACACCTAGACGCAGCCCTCCGCGCCCCTGCCCTGCCCCCTGTCCCCAACAAACACACATCCCGGCTCCTGGGCCCCATCACCCAATCTCAGAAGGAGAGCAATTCTTCATCCCGGCGGACAGAGCGCGGGGCACACGCCCATCCCCCTGCTGGGGCAACACAGACAGAAAAGCACCCCCGCAGAGAACCGGGGAAAGCAGGGGCCCTCTCCCCATCCGCGGGCGAGTCTGAGAAGACACACAGTGCCCCGCGCTGGGCCGGGAGGGGACGGGGACAAGGGACTCGCGTGTCCTTTGGGCAAAGGTGTGAGGACAGCGGTTTGGCAGAGAGACGACATTCCCATTTACCATTCCGCTTCTGGCAAACGTATAACTTCCACTCACAGGTCTATCCGCACACAGGTGCAAAGCCACGTGTGCAGGAGTTCTCACCCCGGCTGGATGCGCTCGGGCTGTGCTAAAATCCTGAAAGCATGCGGGACCAACGGCCCTGCATGCTCCTGTGCGGGGAACAGCCACACAGCAGCCTCTGGCCAAAAACACTCAGCCTGACGCCCATCACCAAGGAACAGAGACCCATGCACGTCGGGGAGGGGGCGACCCACAAGGAGACGGGTCCAGACTCTCTAAGGGTCAGCAGCATGAAAGAAAAACGAAAGAAAGCAAGTGGGAAGAACATCCCAGAATAAAGGCGACCACTGACAGAGGCCTGTTAGCGGCTGTGGTGTCGACCCCAGCCTGGCCCCTGAGGAGAGATCGTAGGCAAACATCTGTTAACGAGCCCTGTGCGGGGGAGGCGGGGCAGGAAACCGGGATTTTCTGGGGCAGATATTTGAGTACAGACATGTGCTAAGGCCTGCCTGTTATAATGCAACTAACTTTCAAATGGTTCAGAAGAGAGAGACAGAGAGAGAGAGAGACAGAGAGGGATAGAGTGAAATGTAGCAAAATGTTCATTGTTGATGTATCCAGATGAAAAAGTATCACAAGGTATTCATTGCACTGAGCCCCGCCACACCCCCCCCCCATGCCCTCGCCGACCGACCAACAGCTTTTTCATATGCTTCAGTTCAGTTCAGTTCAGTCGCTCAGTCGTGTCCGACTCTTTGCGACTCCATGAATCGCAGCACGCCAGGCCTCCCTGTCCATCACCAACTCCCGGAGTTCACTCAGATTCACATCCATAGTCAGTGATGCCATCCAGCCATCTCATCCTCTGTTGTCCCCTTCTCCTCCTGCCCCCAATCCCTCCCACAATCAAAGTCTTTTCCAATGAGTCAACTCTTCGCATGAGGTGGCCAAAGTACTGGAGTTTCAGCTTTAGTATCATTCCTTTCAAAGAAATCCCAGGGCTGATCTCCTTCAGAATGGACTGGTTCGATCTCCTTGCAGTCCAAGGGACTCTCAAGAGTCTTCTCCAACACCACCGTTCAAAAACATCAATTCTTTGGCGCTCAGCCTTCTTCACAGTCCAACTCTCACATTCATACATGACCACAGGAAAAACCATAGCCTTGACTAGACGGACCTTAGTCAGCAAAGTAATGTCTCTGCTTTTGAATATGCTATCTAGGTTAATCATAACTTTTCTTCCAAGGAGTAAGCATCTTTTAATTTCATGGCTGCAGTCACCATCTGCAGTGATTTTGGAGCCCCCCCCCCGCCAAAATAAAGTCTGACACTGTTTCCACTGTTTCCTCATCTATTTCCCATGAAGTGATGGGACCGCATGCCATGATCTTCGTTTTCTGAATGTTGAGCTTTAAGCCAACTTTTTCACTCTCCTCTTTCACTTTTATCAAGAGGCTTTTTAGTTCCTCTTCACTTTCTGCCATNCCCCGCCAAAATAAAGTCTGACACTGTTTCCACTGTTTCCTCATCTATTTCCCATGAAGTGATGGGACCGCATGCCATGATCTTCGTTTTCTGAATGTTGAGCTTTAAGCCAACTTTTTCACTCTCCTCTTTCACTTTTATCAAGAGGCTTTTTAGTTCCTCTTCACTTTCTGCCATAAGGGTGGTGTCATGTGCACATCTGAGGTGACTGATATTTCTCCCGGCATATGCTTAAAACTTTTCCAAAGAAAGATCTGGGATAGAAACTGATGAAGAAGACAGAATCCCCCCAGGAACAGGACAGACTGCGACTGGCTAACTTTGCCCTCATGGATCTTGGAAAAATACTGCAGCGACAGAGACAAACCTGGGGCTCACAAGACCTGGCTCTGGGCTCGGGGACCCCTCTGCCCTCCGGCGTTCACCTGTAGCAGAGTCAGCAAGTACATGGCTTGCGCACACACACACTCCCATGGCCGGCACCTGTGGCAGGCGTGGGTAGTCCATCACCGATTCTTTGCCTCTGAGGGATTCGGTCTCCATCCTGTGAGCTCCTCAGGGCAGGACATATATCCTAGATGCATCTTGCAACGCCCAGCCCAGGACAGGGAGGCGAGTGGACCCTCAGTGTCTGATGAATGAATCAACAGCTGAGAGGACAGACAGAGGCACATGGGCGACCGGATGCTCCACGGGAAAGGTGAGGGCGTGGGTTCTGAACGTGGAAGCCCACCCCCCACCCAGCGCCCTGACACCGTGCCCAGATGCTGGCATGGGGGCAAGTCCCTTCACCCCGCTGGCTTCAGTCTCCCCATCTACACCCGGGGACAGGAGGCGTGCACACTTCACTGGGCAGTGGGGAGGGACCAGTGAGCCCCACATGTCCAGGACTCTGCCCTGGCCTGTTTGGGGCAGGACCACAGGACCACCTGCCCCAGAGCTGCTGCTGTAAAACCCCAGTGTACTCGTACACCCGTTATCATAACAGCATCACTCACAACAGCCAAAGGGGCGAGCCGCCCCGACGTCCACGGTCACATGGAAGGACAAACTGGGGGCTCTTCACGTGATGGAATGTTATTCAGCTTCAAGAGGAGGAAGCTGACACAGGCTACCTCACGGATGAGCCCCGAGGACGCTCTGCTCAGCGAGACAGGCCAGTCACAGAAGCACAAATATCACAGGGCCCCACTGACATGCGGCGCCTGGAGCAGACAGATCCTGGCGGCAGAAAGCAGAGCGGTGCTCACCAGGAGCGGGGCTGGGGGCGGGGGGCTGGTGCGTCGTGGGGTCGGAGTTTCAGTTTCACAAGCGGAAAAGCGGTCAGGAGGTGCTGGCGGCAATGGCCCCACATGCGACTGTATTAGATGCCACAGAGCTCACACTTCACAAGGCTTAGGAGGGCAAACTTTATGTTGTATTTACTTTACCACAGTTTAATTTGCCCAGTGCCTAGGGCAGCAAAACTTCACAGCAGTAGGGTGCCTGGAGGGCTGGAGCTCTGGCTGAGACAGCGGAGGAGGAGGCTTTACCCACTGAGCCCACCGGCTCTGCTTTGTGGACTGGGGTCCCTCACCCACTGAGCCCACCGGCTCTGCTTTGTGGGTTGGGGTCCCTCACCCACTGAGCCCACCGGCTCTGCCTTGTGGGTCAGGGGTCCCTCACTCACTGAGTCCACTGGGTCCGCTTTGTGGGTTGGGGTCCCTCACCCACTGAGGGGACTTACCAGGTGGTGCCAGCAGTCAAAAATCTGCCTGTCAGTGTTGGAGGCACAAGAGACACAGGTTCGATCCCTGGGTTGGGAAGATCCCCTGGAGTAGGAAATGCCAACCCACTCCAGTACTCTTGCCTGGGACATCCCATGGACAGAAGAGCCTGGCGGGCTACAGTCCACGGGATCACAGAGTCGGACATGACTGGGCGCGCACGCACCCTGTTCAAGGCTCCTGGTAGCAGAGGATGGCCCATGGACAGACAGAGGAGCCTGGCAGGCTGCAGTCCATGGGGTCGCCAAGAGTCGGACACGACTGAAGCGACTTAGCAGCAGCAGCAGGGGAGGGCACCCAGAAATATGTGGGATGAAGGCAAGAGCCAGTGGTCATTCAAAAGGGAGACGCTTGGGGTCCAGCTTGCAGGTTTGGAGGGTCGTCTGCGAGGAACTCGGGAGGAGGAGCAGACTCTGAATCAGAACCCAGGAGAGCTGGGTGTGTGAGCAGGGTCTTCTCAAGCCTCTTTTCTCATTAAAATTGACGGCATTGGTCAGAATGGCTGCGATCCAAAAGTCTACAAACAATAAATGCTGGAGAAGGTGTGGAGAAAAGGGAACCCTCTTACACTGTTGGTGGGAATGCAAACTAGTGCAGCCACTAGGGAGAACAGTGTGGAGATTCCTTCAAAAACTGGAAATAGAACTGCCGTATGACCCAGCAATCCCACTGCTGGGCATACACACTGAGGAAACCAGAATTGAAAGAGACACGTGTACCCCAATGTTCATTACAGCACTGTTTATAATAGCCGAGACATGGAAGCAACCTAGATGTCCATCAGCAGACGAATGGATAAGAAAGCTGTGGTACGTATACACAACGGAGTATTACTTGGCCATTAAAAAGAACACATTTGAATCAGTTCTAATGAGGTGGATGAAACTGGAGCCTATTATACAGAATGAAGTAAGCCAGAAAGAAAAACACCAATACAGTATACTAACACATATATATGGAATTTAGAAAGATGGTAACAATAACCCTGTATGTGAGACAGCAAAAGAGACACAGATGTAAAGAACAGACTTTTGGAGTCTGTGGGAGAAGGCAAGGGCGGGATGATATGGGAGAATGGCATTGGAACATGTATATTACCATATGTGAAACAGATCGCCAATCCAGGTTCGATACATGAGACAGGGTGCTGGGGGCTGGTGCACTGGGATGACCCTGAGGGATGGGATGGGGAGGGAGGAGGGAGGGGGGTTCAGGATGGGGACACATGTACACCCATGGCTGACTCATGTCAGTGTACGGCAAAACCAATACAATATTGTAAAGTAATTAGCCTCCAATTAAAATAAATAAATTTACAACAAAAAAATCAGCAGCACTGCCTGCTTCCCTGTGGACGTGGTCGGGTACCTGACCTGCAGCTCTCACCGTCTGCACACCCCCTTCTCCTGTGACCTGGGAGGCCTGGATGAAAACAGACAGCCCTGGGCTCGAATCGCAGCTTCGCCTCGTCCGGCTGTGACCTCAGCCGCCCCTCGCGCCCAGCCCCAAAAGCTCTAAGCAGTTCCGAGGAGTCTGACCAGGTCACAGGTATCTGAGTGCTCAGACAAGCAACAGCCCAAGTGAAGACGAGCTGGACTCCTACAGCTTTTATGACCTGGGAAGACCCGCCAGTCTCGCCCCAGACGTGGCCGGCAGTTAACTGCCAGAGCCCCCGTGCCTCCTCGGCAAGGCCGCAGCCCACGGGGCCTCTCAGACCCTGCCCTGCGATCGCCCTGCAACTCATTTCCCCCCCGCAGCAGCTTGCGGGCACCCAGGGAGATGGCCTTGGCCGAATACTAGTAGGACCGGGGCCTATTTGCCCAAGCAGAGCCAAGTCAATGGGGTCTGAATATTTCTGCTTCCAGAGATGAGGGGAGGCTGGACCGGGCTGGGCCCGATGTTCCGCACAGACCTGGATGCAGGTTTGAGCACAGCAGGTCCGCAGGTGAGGGCGACCCCGGGTCCAGGTAAAAGGATGGCTGAGGCAAGGCGCTGGCTTGCCAGGCAGTCTGGGGATCCATCCTGAACTTCCTTTTGTCCACGTGCCTGGGAACAAGCCTCCCAAACTTCCCAACTAGCAGCCCGCGTGTTGAGTGGGTTGGTTGCCCCGGGCAGAGAATGATCGCAGCAGGAGGCGATAAAAACACCCGTCCGTTGGACGCCGCTGCCCTGATGCTGCCAGGTGCCCAGTGACATTCCCCCCACCCGCCACTCTGACCCGGAGCCGCAGATCGCCGGCCTGGTGCCGATCCTCCGCAGACTGCTGTGGCCTGGAGCAGCAGCTGGAGCCGTGGGAAATACAACGTTCTATTCCTGGCATGACCCTCTTTCCCAGAACTGGGGCAGGGAGGGGGCCCTGGCCTCCAAACTAGGGGCCATGCCTGGACCCCCAGTGGTCTCCCTGTATACCCGCCCCCCACCCAGCCCCCGCAGGACAGGGTCAGTGTTCCCGTTTCAGCTTGCCGGGCCCCAAGCCCTCTGCAAGGACGTGGGCCTGGTGTGGCCCTCGATGAGTCCGAGCTCTTGGGGAGGATGAAACGGATGGCCTGGGCACCCGTGTCCCCTCCACGCCCCTCCCCCCCACTCAGAGTGACCTGTCCTCCCCAGTCCTGGCCACACCTGCACTGAGGCTTTAACCTCCCCCCGCCCCCATTCGCAGATAAACATGCTGAGATTCCTTGACACCCCCACCCCTGCCCTGGCTCAGCCTGCAGTCATGGGGGCGGGTGGGAGTGGGTCTAGCAGACCCCCAGGAGCCTATGGTCTCCACACTCCCTCCCTGTCCCCTCTCTGGATGCCTCAGCCCCCTGTAGCCACATCATCACTGAACACTTCCTGCCAGCGAGGTGCTGTGCAAGGTACTGTGAGGGCAGACAGGGAATGATGGTGCCTGAGAGGCAGATGGCACCTTACCTAGGGCCTAGCGTGGGGCAGAAGCGTGAGTGAAACTCCTCACACACGCCCTACACGCTCGCCTCTGCCCTTCTCCTACGGCTTTGTCTGACTCCTACGTGGTGGGCCATCATCTCCTTCAGGAAGTCTGCTAGGATTTCTCTTTCACGGCAGGTTGGTTCCCTGCCCTCTGTCCGTTCCCCAACAGCCTCCTGGGGGACTGCTTTTTCTCATGGTGTGTCTTCCCCCAACACTGTCCGCCTTTCTCACCCGGCTGGAAGATTTTGGAAGGAAGAACTCCCTCAAGGTCACGTTCTGCACCAGGCCAAGGGCTTCACACGCTCAAATGAAACCACCTCCTCACACCTACCCCCAGGGATGCAGGGCTGACTGTTGCCTGTCCATGAGACCCAGGGAGGTGGGGAGGGTCTCCTGTGGAAGAGGAGTGTCCTTTCCTGTTCGGGTCGCCCCGGGGAAGGGGCAGGTCCTCATGGAGGAGATAGGAACGTTGGTGGGGGGAATCCAGGGAGCCATCTCCTCCCTGAAGACTGCTCTTAAAGCAGCAGCTTTAGGTTCCCAAGGTTAGGTTCCCAAGGAGGTAGGCTGAGGCCCCGCTGTCCCTCCATCACCCCAAAATCCAGAGCAGAGCCCTGCTGAGGTCTCCTGGACGCTACAGGGGTGCCTGGGAGTGAGGGGGGAGGGTATCGGGGCGGGAGCAGCCCCCTGTGCGAGGGGTGGGCAGGAATTATCCGCAGGGCCCCAGTTTCCAGCGAGATGCCCTCGCGGAGGTGCTGATCCTGGAGGTGGCAGGCCGTACTTTGAGAAAGGGATCGTCACTTTGAGAGGTGGATCGTTTTTCTGCAAGTCCCTTTCAGAAGGCTGCCCTGCCCACACCGGTCACCCCACTCTGCCGCCCCCTCCACGGGTGATGACATCATCCTGTCCCATGATGCCCCGGGCCAGTGGGAGGAGCTGGAGAGAGCCGGCAGGCCCCTAGTTTACAAGGTGAGATGTGGAGGAGAATCACAGATGCACGGAGGCGCTCGGAGCAGGGCTTCTGCTGGGCCCGGGGAGCCGGCTGACCCACATTTCTAGCGGAGAGAGGACGCAGCTCAGCAGAACCCGGGATCCGGAGGAGCTCCCGCCACCAGCAGGGTCCCCAGAGCGGGTTTCTCAAGGTCACCTGGCCTCTGTGTGCCCACCTGTAAAATGGGCAGTCACGGAGACCACTCCTGCAGCGTCGGAAGGACCCGAGCAGGGATGCTGTGTGGGGCGTTATGATGACCATTACAACCATTCTCTGCCACCAGTGATGCCAGAGCCCTCGGGAACATGTGACCACAGTCCTCAGATCAGAAGGCCCAGTAGCAGAGCTACGTGCCCCCGGGGGGAGGGGCATGGGGTGCTCCCAGCTCGGAGCACCCCCCTCCCCCCGCACCAGCCATGATACGTGCCCCCGGGGGGAGGGGCATGGGGGTGCTCCCAGCTCGGAGCACCTCCCCCTCCCCCCTCACCAGCCATGATACGTGCCCCCTAGTGGGGAGGGGCATGGGGGTGCTCCCAGCTCGGAGCACCTCCCCCTCCCCCCTCACCAGCCATGATACGTGCCCCCCGGGGGGAGGGGCATGGGGTGCTCCCAGCTCGGAGCACCTCCCCCTCACCCCTCACCAGCCATGTGACCGTGGGTCCTGCCTCCCGTCTTAATCCAGTTGCCGTCCCCACACATCTGAAAATCGGGAGCAAGAATCCCTGCCCCGCCGGGCTCTGTGGTATGCCAGACGGGGCCTGGATGACCTCTCTACCCGCCCACAGGTACCAGATGCCCCACAAATGGCAGACACTGACCTCCATTAGACAAATCAATTGCTCCCGAGGGCTCGGCTCCGCCACCAGCTGGGGGCTGGGGTGCCCGAGGTTGCCAGCACACACCCAGGTTATATTTAGCTCTCCGCTGGAGCCCTGCCAGGGCCAGGCAAGTTCTGCAGGGGACGTGGAATTTCAGACCAGCCCCCAACTCCTCATCGGCCACTGTGAAACCTGCTCCAGAGCCCACAGAAACTGCTCTCTTGCTTCTAACAGTAGATGACGTTATCCCAAGAGCATACACACACACACACACACACAAATCCCTGCATCATGTCGGTGCCACTCAAAGGCCTAGAGTCATGGTGAGAATCCACCTCCCAAATAGAGAAAGAACGCCGTCTGGTCCCTGGAGCAGGAGCCAGCTGGTGCCAGGGGGTCAGACGGCTGCTCTCCACTCAAGCCTCTTGAGACCAATCCTGAGCACAAGCCTACCCCCCACCCATCCCCCCTGCACATCCTTAAAATGAAGAAGCTGGGAAAATAAAACAGCCAAGCATCAGAAGAAAAAAAAAAAGGCAGAGTTGCCCATAACTCTTGCATTTCAATGTGTTTTTTGCCTGCTTTGTAGATGACACTGTGTATAAAATTGCAGACCCCACATTCTTCATCACCAGTGCAGACACATGCCTTGTACTCCTTGACAATTGTATTAATGACTGCATAACACGTCATCTTTTATCACCAGTTCTGAGTGTGGTCTAGGAACCCTGGGGTCCCCAAGATGCAAGCAGGGCACCAGCCAGGTCGAAGCCGTGTTCATAATAAGACTGAGATGTTATTTTCCTCCATCGCTCTCTCTCCATCCCAAATGTACATTGGAGTTTGCCCGAGGCCCCGTGACACGTGGCATCACGACTGACAGAACACAGGCCGGACACAGGCTCCCGCTGCAGTCTGTTAAGCCAGACATTAATGAGATTTGCACAGCTGTAAAGCAAGGCCAGTCTGTTTCCTGAAAACACTCATAGTTAACACACAACGGGCTATTTTCCTTATTCAGTGAATCAGACATGTAGTCATTCAGACGTGTCCGACCTTTTACGACCCCCTCAGGCTCCTCTGTCCATGGGATTCCCAGCAAGAACACTGGAGTGGGCTGCCATTTCCTTCTCCAGGGGATCTTCCCGATACGGGGATCAAACCCGCATTTCCTGAATTGGCAGGCAGATTCTTTACCACTGAGCCGCAAGGGAAGCCCTGTCTAATACTCTGCTGCTGCTGCTGCTAAGTCGCTTCAGTCGTGTCCGACTCTGCGCGGCCCCACAGACGGCAGCTCACCAGGCTCCCCCGTCCCTGGGATTCTCCAGGCAAGAACACTGGAGTGGGTTGCCATTTCCTTCTCCAATGGGTTAAAGTGAAAAGTGAAAGTGAAGTCCCTCAGTCAGATTCGACTCTTAGTGACCCCATGGACTGCAGCCCACCAGGCTCCTCCACCCAGGGGACTTTCCAGGCAAGAGTACTGGAGTGGGGTGCCATTGCCTTCTCCGGTCTAATACACTAAATATCGATAAATACAATGCACTTAAACAAAAGCTCTTTGGGGTCCTCAGTAAATTTGAGTGAAGGGGTCCCAAGCCCTCAAAGCTGGAGAACAGCTGCTACATACAGGCAGACAGACGGACAGTAATTTCCTGACTCAGCATCTCTGGCTGGATACTCACCCTGCAGAGCCTGTGACCCCTGCAGTGAAGGAGTTTTTAGGCACCAATCATATCTGTGCTTCAGAACCCTTCTTCAGAAGATTCCAGAGAGCCGCCGCCTTCTACTGAAGGCATGAATATATTCAAGGGTCAATGCATCTCGCCTAGCTGCTCCAAGAGACCGCACACACCCACAGTCAGAGGCCCCTGAGGCCATCAGCTCGGGACTGGGGGATGTTTATGTTCGGCTGACTTGAGACGTACAATTTTTATCCTCTGAGAGGTCTTTTCTCTAACCCTCGGATCTTCTACAGACCCCGCAAGGAGGGAAAAAAAACGGGTTTCAGTCTCAGAAACAGAATGTTCGGGAGGCTGCCCGAGAAAGCCAAATGATGCCCCCCAACAATATACTTGGGTCCTTATCCCTAGGACCCGGGGGTGTGACATCATATGGTTAAAAAATGAGGCGGTTGGTCTTTGCAGATGGGATACAGTTAAGGACCCTGGGATGGGAGGGTCACCCTGGGTTACGGGCCCCAAGCGCACCCGCCAGCATCCTCAGAGACAGAGGCGGAGAGAGACCGGCCCACACACTCGGACGGGGCGGCGGGTGATCTGAAGGTGCTGGAGACGCTGGCCTGGAGGTGCGGGTGACGCGGCCACAAGCCAGGGAGTGCCGGCAGCCTCCGGCGGCTGAAGAGAGACGGGGAGGGGACTCCCCCAGCACCTCCGGAGGAGTTCCCGCCCTGCCGAGACTTGGCTTCAGCCCAGTGACACGGATTTTGGATTTCAGGCCTCCAGAACTGGGAAAGAATACATTCCTGCTGTTTTAGCCCGAGGTTTACAGAGCTTCACACCAGCGGTCCCCCTCCCGTTGGATGCCCCAGTATCGGGGACTGCCTCCCTGCTCTGTCAACCCCGTTCCCTGGGCACCAGCTCCTAGAAAACCCTGCCCTGGGCTGCAGGGTGTCCCCCAAAGGGGCCCACTTAGGGGTTCGGTATATGTGCTGTCGCCAGCGATTTTAATTCCTCTCAGCTCCCTTTCAGAGGCCGGTCAGCTGGCGGGGTGCTCTGCCCAGCAAGCTACTCTCAGGGAAGGGATGTGGGGGGTCAGGTCAGGGGGCGGGGGCTGACGGAGGAAGGCGAGGTGGCCGCGGCACGGGCAGAACAAAGCTCTCATGTGGCAGGTGCGGGGCGGGGGGTCCCGGCTCGGCCGGAGGGGAAAGAGTGAGGCGGGGTGACGACAGGGCCTGGCGGGAAAGACAGGTCCAGGCGACGCTGAGGTCTGGCAGGGACCCCTGCGCGAGGAAGCCGGAGGCGGCCCTGGGGAGCCCTGGCACGGCCACCCGTGGTCCTCAGCAGGCGGACCAGCCCTGTGGTCACGCTCCGTGTGTGCCCCAGGCCCGGGCCACACCCCACGCCCATCAGAGGCAGCCAGGGAGGCGCCTGGCTGGACGCTGGGCTTCTGCACACAGATCGCGTTTCCTGATTTCCGAGGCACATCGGGGGTGTGTTCAAGGGAACCGGTACCTGTAGCCCTGAACCCCGTGGCTACACTTCAGGTGCTTGGCAGAAGCGGCCGGGCTCAGAGCTGGAGGAGAATGGTGGGATGCGGGTAGCCGGAGAGAAGCTTGGCATGGGGTTGACGTGGCCAGCCCCCTCGTTGCCTGGCCTGATGTCCTGTGCTGGGCTCACAGCCCCTGCCCAGCCCGATGGCCCCCTCGCTGCCCGGCCCGGCCCTTCCTGGGTGACTGGCTAGCTCCGGCCACCCTGGACGGTCCGCTGATCCTCTGTGACCTCCGCCCCTGCATCTGCCGGCCACCTCTTCCACGTGAGCGCCCGGGTCCAGCTCAGCCTCACTGCCCCGCGTCCCCGCACTCTGGGGGTGTTGGACTGCACTCTCCCCGTGACGCTGCCCCTCAGTAGACCCCCCTCCCTGGAGGCAGCAGCAGCCTGAGGGGCAGGCAGTGGCACCGAGTTACGGGGTGGCTCCAGAAGCCCTTCAGTTTACAGACTGAGGCCGCCCTTCCCGCGTCTTCAAAGCCAGCTGCGCCACACCCCGTCTCCTCTCTGACCTCTCCAGCTGCGCCACACCCCCTCTCCTCTCTGACCTCTGCATCTGCCATCACCTCCCCTCTGCTCTGACCCTCCTGCCTCCTCCCTCGCAGGCTCCTCGAGACGGCATGGGCCCCCCTGGAACCCCTCCAACTGCAAGATCTCTTTAATCCTCTTTAATCCCATCCTCAAGGCCCCTTTTGCCATGTGCGGAACATATCCAGCCTGTCTGGGGATGAGGCCAGGGGCATCTGTGGGGGCCGTTACTCAGAGATGAAGCAACTCAGAGAGGGGCAGTGTCCACCTGCCGGCCACACAGCAGCTAGGAGCAGGCACATGTCCTCTCCTGAGCCCCTGGCTCCAGGTCCTATCCACTGGTCCTGAGGATGGAGGCAAGGGTCTTGGACATTCTGGGTTCTGGGAGGAGGAATTCCAGCACCAGGGCATGGGGAGGGGGAGAGAAGGGGCAGGAAAAAAACACACACGTTTGGGGGAATCACTGGAGAGGACAGCGCTCTGCGCAGTCAGTTCAGTCGCTCAGTCGTGTCCAACTCTTTGCGACCCCATGGACCGCAGCACGCCAGGCCTCCCTGTCCATCACCGACTCCCGGAATTTACTCAGACTCATGTCCATCACGCAGGTGATGCCATCCAACCATCTCCTCCTCTGTCNGGGAATCACTGGAGAGGACAGCGCTCTGCGCAGTCAGTTCAGTCGCTCAGTCGTGTCCAACTCTTTGCGACCCCATGGACCGCAGCACGCCAGGCCTCCCTGTCCATCACCGACTCCCGGAATTTACTCAGACTCATGTCCATCACGCAGGTGATGCCATCCAACCATCTCCTCCTCTGTCATCCCCTTCTCCTCCTGCCTTCAATCTTTCCCAGAACCAGGGTCTTTTCAAATGTGCACAGTAGGTGCTCAATAAACCAAGTGAACAGGCATTCTAGGACAGGCTTGAGCCCTTGAGGGGCTGCCAATGGCAGGCATCAGAGGTTCCCCCAACAGGACTGAGGCTGGGAACAGCAGTGGCCCCAAAACGCTGACGCTGGACCGTATCTGGACCCGTGGGCCTTCTGGGGCACAGCGGCTGTGGGGTGATACCTGCCTTCACCCCTCCTAGGGCTCCCCTGCATGGCCGCGGACAGGCACACCGCGCAGTGTGTGTATGTGGGGAGGGGGTCACGATCCCAGGACCAGCCAGCCACCCCACCAGTCCAGGACAACAAAGGCCCCAGGGTCCCGCTGGTTCTTAGGAGCATTCTGCACGGTCCCCGAGCAGGACTGAGCCCCCACAGCCTGCTGTGGCCACCCGCCCATCCGAAAGGCCCACGGCTCCCCGCCTCCATGCCCCAGCCCTCCCCCTTCTGCTTCCTGGGACCACCTCCCAGGTAAACCCCCTGCAGCCTCAGCCTCGTCACTCAGAACATAAAGGTGGGAGTGGGCCCCCTGGGAGTGTTTGACACTCCAGTCGCCAAACTGACATGGGGGGGGGGCGGCCATGGGGTGGTCCTTATAATTCTTTCTTCTTGGAACTTCAGGCCCAACTGCAGCACTAACCGGGCCCTTGGAGATGCCATTTTCCAGCAAGATCCTGGGGCCCCTGATGTCCAAGCAGAAGCAGGAGGTCAGAGGAGCAGGTCAGAGGCGCCTGACCATGAGTCCTCAATCAGGAGGAGGGCAAACAGACGGGGGGGTGGCTGGGCATGAAGCGGGGACCCGAGCTCCATCCATCGTCCGTCCTCCACTGGAGGCTGTTCACGGAGCCCTGACTCGAGGTATTTAGGAAGATTCAGGAGGGGGATCCACTCGGCTCAGCCCGGCGGGTGTGCACGGCGGGGCCACTGGGCGCTGGCTGGAGTCGAGTGGCCAGATCTCTCCAACCCCTCATTCTGTGCGTGAAGAAACCCAAATCCCAGGCCATCGAGCATGCCCGCTTTGTGCAGGGGGCCGGGCGGAGCCCCTGCGTGCGCGCTGAGGACAGCCCCGCAGGACTGAGTCGGGGCTGACGCCCAAAATGCCGCTCAGAACCCGGGAGCAGACGGCTCTCCAGGGACTGGGCTTCTCCTGACCCCGGCACCGGGCAGGGAGTGTAACACAGCATCGGGTGGGCTGGGCAGGGCAGGCAACAGAACCAGCAACAGAGGCAGAGCTGCGAACCGGCTGGCCATGCCAGCTGATGCCACAGCGGACCTTGCAGGCTTTGCCTTGAGCCCTGGAACAGCTGTAACAACAACAAAAAAACCACCCCAGGCCCCTGGCCCCACAGCCCATGGTCAGTCCTGAAAAGCAGGCGCTATTCCCTCCACCTGAGAGGTGGGGAAACCGAGGCAAAGAGCAGTTGTGCAACCTGGTGGCCGGGACCCTAGCAGGTGGCAGTTGGGACTGGCGCTCAGGTGTTCTGACCCCAAAGCCCTCGAGGCGTCAAGCAAGACCACCTCCCTTGTCACTTAGAAATCTCCAGCCAAGGCAGCATGGCACACGAAATCCCCCAATACATCGCTCTGCAACAGAATTGGTTCAGCCTGGGTCCGGCTCCCCACTAGCCTGGAAGCCCCCCTGTCCTCGCCCAGGGTAGGAGACACCGGCAAGGGTCAGAGCACATCTCTCCCTCCCTAGGCCTTCCCCTGAACTCGCACTCAGCTGCTCTGCTGGCTGGGATACCAGGCAGATGTCCACAGAGACGGCTTCCCTGGCAGGCTGCGGAGAAAGGCCCTTAACCAGGCCCCCTCGGCATGAAGGGCAACGTGCTTCCTGCCGTGAAACCGTCAGATGAGGTCCACGTGGCCCAGAAGGGTGATCGAGACTTCACGGCTCACACGGCGTGTTTCTCTGAACCGATGATGGCTGAGCCTCAAGCCCAGACGATCTCCCCACTGCAGTTGGGGGGAGGGGGGGACAGGTGGTCAGAAGAAAGCAGGTCACACTCCTGAGAATGGCGGTGGCCCTTGTTTTTTCAGACGGGTACACTGAGGCCCAGAGAGGGAAGTCAGCTGGCCCAAGGTCACACAGAGGTCCGGCAGGTGGGCCCAAGAGTCTGGGGAGCTCAGACACTAACGGGACGGTTAATGCCAGCAGGGCTGGAGCTGGAGAAGCCTGGGATGGCCGTGAATGCTTCCTCCATCAGGAGCGGTCAGCTCCAGAAGACCCCAAGGGCCCAGCAGAGGGGACAGCAAGGGCCAGGGGTCGAAGTTACAGGGGGGCGTGTGACCCTCTCCCGGTCTGAGCGGTCCATCCCCCAGTGGATCCCTGGGGCCGAGCCATGACCCTAGATAGGAGCGCACTGGAGAGGCAGAGTCCGTCCTCAGGAGCAGACAGGGCTGGGCTGGGGCTGGGGCTGGCTCTGCCTTCCCAGCCACGCCGGCAGGTGCCACACCTTGGAACCGGGCCAGGCTCCTCGGCTCAGGTGAGGACATCGGCTGTGACTCCCCGCCCCACGCTGTCACCAGAAAGCGTCATCGTGAGGCCCCCAGGGGATCAAGCCTCACGCGCCCCAAACACTCAGCCGCACGCCACGAAGTCACCATCGTAGCCCCTAACGCAGGCAGGGGGACAGACAGACGGCGCCCGCACCCCTCCCCCCACCGCTGGACACACCAGGATTCACATCCAGCTCTCAGTCACCAGTGCTGGGGTGTGGTGCCCGGCGCCCTCCTGGGCGTCCACCTCCCCATCTATGGGCGGGGACACCCCAGCAACCCCGAGAAGCCCTCGGCGGAGCAGGGCCCGAGGCGGGGCCCCACGAGCTGCGGCACCCCGACACTGAAGCAGGGTGATGCCTGACACTCTAGAGACCATGGCGATGGAAACATCCCCGGGTAAACAAACACGCGGCACTCGGGTTGCTCTGCCTGCATCTGAGCGGCCAGAGGCAGCCCGGCGGGTTGGCACCTACTGACTAGACCACACGATCACCAGGAAACATGAGCTGCCATCTGAACACCACCCGAGCTTTCCTGTCCCAGCTATTTTATCTGTTTCTCCAGCCTCTCCAGCAGCCGTGAAATTAAAAAACGCTTCCTCCTTGGAAGAAAAGTTACGATCAACCTGGACAACATATTAAAAAAGCAGAGACATTACTTTGCCAACAAAGGTCTGTCTATCCAAAGCTATGGTTTTTCCAGTGGTCATGTATGGATGTGAGAGTTGGACTATCAAGAAAGCTGAGTGCCAAAGAATTGATGCTTTTGAACTGTGGTGGAGAAGATTCTTGAGAGTCTTGCAAGGAGATCCAACCAGTCCATCCTCAAGGAGATCAGTCCTGAATATACATTGGAAGGACTGATGCTGAAGCTGAAACTCCAATACTTTGGCCACCTGATGAAAAGAACTGACTCATTGGAAAAGACTCTGATGCTAGGAAAGATTGAAGGTGGGAGGAGAAGGGGATGACAGAGGATGAGATGGTTGGATGGCATCACTGACTCGATGTACATGAGTCTGAGTAAGCTCCAGGAGTTGGTGATGGACAGGGAGGCCTGGCGTGCTGCAGTCCATGGGGTCACAAAGAGTTGGACACGACTGAGTGCCTGAACTGAACTGAACTGAGCCTCTCCCGCATACCAGGCGCTTGGGACTCTCGGTCCCTGTGGAGATCCCAGGAGAGGTAGCATCAGAGGCTCGGAGAGGTCCGAGGATCCCGTGCTAGCAGGCGGCAGAGCTAGGTCCGAGGATCCCGTGCTAGCAGGCGGCAGAGCTGGAATCTGAACCCAAGGAAGAGCCCGTGTCTGCAGCGCAGGGGCCTTCTGACCCGGGGACCAGAGGCGGGCATCCAAGCAGCTCAGGGTCCCGACAGCTGGCCTGGCCCTGAGGCCCACCAGCAGGACAAACCCCTCCCAGAGGCTCCATGCCACCCCGCTGGCTCCGTGCACCACCAGACTTGCCGACTCCCTCGTGCCAGCTCACAGCTCTCGCATAAGACAGCCGACACTCTGGAGGGTCAGGGTGTCTGACTGGCGACTTGTCCAGAGTGCAGGTCACACTCCCTTTGCTGAGACAGTAAGACTGGGCTTTCCAAGAGTTCACCCAAGTCAGGACTTGGGTCCAGAGAACGTGCCGACTGCCCCCAAATCACTTCTTAGAACAGAAACCAGAAAGAACTGAAGTATCTCAGGTGGCGGGTTAGGAGGTGGCCACGGATGGAGATGAGGATTCCCAGGCTGTCCACGAGTGCCGGTTCCGGGGCAATGACCATCCTCCTTAGATGCAACTCCAGATGAATTTCTGAGTCAGGATGGTTTGTCTTCAGCTACACCTAAGTCAGATGGTGTCACCCATGGAAACTGGGCACTTGTGTTAACATCCAGTCGATGCCAACTGGGAGACCTCCATTCGAGCGAAGGAGTGGCCCCTGCAGATGGGCTCACCCATCCTGACACCAAGTCATGGACTTTGGAGGCAGCACGCGCCGGAACCAACGCCCTCTTGTTTCAGATTCCTCATTGCAAAAGGTAAGCACACACAATGTAAACAAAACCGGGGAAGGTGACAGGAAGCGTAAGGATGCCGGCGGGGGGCACACTAGCTCTCTCGCCACCTCCAACAGACGGGTCGCCCTGGACGGCACGACGACTCCCTCCTGGCCTGCTCCCTGCGCCATAGTGCGGAGGTTGCATAGGATGCGCCATTTTGCCCTCGGCTGCTTTCTAAGTGAAGCTTTTCTTAGGCACCTTCTCCTAACGTGAGAAACTCCAGTCACACAGGTAACGAGAACGTTCTCGCCACCCGCCTCCCCCAGGAGGGCACGGTTCAGGAAGACACGATGCCGCTTGCTCCGGTCTACAGCTGAGCCCTGGGCCTGGGGCAGCGCTGGGCACGCAGTAGGGGCTTAGGAACCATCTGTCGACTGGACGAAGCACCCACGGCCCACGGCCCGTCGCTCCCCACCACACACACACAGCAGGTTCTGACTTTCTGCCGCTGTTAGGGATGCCGTGGTGAATGCCTCTGCAGGGACGGCAGAGCCCCGCCTTGGATTAGAAATTTGTTTCTCGGTTTCAAAGGCTGCAGAGGACTGGGACTCCGGCTCTGCATCTACCGCTCACTCTCCTGGCCCCAGGAAGGCTGCCTTTCCTTCCGCGGGGCTCAGTTTCCTCTCCGTGTGGGTGGGTGGGCTAGGACTGGAGCATCCCCCAGGCCCCTTCCAGCTCCGTGTTCCTAACCCATCAGCCAGGGGAGAAGAAGACGGCTGAGCTGCCACCCAGCTTTCCACCTGGGCCTGCCCTCCCCTTCTGGGCTGAACTGCATCCCTCCTGCAAATCCATAATCCAGTGTGACCGGTGTCCTTTTAGGAAGAGAGGACACAGACCCACACAGAGGGAAGGCCACATGAGGACGCAGGGAGGAAATGGCCACTTGCAAGATGAGGCGAGAGGCCGCAAGAAACTAGCCCTGCCCACAACTCCATCTCAGACCTCCAGCCTCCAGAAGCGTGAGAAGACACGTGTCTTTGCTTAAGCTGCACGGCCAGTGGTCACCTTGTTACGGCAGCCCTGGCAGACTAATGCAACCTCCCACCATGAAACTCACCTGGGAGAATGCTGCTCACCAGACCTGCAGCCACCCGGGCAGAACACACAGGCACCAAGAAAGCACAGACCCGGTGCCCAGAGGTGGCAGAGTTGGTTCTGGAGCCCCTCTGGGTTCAGGCTCGTCCCTCTGCCTCACCTTGCCCTGCCCTCCGTGACTGCATGGACTGGGACGCTAGGAGACCACCACCAGGCTCACCGTCGTCTCCTGGACCCCACCTGGGCTCTGGGACAACGCCAGCCTTCCCTGGGGAGGGCCGTCAGGGGATGTGCCCTTGTGGACGAGGGAAGCCCCTGACCTGCCAGACATGCACAGTGGCCAGGCCAGTGAGAGCCCAGGTGTGCGCCAGCGGTGCACACAGAGCCGAAGGGGCTCCCTGCATCTGGCAGGGAAAGCGGNCAACGCCAGCCTTCCCTGGGGAGGGCCGTCAGGGGATGTGCCCTTGTGGACGAGGGAAGCCCCTGACCTGCCAGACATGCACAGTGGCCAGGCCAGTGAGAGCCCAGGTGTGCGCCAGCGGTGCACACAGAGCCGAAGGGGCTCCCTGCATCTGGCAGGGAAAGCGGGCCACGGGTGACTGAACAGAACGCAGCTCGAGTGCGCGTCCAGGCTTATCTGACGCAGAATGCCAGCTCCTCCCGCCTCACCATCCTGCTTCCTCATGTCCCCGAACACTTGAAGCGAATGCGCAAAAAAGCAGGTAGGCACGGGGTCTTGAGGCCACACCAGAGCCCTCTCAAAGGTGCCCTGAGTTATCAGACTGAAGGAAGGCACGCCCGCAGCCTGCACAGCATAAAGGAAAGGGGAGCCTCCCACCTGGGGCCATGGTTCAGGTCCCCTCAGGCGCTGACCGTCGGCTGGTCTGGGCCGCTGGAGACTGGACCACGGGCTCCCAGCCACATGCTGGCGCCCAGCTCTGGATGATGCCAGCCTTCCCCAGGGAGGGCCGACAGGGGACCTGCCCTTGTGGATGAGGGAAGCCCCTGACCTTCCAGATGTGCACAGGTGTCTGACACAAGGGACCACCGTCTACTCTCTCCCATCGTGGCTGTGGGTGAAAATTTTACTGCTGTGCAGGTCACGGGCCGGGCCATGAGCGACAGGTGGAGGGTTGGCGTGCCCACTGCCCATCCCAAAGGGNGAGGGAAGCCCCTGACCTTCCAGATGTGCACAGGTGTCTGACACAAGGGACCACCGTCTACTCTCTCCCATCGTGGCTGTGGGTGAAAATTTTACTGCTGTGCAGGTCACGGGCCGGGCCATGAGCGACAGGTGGAGGGTTGGCGTGCCCACTGCCCATCCCAAAGGGCTGCACTGACTCAGGCTGAGGTTCACTGACCTGCATGAGCCACCAAGGGAGGACCCACTACGAGCAGGATTTCCCACTATTACCTCATCTTCTCCGCGGGGGCAACGATACTGCTTTCAGGTAGCCAAGCTCAGGAAGCGGTCACGCAGTGTCCAAGACCAGCAGGTGGACACTCTGATTCAAACCCCAGTGTTCTTGCCCTCTGGTCCCCCCCTCAGGGCCCCTGGTGCCCACCTACCCCTGCTCTGCGCAAACACAAATGAGGGGGGAAATGCCAGGGTTCCTTCCAGGGCTCCCCCTGATTACAGGAGAGATCGGAGGGATCAATTACGGTCGAGGAGAGCCTAAAATTACCTGGTGCACCCTGCCATTACCCCCCCATATCTACCATTAGATAAATGCGTCTGGAGGCTCTGCCAAGGCGGGGGGCCCTGCTCCCCAGCCACCTCCAAAGAACAGGTTGGCCATTTCAGAAATCCTCTTCTAGAGAAGTCTGCTTCCTCCAGCCTGCCATTTGCTCTCAGCTTCTCTCTCAACTCCCACTGCCCGTGTGGTCCCTCCTCCCTCAACTAGGAGAGGGAGGGGACAGATTCCTCTTGTGTGTTGGGGGGTGGTGCTCCTGGGAAACACAGGTCCCAAGCAGAGGGCATACAGTAAATGGTCCCTAAAGGCACACTCCCTCCCCAGTCCTGTTTGCTCCCTACCCTCCCGCCCCCCTGTCCCCAGGGAGGAATGGTTGTCTCCTCTGGTTTCTGCCGGGTAGCCAGGGGTCCATACTGTAGTCTGCGGGCGAGATGGGCTCCAGGCAGGACACAGGAGTCAGGAAGCACCAGCTTCAAAACCCAGCCCCACCGCAAGCCCTGAGCAAGTGACTCAAGCCTGGTGAGCCTCGGTCGCACCCTGGAAAATGGGGTGATGGCCTCTCCCTGCCCAGGAATGTAGGGACAAGCCCTCCAGCCAGGGCTGGGCCCCCAGAAGGCTCTCAGACGGGGGCTCTGGTCACCCCAGAGTCTCTCAGGAGGCAAGGCCCCCGCGGTAGGCCTCAGTTTCCCCAAGCGCTCTAGGTGGTGGTGACGTGCGATTTTTCCAGCGCCGCACAGAGGCTGTCAGATCCTGCGGGTGCGGCCCCAGAGGCGGCAGCCTGGGTACGCAGTGGAGGGGACGAGGGGCCGCAGAGAGCACGCGCGCGCATCGCGGGGCGCCGCACACAAACTGCGCGCTCCGCGCCCCCAGGTCTGCTCTGGGCGAGCCCAAGGCGCCGGGAGGGGGGTCGACCTGACGACCCCCCCAACCCACCCACCCACCCAGGCGCTGCAAGAGTCACACAACGGCGGCGCCCCCCTGGCGCCAAGCCCTCAACCCCCGACCCGTGTCACACACCTCTCCGCCGCAGGGTCTACGGCGGCCGCGCGCCCTTCGCCCAGACCCTGCTGCGACCCCGCACGCGGGGAGAAAAGCAAAGGAGCGGCGCCGTCCAGGCAGCCCGGCGCAGCCAGGCGGTGCGGCGCGCGGGGAAAGGGGTCCTCAAGCGCAGGGACAGGGCGGGGGATGGGGGGCGCGCCTGACCTGCCACACTGCAAAGACCCTGGCGCGCAAGTCGGCTGCAGCCGCGGGGCGGTTTCCCGTCTGCAGGTGCAGGTATCCAGCCCTGGCGGCGCCGCGATCCAGCTTGGGGAGGCCCCGGGTCCCTGCACACTCACCCGCGCTCATCTCAGCGGCAGCTCTGAGTCGGGTCTCCGGAGCGGGACGGCAGCCGGACGCCGGTGTCCGCAGGTGCAGCGCCTGCAGGCGGGATGGGCCGCCCGCCCTCCCGCAGCGCCGCCGCAGCCCCTCGGCGAGCCAGCCCCGCCCCGAGGGCCCCGCCCCACCAGAAGCCCCGCCCCTCCCCGCCCGGAGGCCCCCTCTCGCCCCGCCCCTATACCGGATGCATTCTGGGAAGTGTAGGCCCCGCGCCCCGCTCCTCCTCGCTCGGCACCACCTGCCGCCCTCAGGGATGGACTACAGTTCCGGCAGGCTGCGCGGCCCCCGCATGCGCAGGCGGGCGGCACCGCTGCGGCCTCCCGCAGCCCAGTCGTGGGGGTCTCTGCGGAGCTGTATCGCGCGGCCTGGCTGAATGGCTGGCGGCCTGGCCATCGGCGGCTGCCAAGAGTCCACGAGCGGGCCAGGAGCGCGACCGGGTGAGGCGCAAGCTTGGTGCAACGAGCCTCACAGAGCCAACTCCCTCCCTCCCCAGTTTGCAGAAGAGAACCGAGGCAGGGGCAAGCGGGGGTAGGCAAGGTTTGCCCATTTGCCCCGGCGAGGAGCGAAGCCTGTGCTCCTGACCCCGGATCTAGGGCTCGGCGACCCGATGGCCTGCCCCAGGCTCCCGGAGCGCCGCNCCGTGCTAGCAGGCGGCAGAGCTAGGTCCGAGGATCCCGTGCTAGCAGGCGGCAGAGCTGGAATCTGAACCCAAGGAAGAGCCCGTGTCTGCAGCGCAGGGGCCTTCTGACCCGGGGACCAGAGGCGGGCATCCAAGCAGCTCAGGGTCCCGACAGCTGGCCTGGCCCTGAGGCCCACCAGCAGGACAAACCCCTCCCAGAGGCTCCATGCCACCCCGCTGGCTCCGTGCACCACCAGACTTGCCGACTCCCTCGTGCCAGCTCACAGCTCTCGCATAAGACAGCCGACACTCTGGAGGGTCAGGGTGTCTGACTGGCGACTTGTCCAGAGTGCAGGTCACACTCCCTTTGCTGAGACAGTAAGACTGGGCTTTCCAAGAGTTCACCCAAGTCAGGACTTGGGTCCAGAGAACGTGCCGACTGCCCCCAAATCACTTCTTAGAACAGAAACCAGAAAGAACTGAAGTATCTCAGGTGGCGGGTTAGGAGGTGGCCACGGATGGAGATGAGGATTCCCAGGCTGTCCACGAGTGCCGGTTCCGGGGCAATGACCATCCTCCTTAGATGCAACTCCAGATGAATTTCTGAGTCAGGATGGTTTGTCTTCAGCTACACCTAAGTCAGATGGTGTCACCCATGGAAACTGGGCACTTGTGTTAACATCCAGTCGATGCCAACTGGGAGACCTCCATTCGAGCGAAGGAGTGGCCCCTGCAGATGGGCTCACCCATCCTGACACCAAGTCATGGACTTTGGAGGCAGCACGCGCCGGAACCAACGCCCTCTTGTTTCAGATTCCTCATTGCAAAAGGTAAGCACACACAATGTAAACAAAACCGGGGAAGGTGACAGGAAGCGTAAGGATGCCGGCGGGGGGCACACTAGCTCTCTCGCCACCTCCAACAGACGGGTCGCCCTGGACGGCACGACGACTCCCTCCTGGCCTGCTCCCTGCGCCATAGTGCGGAGGTTGCATAGGATGCGCCATTTTGCCCTCGGCTGCTTTCTAAGTGAAGCTTTTCTTAGGCACCTTCTCCTAACGTGAGAAACTCCAGTCACACAGGTAACGAGAACGTTCTCGCCACCCGCCTCCCCCAGGAGGGCACGGTTCAGGAAGACACGATGCCGCTTGCTCCGGTCTACAGCTGAGCCCTGGGCCTGGGGCAGCGCTGGGCACGCAGTAGGGGCTTAGGAACCATCTGTCGACTGGACGAAGCACCCACGGCCCACGGCCCGTCGCTCCCCACCACACACACACAGCAGGTTCTGACTTTCTGCCGCTGTTAGGGATGCCGTGGTGAATGCCTCTGCAGGGACGGCAGAGCCCCGCCTTGGATTAGAAATTTGTTTCTCGGTTTCAAAGGCTGCAGAGGACTGGGACTCCGGCTCTGCATCTACCGCTCACTCTCCTGGCCCCAGGAAGGCTGCCTTTCCTTCCGCGGGGCTCAGTTTCCTCTCCGTGTGGGTGGGTGGGCTAGGACTGGAGCATCCCCCAGGCCCCTTCCAGCTCCGTGTTCCTAACCCATCAGCCAGGGGAGAAGAAGACGGCTGAGCTGCCACCCAGCTTTCCACCTGGGCCTGCCCTCCCCTTCTGGGCTGAACTGCATCCCTCCTGCAAATCCATAATCCAGTGTGACCGGTGTCCTTTTAGGAAGAGAGGACACAGACCCACACAGAGGGAAGGCCACATGAGGACGCAGGGAGGAAATGGCCACTTGCAAGATGAGGCGAGAGGCCGCAAGAAACTAGCCCTGCCCACAACTCCATCTCAGACCTCCAGCCTCCAGAAGCGTGAGAAGACACGTGTCTTTGCTTAAGCTGCACGGCCAGTGGTCACCTTGTTACGGCAGCCCTGGCAGACTAATGCAACCTCCCACCATGAAACTCACCTGGGAGAATGCTGCTCACCAGACCTGCAGCCACCCGGGCAGAACACACAGGCACCAAGAAAGCACAGACCCGGTGCCCAGAGGTGGCAGAGTTGGTTCTGGAGCCCCTCTGGGTTCAGGCTCGTCCCTCTGCCTCACCTTGCCCTGCCCTCCGTGACTGCATGGACTGGGACGCTAGGAGACCACCACCAGGCTCACCGTCGTCTCCTGGACCCCACCTGGGCTCTGGGACAACGCCAGCCTTCCCTGGGGAGGGCCGTCAGGGGATGTGCCCTTGTGGACGAGGGAAGCCCCTGACCTGCCAGACATGCACAGTGGCCAGGCCAGTGAGAGCCCAGGTGTGCGCCAGCGGTGCACACAGAGCCGAAGGGGCTCCCTGCATCTGGCAGGGAAAGCGGGCCACGGGTGACTGAACAGAACGCAGCTCGAGTGCGCGTCCAGGCTTATCTGACGCAGAATGCCAGCTCCTCCCGCCTCACCATCCTGCTTCCTCATGTCCCCGAACACTTGAAGCGAATGCGCAAAAAAGCAGGTAGGCACGGGGTCTTGAGGCCACACCAGAGCCCTCTCAAAGGTGCCCTGAGTTATCAGACTGAAGGAAGGCACGCCCGCAGCCTGCACAGCATAAAGGAAAGGGGAGCCTCCCACCTGGGGCCATGGTTCAGGTCCCCTCAGGCGCTGACCGTCGGCTGGTCTGGGCCGCTGGAGACTGGACCACGGGCTCCCAGCCACATGCTGGCGCCCAGCTCTGGATGATGCCAGCCTTCCCCAGGGAGGGCCGACAGGGGACCTGCCCTTGTGGATGAGGGAAGCCCCTGACCTTCCAGATGTGCACAGGTGTCTGACACAAGGGACCACCGTCTACTCTCTCCCATCGTGGCTGTGGGTGAAAATTTTACTGCTGTGCAGGTCACGGGCCGGGCCATGAGCGACAGGTGGAGGGTTGGCGTGCCCACTGCCCATCCCAAAGGGCTGCACTGACTCAGGCTGAGGTTCACTGACCTGCATGAGCCACCAAGGGAGGACCCACTACGAGCAGGATTTCCCACTATTACCTCATCTTCTCCGCGGGGGCAACGATACTGCTTTCAGGTAGCCAAGCTCAGGAAGCGGTCACGCAGTGTCCAAGACCAGCAGGTGGACACTCTGATTCAAACCCCAGTGTTCTTGCCCTCTGGTCCCCCCCTCAGGGCCCCTGGTGCCCACCTACCCCTGCTCTGCGCAAACACAAATGAGGGGGGAAATGCCAGGGTTCCTTCCAGGGCTCCCCCTGATTACAGGAGAGATCGGAGGGATCAATTACGGTCGAGGAGAGCCTAAAATTACCTGGTGCACCCTGCCATTACCCCCCCATATCTACCATTAGATAAATGCGTCTGGAGGCTCTGCCAAGGCGGGGGGCCCTGCTCCCCAGCCACCTCCAAAGAACAGGTTGGCCATTTCAGAAATCCTCTTCTAGAGAAGTCTGCTTCCTCCAGCCTGCCATTTGCTCTCAGCTTCTCTCTCAACTCCCACTGCCCGTGTGGTCCCTCCTCCCTCAACTAGGAGAGGGAGGGGACAGATTCCTCTTGTGTGTTGGGGGGTGGTGCTCCTGGGAAACACAGGTCCCAAGCAGAGGGCATACAGTAAATGGTCCCTAAAGGCACACTCCCTCCCCAGTCCTGTTTGCTCCCTACCCTCCCGCCCCCCTGTCCCCAGGGAGGAATGGTTGTCTCCTCTGGTTTCTGCCGGGTAGCCAGGGGTCCATACTGTAGTCTGCGGGCGAGATGGGCTCCAGGCAGGACACAGGAGTCAGGAAGCACCAGCTTCAAAACCCAGCCCCACCGCAAGCCCTGAGCAAGTGACTCAAGCCTGGTGAGCCTCGGTCGCACCCTGGAAAATGGGGTGATGGCCTCTCCCTGCCCAGGAATGTAGGGACAAGCCCTCCAGCCAGGGCTGGGCCCCCAGAAGGCTCTCAGACGGGGGCTCTGGTCACCCCAGAGTCTCTCAGGAGGCAAGGCCCCCGCGGTAGGCCTCAGTTTCCCCAAGCGCTCTAGGTGGTGGTGACGTGCGATTTTTCCAGCGCCGCACAGAGGCTGTCAGATCCTGCGGGTGCGGCCCCAGAGGCGGCAGCCTGGGTACGCAGTGGAGGGGACGAGGGGCCGCAGAGAGCACGCGCGCGCATCGCGGGGCGCCGCACACAAACTGCGCGCTCCGCGCCCCCAGGTCTGCTCTGGGCGAGCCCAAGGCGCCGGGAGGGGGGTCGACCTGACGACCCCCCCAACCCACCCACCCACCCAGGCGCTGCAAGAGTCACACAACGGCGGCGCCCCCCTGGCGCCAAGCCCTCAACCCCCGACCCGTGTCACACACCTCTCCGCCGCAGGGTCTACGGCGGCCGCGCGCCCTTCGCCCAGACCCTGCTGCGACCCCGCACGCGGGGAGAAAAGCAAAGGAGCGGCGCCGTCCAGGCAGCCCGGCGCAGCCAGGCGGTGCGGCGCGCGGGGAAAGGGGTCCTCAAGCGCAGGGACAGGGCGGGGGATGGGGGGCGCGCCTGACCTGCCACACTGCAAAGACCCTGGCGCGCAAGTCGGCTGCAGCCGCGGGGCGGTTTCCCGTCTGCAGGTGCAGGTATCCAGCCCTGGCGGCGCCGCGATCCAGCTTGGGGAGGCCCCGGGTCCCTGCACACTCACCCGCGCTCATCTCAGCGGCAGCTCTGAGTCGGGTCTCCGGAGCGGGACGGCAGCCGGACGCCGGTGTCCGCAGGTGCAGCGCCTGCAGGCGGGATGGGCCGCCCGCCCTCCCGCAGCGCCGCCGCAGCCCCTCGGCGAGCCAGCCCCGCCCCGAGGGCCCCGCCCCACCAGAAGCCCCGCCCCTCCCCGCCCGGAGGCCCCCTCTCGCCCCGCCCCTATACCGGATGCATTCTGGGAAGTGTAGGCCCCGCGCCCCGCTCCTCCTCGCTCGGCACCACCTGCCGCCCTCAGGGATGGACTACAGTTCCGGCAGGCTGCGCGGCCCCCGCATGCGCAGGCGGGCGGCACCGCTGCGGCCTCCCGCAGCCCAGTCGTGGGGGTCTCTGCGGAGCTGTATCGCGCGGCCTGGCTGAATGGCTGGCGGCCTGGCCATCGGCGGCTGCCAAGAGTCCACGAGCGGGCCAGGAGCGCGACCGGGTGAGGCGCAAGCTTGGTGCAACGAGCCTCACAGAGCCAACTCCCTCCCTCCCCAGTTTGCAGAAGAGAACCGAGGCAGGGGCAAGCGGGGGTAGGCAAGGTTTGCCCATTTGCCCCGGCGAGGAGCGAAGCCTGTGCTCCTGACCCCGGATCTAGGGCTCGGCGACCCGATGGCCTGCCCCAGGCTCCCGGAGCGCCGCACCGGCTGGCGCCGTGGTCTGACCCCGGTGGCGCAGTCTGCGGGCCCCCATCCCTCCCCCATCCCCAGGAGCCGACTGTCCTCTGTGACGTCAGTGACCTCCCTGGTCCAGCCCAGGGAGGGCCTGGGTCCTGGGTACAGCAGAGGGAAGGCCCTGGGTGGGAGCAAGGGGACCCCAGTGAGTTTCTGGTGCTGTTGGAAGGGGTGTTCGGGGGTGGGTGTGGAGGGTCAGGATTGGCCGGTTCAGAACGTGGACTCCCTGGACCTGGCCCGGCCTGGTGGCGGAGAAGAGAAGGCTGGTCCCAGAAAATGTGAACTCTGAGCAGAACTCGGAGGCAGGAGCACATAACTCTTCCTCGGCCTCCAGCAGCGTCCACCTACTCCCAAGAGGGGCTGACGGGGAGCAGGGAGGCCAGAGGACAGCGGCTCCCGGGGAGAACCAGCCACGGGCAGTGCGGCCGGTTGGCCCCAGCGCCGCTCACCCTAGCAACCTGGAAAGCCTGGCTGGGCTGGCTGTGTGTGTAGCTGCCTGGCTCCCAGCCTGTCCGCTGAGGCCTTTGGCCCAGAACACCAGTGGATGTGACGATGGAGGGACGCTCACAGGGGTCAGGTGCCCTCTTCTCCACCTGACGGCCCTCTCAGCAGTGCAGACCTGAGCAGTCCCTGCGCCTCTGTGAGCATCAGGGCCCCACCCGTGAAGTGGCCGAGTGGACGATCCAGCGCGGGTGAGAGCTTTAAATTCTGGTGGTTAGTCCTGGCGAGGGCAGGGCCTGGCCAGTCAGGGTGGGGGCCTGGGGGGGTCTGACTCCCTCGTGGGGAGCCTGGTTTCTTCTCCATGTGCATTGTTAGACTGTGAGCAGTCCCCACCTCTCTAGATACTTCTGAGGCCCCCATGGGCTAATGCGCGCTGGGCCCCAGCAGCAGCTGAGATCAGTAGCTGTGTTTGGTATTATCATGCAGCTGTTATCCCTTCTCAGTGACTGTATAAGCCGAGCAAGAGTGGGCACCCCACAGACAGCCTGCTGAGTAGAGGGAGGGAAGGAGAGAGGGTGCTGACCCCGAGCACCCTGTACCTTCCCGGCCATCACCCGGGGCAGCAGGCCAGACGCCCACCCAACATCACAGCACCAGCTGCCCCCACGTGTCCTCTTTGGGAAGCTTGCCATCAAGTTCCCCACGGAAAAGGGTGGACAGGCCCTTGTTCCCAAGTCCCTATGAGTCAGGGCGAGTGTGAGCAGCCTGCTTCCAGAGGTCCGCCCGACACGCAGTCACCCGGGGCCTGCCAGTGGAGACGGCCCCGCCTCTCTGAGCAGGCCCCTTCAAATGGGGCAGGGATTGGTAATTGTAGCCGATCGCAACTCCTTGAGGCAGGACCCTCAGGGTCATGTGGTTCCAGCACATTCTTTCGCTGGGGTAGAACCGAAGGCCCAAGGAAGTCCTGCCAAAGTCACACGGCAGGTTGTCAGCGAGGGAGAAGCCCGGTGTCCTGTAGCCAGACCTCTGCCCCCTGCCCCGGCCCGGCCGGCTCTCCCACAGGGGGGCTCCCTGCTGCCCGCTCGCCTTCCTCTGGCCCGGTGACTTGTTCACCCTCTCTTGTGTCTCAGCTTCCTCATCCCTCAAACAGCACCTGACCCACAGGGTTCTTAGGAGGATCCCATGAGGCATGTGAATAAAACATTTCGAAGTGCAAAAACGTCAGGGTTCAGGGGATGACGGTTATTACGTTTATTGAAACGGAGCAGAGGGCAGTATGGGCCGTCCCCAGCCCTCAAAGGGTGTCACCTTTGCTCACCTGTCTTCAGCCAGCCAGCCACCCAACCGCGTATTCAGTACCTTTAGTGAACTGGGCACCGTTTTAATAAAGAAAACAGAAATTCATTTTCAGGATAGTCATCTAATTCATTGTAGAAAGAGCCCTGAAGGAGCGAGTATCAGAGGTGCTCCACGACCTCCCAGACAGGCTCACAGCCAAACCAAGGCCCTTCCAACATCTGCTGCGTGCGTTCAGATGTTCAGAGGACCCGCCGGGCCTTGCTGGGTGCCAGTGGCTACCCCCACCTTCTCCTCCTGCCAGGCTCACGCCTGTGGATGGAAGGAATGCCCTGGGGTGACCCAGGGCCCTTCCTGCAGGCAGGGTAGAAGCCACACCTGCTCCTCGGCCCATGTACCCCTAAACGTTCCCCTGGGGAAGTCCCCATCTCATTTCACAGGGACCCCCTTCCAGGCCGTCACGAGTGGGTGCCCCGGGTGGCCCCGCTGGCCCTCCACCCGTTCCTTCCACCCTTGCCCCATCTTTCCTGCCTGCAGACTTAGCAGGTTTCCTTTGGTTTCATCTTCCCCTGTGACCCTAGGAACAGGGCCCTAGTCTATCTCCAGGCTTGGGGAGAGGACACGACCTGGCCAGGCTGCTCTCAGGGCAAGTGCAGAGGGGTTGACTTTCCAGGGGGTCGACCAGGTCCCCTGGCTGCACCTCCAGTGGCAGCGCTGGTCCACATCCCTCCCAGGATGGGCCTCGGGGCACTCAGACTGCCAGCTCCAAGCTGAAGATGGGTACGCGCACGTTTGCCCCCTGCTCGGGAGCCCGGTGCCCTCCTTGTCCAAACCTGGGCTCCAGGGAAGCCAGGGGTATAATCAGGGCTGGATGGCAGAGCCCTGGGTCATAAAGGAGGGTGTGCCTAAGTGCCAGCAGGCAGGTGTCGGGCAGCTGAAGGGGCCTCAAGGGCAGAACCTGGGCAGGAGCCTGGAGAGGACGTGGGCAGCGCCAGTCTTGTTTCCTGGCCACTCACCAGGAGATGTGGGTTGTGCCTGCAATGGAGACTGCAGAGCCCCGAGGGGCGGCCTCTGCCCGCGCCCTGCCCCGCCCCGCGCCCAGCTGGTCCTAGAGTCAAGCCTCTCAGCAGAGCCTGCTCTCCTGCGGGCATCAGGCTATAATTTGGAGGTTCTGTCCCTGGTGACCCAGAGGTGATCACAAAACACAGAAGCGATCAAAGCCCAAGCGTTCCTTCTCAAGTGTCCACTAGCGCCGTGCTCGGCTACACAGCACAGCCATCCCGGGGGTGCCTTCGGGGAATACACTTCCTGCGTGGGCTGCACCAGGTGAAGGTTCCCAAGAAATGAGTCCAGTGACCTACAGGTAAAGGCCTTTTCTTGACAAACGCCCTGGAGACAGATACAGGCGTCTGCTGCAGCTCCGAGGGCCTGGAAAGCCCTTCAGAATTAAGGCCATCTGTCCTGAAGATGTTTACTGCTCTTTTGTGGGTCCTGAAGGCCTTGGGAAAGGAAGGATATTGAGGAATGAGGGATGATGGGCACAACGCCGACTGCATGGTCCGGGGCTGGTGGGCATCTGTGCTGCTTTCTTGAGGCCTGCCCAGGAGGGGCTGGGAGGGAGAAAGGTCGAGAGGGGAGGGCTGCTTAAATGGGGCAGAAGAGCCTGGTGGAGGGGTTTGTCTCACCCCCAGTGGGGCCAGCCTCATACTCAGGTAGGAGGAGCAAGGGCTGTGAGGGACTTCCCTGGCAGCACAGTGGTTAGGACTTCCGAGTTTCCACTGCCACGGGCCTGGGTTTGATCCCTGGTCAGGGAACTATGATCCCATAAGCTGCACAGTGATGGCAAGATACAGGTGAGGAGGATGCCAAGGGCCAAGGCAGGTGAGGCAAGCAGTCAGGACCACGGTTGCAATGCTCCGGGACCGCTCTGTGCCAGAGAGCCCCCCATTACTGTCCTCAGCGTCATCCTTGAACCCATTGAACAGATGGAGAAATCGAGGCTTCGCTTGCCCAAATGCAAACTAGTCCCCTGCAGAAAAGCTGGGATACACAGCCAGGCTCTTCTGAAGGGTGAGCCTGTGGGATTTGGCACGCATCTCTCCTGGGTCTGCTGGACCTTCAAGGAGCGCTGAGGAGATCAAGAGGCAGAGGGGCCTGAACTGAGGATAAGGAGGTCAGACCATAGGGACCTGTGGCACTGGAGCCAAACCATGCCAGGCCCTCTCTCCCCTGGGCTGGGGGATGGCCCACCCTCACCTGACAGCTCAGCGTCACCCACTGGACTCCACCGGAGAGGCCCTCCTTGGAGAAGAGCCCTGAACCCCAGCCAAACCAGGGGCCACCTGCACTCCCCGAGGCTGTGACTGTCCCTGCCAGGTTGTCGTACGCTCGAGTTGTTTATCCCTCTTGTCTGACTCCCTCCCCAAATGTCAGGCTGCCCAGGCAGGGCTTATCAAGGGGTCTCCATCACTTCCTGGGGTCTCCAGTGCATCCCGGGGTCTCCAGTTTCCAGCGCATCCCAGGGTCTCCAGTTTCCAGTGCATCCTGGGGTCGCCAGGGCATCCCTGGGTCTCCAGCGCATCCCGGGGTCTCCAGTTTCCAGCGCATCCCAGGATCTCCAGTTTCCAGTGCATCCTGGGGTCGCCAGCGCATCCCAGGGTCTCCAGTGTGGAGGAGTGTAACCACTGAACTCCAGGATCAGCAGGTACCCCTCCACCCTGATGCTCGCTTTGCTTCCTCTCACTCACAGCAAAAACAAAGAGGTGAGCCTCCCCTTCCCCACATTCCTGACCCTGGGTCTGCCAAGACTTCCCGCCAATTGCTTCTCCCTAGAGAGTGCCCAGTGTGGCTGGGCTCACTTGGGGCCTGGTCTAGAAAGGCCCCACCCTGGAAGCCCAGCCGTGCAGACATCCTGCGCATGAGAGGCCCCAGTCTCACGGACGAGCCACCTCCAGAGACTCCAGATCACCCAGGGCACCTCTGGGCCTTCTCTTGCCAGAGCCATGTGGGTCTGTCTGTCCTTTCTTCACCTCCAAACCCAACCCAGAAATGGATTCACTTAACAGCCAAATGGAGAAACAAGTGAAATATGATTTCACTGTGGGCGCTTTCCAGCCGCTCAATAATTTAAAACCAGGCCATAGGAAACCAGGAGTAAAAATGACACGTGACTCACTCCTGGGAGCCTCACTCCTGCAAACACGGGTCCACACACCTGGATTATTCTGCGAATTCAGATCCAGCCTCAGCATCCCGTGCCTGTCACACAGCCTGAGCTCTCCAGGCGGGACAGAAAAGGCCACGTGCGCTCATCGTCCGTGACAGCTGAGTCTGCCCCGTCATGTGGACGGCCGGCCAACTCCGAGCGCTTTGCAGACTTGGCGCCTTTTCACCATCACAAAGAAATTACATGAGAGGGTTCATTACAAGTAACGCAGCAGGACGTCGGGGTCTGATTCGGGAAAGGACGCACCGTGGGCAAGACTTGGATTTTTGGCTAGTGATCAAGAAGCCATTTCTCTAATTAAATTTGGTGCCTGTGCAGCAGAAAACAGGACGAGGGGAGTTAGGAGTATGTGAGGGAAATAGTGAAAGGGCAGAGCCAGCTCATTCCCGGACGCAGTGCATCGGGCAGGGCGTTAATTGAGCACTTCCTGCATACCAGCCCCTGTGCTGGAGATGAGAGAAGAGCTGGGCTGGTTCAAGGGGTAACTGGAATACAAGGTGGCCTGGTGTCCTGGGGCCTGAACACAGACGTTCGCTGTCCTAGTTGGAGGCCAGACGTCCGCGATCAAGGTGATGGCAGGGCTGCCCCCTCCCTAGGAGCTCCTGGGGAGGCTCCTTTCTTGGACCTGGGAGGCTTCCGGATCTTCCGGGCACCCTTGGTGTCCCTGGGCTTGGAGCTGCAACTCCCGTTGTGTTTGGGGGGCCTGCCCTCCTCCAGCACGACCTCATCTTAGCTAATGATGTCCGTGGAGACCCTATTTCCAAGTAATGTCAAGTGCACAGGTCCCAGAGGGTGGGACTTGAGCCTGTCTTGGGTAGCGGAGAGAGGGGGACACTGTTCAGCCCAATGTCACCCACACAAGGGCCTCCTGGGAGTAAAGCTTAAGTTCTGAGGCCCCCTGGTTGGTGAGAAGAGAGACACCAGGTCACACAGGGAACCAGGTTCCCAGCCACTGCAATCATCTGGACACCCCAGTCTCTGGAGCCACCCACAAGTCCCCTAAGACATCGCTGTTTGGCATGTTGCCAAAGCCACATCACATTGAAATGTCCTGGGCAGAGTCTACCTCCAGATGGCTCAATGCTGGGGTCGCTCGACCTAAGCTGCAGGACGGTGCGGGAAGCCTCCCCCACCCCACCCCACCACCTGCTCCCCACCCCCGGCCTGGCAGGAGAACTAGGGGAATTCCTGAGAGCGTCTGGCTTCCTTGACCCCCATCCGAGATGGGAAGAAAGGCGACACCTCCCAGCTCTGTTCCAGGCAAGACTCAGCAAGAAAAGCACATCAGCTGTGTGTCAGGGAAATGCTTCAGAGGTCAGCCTGCCAGGAAGGAGAAGCAGGCTCACCGTGGGTATTCCCTGGGCCCCCAGTTCTTCACTCTGTGGGGGCCGGTAAAAAGCCAGTGTGCAGTCTGTGAATAATAATCGGCAGCATTGTCTATACGGGCGTCCCTGGTGGCTCAGATGGAAAAGAATCCGCCTGCGATGCTGGGGACCCGTGTTTGATCCCTGGGTCGGGAAGATACCCTGGAGAAAAGGAATGGCAATCCACTCCAGTACTCTTGCCTGGGAAATCCCATGGACAGAGGAGCCTGGCGGGCTACAGTCCACGGGGTCACAAATGTGTGTGAGCGATGACACACACATTGTCTATATAGCCTCCTTAGGAAGAGGCCACAGACCCAAAACCCCATTTTGCAGCAAAGAGTGCATGATACTGAGTCCCAGACCATGAGCTCTGCTTGTCCTGCCCCCGCCCCCAAAGAAAAAGACACCTCTGGAAGCTGCCAGCTGATAGAAAGGCCCCTCCAAGGCGCAGTGTGGGGACCGCTCCCTGTGGGTGGCGCCCTGTTCTCCAGGATGCAGTACATGCTCAGAAAAGCAGGCGGTTCACGGGGCCGGAACCCAGGACAGAGCGCTCCCCGCCCTTCCAGCATCATCCTCAGTGGCCCTCTGGTAGGGTGTGTGCCGCTCATCTCTGCGGTCTCGAGCTCTGCTGGACCAGGGGTCCTGGCTCAGCATGCATGGAGGGGACCCTGCCTTCCAACAGGAGATGGAGCAAAGACTCCCTCGAACTTGAAACTGACCGCTCGTGGGAACCTCAGAGCAGTGGACCAGAAGGCAGAGTCGCTCTCCTGGGAGTGGGAGTGGGGTGTGGTAACTGACCATCATCAGGAGGTAGGGGCGCCCTTACAGCAAGGGCAGGGGGAGTGAGCCTGGCACCCAGAGGACCACAGTGGCACCCCTGGGCTCTTCCGCCGAGATGGCAGTGGGCGCAGGGGAGGCAGAGCAAGGACCAACGGCGGGGAGGGCTGGGGAGGGTCTGGGCCTCCAGAGACCTTGATGGAAGTGCCGGCCCAGGGCGTGGAGGAGAGAGAGAATGAGGGTCCCTGGGAGCCCCACCTGAAGCCACAGGGCCACACCCTGTTGTGCTGAACCTCCTGATCGAGTCTGTAGAGACCACGGGCCTCCAAGAGGCAGCCTGGTGGCCTGGCCTTGATGGGGGTGGTGAGTAGGGTGAAGCCACACCAGAGCTGGACTGTGTGGGGCACGTTGGGCGCGCTGCCCTGCACTCCACTTCCATTCTGCCCTGGGCTTCACTGGCACGCATCGCGGGTGCCTGCGAGATCGCCCAACATGCCAACCCGGGGGGAGGGGCAAGGCCACCCTTGACTGGGTGCGTGTGAGTGAAGGGGGCGTGCAAGTCTCTGCACCCACGGCCCCTCTTCTAGGCTCATCCCCCAGGCACGTTCCACATGGCTTCTTAGAAGATCTCAGTGGGATCAAGACCCTGGTGCCTGCGGGCTAACCAGATCAACAATGTCCATTCATCACTGCCCTCTGCCCTCTCCCCAGGACCCACTCCCGTCCCCAGAGTCCCTTTCACAGTAGCCTTCCTCTTCAAAGCCCTGTCTCCCTTTCTGGAGTGGAGTTAGGGAGGGACAACGACGTGGAGGGGTCGGAGCCAGCAGGACAGGAGGCTGCCTGGGCTGGGGGTGGGATGGAGTGTCCTGAGGAGCCCTGAATGCCAGACGCAGATCCCGGGGGACCAGACTCCCTGGGGAGTCTCAGAATCAGAGCGGCCGAGTCTTGTGTCTGAGCTTTGAGTGACGGTGACCGTGAACCTGACCTTTGGAGAGATGGGGAAACGGCAGAGACCGCAGACCCCACGCATGTGGAGCGGGGGAGGGAGACAGGGAAGGGACGGAGGAGGAGGCACAGGTAGGGGCGGAGGACGAGCTGGCCGAGTTCTGAGCCAGGACTCCAGACAGGGATGAGAGGGCTGTTTTCTCCCCGGGAGGCTCGGCGGGCGCAGGACATTCCGGCTGCACGGGGGTGCGAGGGGGTTCACTCGTGAGAACGGTGGATGCCGGAGAGCTCTAGAGCTCCATTTTCTCAAGGAACCCTGGATGAAAAAGGCTCAAGGGAAGGAAAAGTCAAGGGATGTTTCCTTGGCCTCAGAGTCCTGCCCCCTGGTCACTGATCTCCTTTTTCTAAGCCCGTCCCAGGCTGCTGTGAGGGACGGGGTGGGGGCCGGGGGTTGGTTCTTGCTGATAACAAGTAATCTGACCCGCTCTCTGAACAGCAAACCACCTGCCTTCTTGCACTCGGTGAGAGGGAGAGAGACCCAGCGCCAGAGGCAGAGAAACACAGTGGCGGTCCTGACGCCTCCAACTTTGGGAAATGAAAGCGTTAGTTGAGCTGGTCCCTCAGTCGTGTCTGACTCTCTGCTGCCCCGTGGGCTGTAGCCCACCGGGCTCCTCTGTCCATGGGGATACTCCAGGCAGAATACTGGAATGGGGTGCCATGCTCTCCTCCAGGGGATCTTCCCAACCCAGGGATAGAACCTGTTTCTCTGTATTGGCAGGCAGAATCTTTACCATTTGAGCGATCAGCAAAGCCCAACTTCTAATCAGGGCAAACCCCGCCTGTGGGCTTTCTGAGCAATGACGCCCACAGCCCAACCACCAGCCGCAGAGAACGGATTTCTGCTTGTCACGCTGTGGTCCCTCTCTGGGCCTCACTCTTCCCATCTTTGAAATGGGAACAATGCGAGGGCCCTCACAGGCTGGCTGGGATGCACTGAGGAGGTGCTGTGAGCTCAGTGGCCCCCAGTCCCACAGGCAAACGGGGCGTGAGAGCCGCTCAGTGTCTCTGGCTCTGGCAGCTCCAGCCCTCTGGCCACCGTGGAGCCGCCCACACGGAAGTCCTCACCGTGAGCAGAACCACCACCATACTCGGTGAAGCGCCCTCCCTGCGCCTGGGGGGCTCCAGGGGACAACCCACCCCCAAGCTATGAGCGCTTCAGGGCCTGACCCTAGAGAGGATCCTGGGTGGGGTGGGGTGGGGGGCTGTGCGTGTCAGAGAAACCCCAGAGCTGGAGCGATTTTATTCTGGACTATTGCAGCAGGCCAGTCCTTCAGCCCCGAGTGTTCACTGGAAGGACTGAGGCTGAAGCTGAAGCTCCGATACTTTGGTCACCTGATGCGAAGAGCTGACTCATTGGAAAAGACCCTGATGCTGGGAGAGATTGAGGGCTGGAGGAGAAGGGGACGACAGAGGAAATACTGGAGTGGGGTGCCATTTCCTTCTCCAATGCATGAAAGTGAAAAGTGAAAGTGAAGTCACTCAGTGAACACTGGGCCACATAAAATGGATAACTAATAAGGACCTAGAGTATGGCACAGGGAACTCTGCTCGATGCTCTGTAATGACCTAAATCAGAAAAGAATCTCAAAATGTGGATCTATGTATATATACAAAGGATTGACTTTGCTGTACGCCTGTAACTAACATAGCATTGTAAATCAACAATACTCTAATAAAAAGTTTTTAGAAAGGGCTCAGAGGGACTAAGATTTAGTCAGAGTTTTGGTCACGCACATGCATGTCAGATCCAAAGAGCCCTGCCAAGGCTTTGAAAGCTGAACTGACCCTGAAACCACCATCCACACAGACCTGACTGGGACATGAGGTCCCGCTCACCAACGTGACCACTTCTAGGGAAAAGCATTGCTTTCACAGGTCAGAGAGTGTTTGGAGAGGCGACAGAATTGTTTTCTATTTTCGTGGGGTGAGATGTGTTCAAACTAGCAACATGGGACACCAGAACAAAATAAATTTTTCTCTAAGTAAAATTTGTTTTAACTTATATACAGGGTACATCATGTGAAATGCCAGGCTGGGTGAAGCACAAGCTGGAATCAAGATTGCCGGTTGAAATATCAATAACCTCAGATATGCAGATGATACCACCCTTATGTCAGAAGGCAAAGAACTAAAGAACCTCTTGATGAAAGTGAAAGAGGAGAATGAAAAAGTTGGCTTAAAACTCAATATTCATAAAATTAAGATCATGGCATCCGGTCCCATCACTTCATGGCAAATAGATGGGGAAGCAGTGGAAACAGTGACAGACTTCATTTTTTTAGGCTCCAAAATCACTGCAGATGATGACTGCAGCCTTGAAATTAAAAGACGCTTATTCCTTGGAAGAAAAGTTATGACCAACCTAGACAGCATATCAAAAAGCAGAGACATTACTTTGCCAGCAAAGGTCCATCTAGTCAAAGCTATGTTTTTTCCAGTAGTCATGTATGGATGTGAGAGTTGGACTATAAAGAAAGCTGAGTGCCGAAGAATTGGTGCTTTTGAACTGTGGTGTTGGAGAAGACTTTTGAGAGTCCCTTGGACTGCAAGGAGATCCAAACAGTCCATTCTAAAGGAAATCAGTCCTGAATATTCATTGGAAGGACTGATGTTGAAGCTGAAACTCCAATACTTTGGCCACCTGATGCAAAGAGCTGACTCATTGGAAAAGACTCTGATGCTGGGAAAGATTGAAGGCAGAAGCAGAAGAGGGCAACAGAGGATGAGATGTTTGGATGGCATCACCAACTCGATGGACATGAGTTTGAGCAAGCTCCAGAAGTTGGTGATGGACAGGGAGGCCTGGCGTGTTGCGGTCCATGGAGTCATGAAGAGCCATTCACGACTGAGGGACTGAACTGAACTAAAGAACAGCAAGAATTAAGTGCCTTCCTTGTGCTGGGCACAGGGCATTCCTGAACTTTATTTATAGTCCTTCACCAGCTCTGGGTCATGATCCTCTCGTACAGGCAAGGAAACAGGCTGACGCAGGGAAGGGGTCTTCCCAGGTCACGTCGCTGGGGGCCAGGGCTCGGGGACCAGAGACCCAGATCCACACTGCATTCTGTAGGGCATGGCACAGAGTAGGCGTGCAGGGCTGGGCTGCGGTCTGGACGAAGAATTGGACCGAGGCCCATGCAGTCCCTCCAGCCGTCCAGCCCGCCCACGGAGTGAGCAGGACGTCCTCCGGGTCGGGGCCTCCTTCCTTCCCTGCGGCTGGCTTACCAGGCTCTGCTTTCACTGCTGCTGTTGGCTGTGCTGGGTCTGTGCCGCTGTGCATGGGCCGCTCTCCAGGCGTGGCGCACAGGCTTCTCGCTGCCGCGCCGCCTCGTTGCCGAGCACAGGCTCAGGGCTCAGTTGCTCTGCGATACGTGGGGCCTTCCCAGACCAGGGACTGGACCTGTGTCCCCCGCACTAGCAGGCAGATGCCCCCCACTCTGCCAGCAGGGGAGTCCTAGCCGGGACCTTACACAGCCGTGCTTACCTGGAGCCGCACCGTGTGCTGGAGCCGCACACGGCTGCCCAGGGCCACGGTGACTGGGCCTGCCCTCGCGGAGCTGGAGGCTGACAGCGGCGGCGACAGCCAGCCTGGCAAAGGCGGCCCTGAGGAGGCCAGGCCTGAGCGGGGGAAGCAACCAGAGGCCCTGGGGAGCCCTCTCTCCCCGCCTCTGCTGGGGCTCCTGCCCCCCACCCCCACCGGTGGCCTCGCTCCTGCTGGCTTGCCTGGGTCCCTGGAAGAGGTGGCTCCCAGGAGGCCACAGACCAGGCTCCCACCCGGCTGGGCCGCTGCCGTGACCCCAGGCAAGTTTCCTGACCCCACAGAGCCCCAGCTCCCCACACCCACAAATGGGGGTGACAGCGTTGGCCTCACGAGGCGGTTGAGGTTGTGGATGCGGGAGAAGAAGGGCAAGCTGCAGATAGCTGTGCAGTAAGAGGATCTGACCGTGAGAGCAGGGCCGCGAGGTTGTCTACTAAAACAGTCCCATTTACTTACTCTGGCTGCGCTGGGTCTGCACTGCCGCACAGGCTCCTCCCCCGTCGTGGAGAGCGAGCGCCTCCTCGCCGTGGCCTCTCTCGCGGAGCCTGGCCTCAGGGCGCCGGGGCTTCAGCAGCTGCTTGCAGGGCTTGGGCTCAGCAGTGTGGCTTTGTCGCCCTGTAGTTCTCCAGGAGCGGGGACGGAGCCGTGCCTCCCGCTTTGGCAGGCAGATTCCTTACCACTGAGCCACCTGGGAAGCGCGGGGAGGTTTTATACTGATTGAATAAAGTTGGATTCAGATGAGAAGCCACACTAGGGGAACTGGGGACTTCCAGGCAGACTCCTGGGGGCAGGCGGGCGGTGGCAGGGGGAGGCCGGACAGGCATGACAGTGAGGTGGCCCACCTCACCCCTGGGCGCAGCAAGCTCAGAGAGGGCGAGCACGCTGCCTGCAGTCACACAGCCAGCCACCCGCAGAGCCAGGGGGTACGTGCGTGCCGTGAGCTCAGTCCTGTTCAACTCCTCCCCAGGCTCCTCCGTCCGTGGGGTTTTCTAGGCAAGGATACTGGGGCGGGTTGGCATTTCCTCCTCCAGGGAGCAGAACCAGGAGCACCATCCAAGTCAAGTACTTTCTGACCCCAGGTGCTTTTGTGTGAATAGTGGTGGCTAAGGGGGCCTGCCAGAGCATTCTGTCAGCTCACCCTCGTCCTTCCAGAAAATCAGGTCCTGTTTGTCATTTGCTTTCCCGAGGTGCAGACAAACAGACCTGGGGCCTCCCTGAGCTTCCCTCTCCAGAGCGATGGGGGGTAGGGAGTGATGCTAGTGAAGCAGCTACTATCTGCCAAAGACTTGGCCCGGAGGAGTGGGCACCACCGTCAGCGAAAGCACGGTGTGTGCTTTACCCGAGCCGTGCGGTCTGTCTTCCTGGCAGCCCCTGAGGTTGCTGGCTCCATTTCACAGATGAGAAAACTGAGACCCTCCCCAAGGTCCACCCAAAGCCAGCAAACGGCAGAACAGAGAGGTGCACAGACCCTAAGTGTGGCCGATGCCACCGTCCATGGTCTGAACCACCCTGACTGCCTCCCCTCACTGAAACACAGATGGCCCTTCAAGGGCTAGTGATGTTGAAAGTGAAAGTGAAAGCTGCTCAGTCATGTCCCATTCTTTGCAACCCCTTGGACTACATAGTCTATGGAATTCTCCAGGCCAGAACACTGGAGTGGGTAGCCTTTCCCTTTTCCAGGGGATCTTCCCAACCCAGGGACTGAACCCAGGTCTCCCGCGCTGCAGGCGGACTCTTTCCCGCTGAGCCGCCAGGGAAGCGTGTGATGTTAGCGGCTCGCTAACATTCCTTCTCACANATGGAATTCTCCAGGCCAGAACACTGGAGTGGGTAGCCTTTCCCTTTTCCAGGGGATCTTCCCAACCCAGGGACTGAACCCAGGTCTCCCGCGCTGCAGGCGGACTCTTTCCCGCTGAGCCGCCAGGGAAGCGTGTGATGTTAGCGGCTCGCTAACATTCCTTCTCACACAGTTTCCGTGGATCAGCAGCTCTTGCGAGGCTGCAGCTGGGGCATCGGCCGGGCTGCGGTCTCCTCTGAAGGTTGCTGGCGAGGGGAAGGATCGCTTCCGAGCTTGCTCACGTGTGAGCCCCCTTTCCACGATGGACATCCTGAAGGTCAGAGAGGCTAAGTGTCTGACTCAAGGAGACACAGCCCGCAGTGTCAGAACCAGGGGAGATTCTCCCGTCCCACACCACCCTGCCTCCTGTGAACGGTGGGTATGTGAGATGCAGCCAGCAGGGAATGGCGCTTGTGGTCCCCAAGGGAATGACCCCTGCTCTGTCCTCCATGGACCTGCTCCATGGATATTGCCCTCCTGAGTCCTGGTTTGGCCGGCTCTTTCGGCATCCCTGCCCTGACCTCACAGATGCAACTCAGGCTGGGAGGGGGTGTCTGTCTGCTTGGGTCTCTTGCTGGGCAACTGGTGGAGCTGGGACTCCGACAATGTCCATTCTTCCCCATCACCCAGCCCCTTGTCTGGAGAGCAGAGACCGCTAATGGCTCTAGCACCTCACCCTGACTCGGTCAGCCAGTGACTGGTCACCCTGAACAGGGCGCCAGGCACCAGGCTGGCCAGGGGTCCTGCCAGTGGGGTTGGCGGAGCCCCTGGTGCTGTTAACTGATGCTCACCCCTTTCACCAGCTGGGTGAGGTAGGGCTCACTCTGCCTCCTCATAGCTCCTTTCTAAGAGGGTGAGACCAGAACACCCACCGACTAGAGCTGCTTTGGTGACCAGGCAAGGACCCGTGTGACCCATGTGCCTGGGGGCAGTGTTGCCACTGCAAGCCATTAATACGTGCTGTGCATGCGTGCTAAGTCAGTTGTGTCCAACCCATTGTGACCCTATGGACTGGGGCCCACAGGCTCCTCTGTCCATGGGATTTCCCAGCAAGAATACTGAAGTGGGTTGCCATTTCCTCCTCCAAGGGATCTTCTCCCCTGGTAGAACCCACGTCTCCTGAATTGGCAGGCAGGTTCTTTACCACTCAGCCACCTGATACGCCTTCAGTTCAGTTCAGTTGCTCAGTTGTGTCTAACTCTCTGCAACCCCATTGACTGCAGCATGCCAGGCTTCCCTGTCCATCACCAACTCCCAGAGCTTGCTCAAACTCAGGTTGATTGAGTTGGTGACACCATCCAACCATCTCATCCTCTGTCATCCCCTTCTCCTCCTGCCTTCAATCTTTCCCAGCATCAGGATCTTTTCTAATAAGTTTGTTCTTTGCATCAGATGGCCAAAGCATTGGAGTTTCAGCTTCAGCATCACTCCTTCCAGTGAATATTCAGGACTGATTTCCCTAAGGATGGACTGGTCTGATCTCCTTGCCGTCCAAGGGACTCTCAAGAGTCTTCTCCAACACCACAGCTCAAAAGCATCAATTCTTTGGTGCTCAGCTTTCTTTATAGTCCAACTGTCACATCCATACATAGTTCATTTGCTCAGTCGTGTCCGACTCTTTGCGACCCCACGAATCACAGCACGCCAGGCCTCCCTGTTCATCACCATCTCCCGGAGTTCACCCAGACTCATGTTCATTGAGTCCGTGATGCCATCCAGCCATCTCATCCTCTATCGTCCCCTTCTCCTCCTGCCCCCAATCCCTCCCAGCATCATAGTCTTTTCCAATGAGTCAACTCTTCGAATAAGATGGTCAAAGTACTGGAGTTTCAGCTTTAGCATCATTCCTTCCAAAGAAATCCCAGGATTGATTTCCTTCAGAATGGACTAGTTGGATCTCCTTGCAGTCCAAGGGACTCTCAAGAGTCTTCTCCAACACCACAGTTCAAAAGCATCAACTCTTCAGTGCTCACTTTCTTCACAGTCCAACTTTCACATCCATACATGACCACAGGAAAAACCATAGCCTTGACTAGGCAGACCTTAGTCGGCAAAGTAATGTCTCTGCTTTTGAATATACTATCTAGGTTGGTCATAACTTTTCTTCCAAGGAGTAAGCGTCTTCTAATTTCATGGCTGCAGTCACCATCTGCAGTGATTTTGGAGCCCCTAAAAATAAAGTCTGACACTGTTTCAACCGTTTCCTCATCTATTTCCCGTGAAGTGATGGGACCAGATGCCATGATCTTCGTTTTCTGAATGTTGAGCTTTAAGCCAACTTTTCCGCCTTCTCTTTCACTTTCATCAAGAGGCTTTTTAGCTCCTCTTCACTTTCTGCCATAATGGTGGTGTCATCTGCATATCTGAGGTTATTAATATTTCTCCCGGCAATCTTGATTCCAGCTTGTNCCACTCTCCTCTTTCATCAAGAGGCTTTTTAGTTCCTCTTCACTTTCTGCCATAAGGGTGGTGTCATCTAAAGATCAGAGGAAATAAAAAAGATAGAGGTTAAACAACAACAGACAAAATCAACAAAACCAGTATCTGGTTCTTTGAAAGGATAAATAAAACTTAAAAACCTCTAGCCAGGCTCACCAAGAAGAAAAGAGAGAGGATTCAAATAAAATAAGAAATGAAAGATGAGAAATGATAATTGATACTACAGAAACAGGCAAAAAGCCCTTGGAGAATACTATGAATAATTAGATGTCAAAAATCTGACAACCTAGAATAAATGGACAAGTTTCTAGAAACCTATAGCCCACCAATATTGAATCATGGAGAAGTAGGTAATTTGAACAGATCAATCACTAGAAGTGAAATAGAATGTGTAATAAACTTTCTACAAACAGAAGTCCAGGGCCAGATGGCTCCACAGGTAAATTCCACTGAACATAAAAAGAAGAATGTAAACCAACCTTTCTAAAAAACTCATCCAAAAAACTGAAGAGGAAGGAACATCCCCAAAGACACTCTATGAAGCTACTATCACTCTGGTTCCAAAACCAAAGACACTACTAAACAAGAAAATTAGAGGCAGAAGACCTAAATAGACATTTCTCCAAAGAAGACATACAGATGGTCAATAGGCACACAAAAAGATGTCCAGCATCAATAATTATTACAGAAACGCAAATCAAAACTACAATGAGATGCCACCTCACATCAGCCAGAATGGCTATCATCAAAAAATCCACAAACAATATTAAATTACCCAGGTCTTTTCCCATAGAACCAAAGTTTATATTGAATCACAAAAGACAGTATTGCCAAAGCAATTCTGAGGAAAAAATTGGAAAACCACATGAAAATCAATTCTATTTAAAGACACCCTATTACCATACACAAAAATTAACTCAAAATTGTTTAAAGATTTAAATATAAGACACACCATAAAACCTCTAGAAGAGAACATAAATCATACTAATGATTTCTGAAATAAATCATACCAGTATTTTCTTAGGTCAGGTCCCAAGACAACAGACATAAAATAAAAATAAGCAAATGAACCTAATCAAATGTACAAGGTTTTATATGGCAAAGGAAACCATGAACAGTATGAAAAGATAACCTGTGGACTGGGAGAAAATATTTGTAAATGATACAACCAACCAGGATTTAATTAGTTCCTCATGTCTGACTCTTTTGTAACCCCATGGACTGTGGCATGCCAGGCTCTTCTGTCCATGGAATCCTCCAGATAAGAATAGTAGAGTGGGTAGCCATTCCCTTCTCCAGGGGATTTTTCCCAACCCAGGGACTGAACCTGGATCTCCTTCATTGCAGGTGGATTGTTCACTGTCTGAGCCACCAGGGAAACTCACAAAATATATAATAAATACCCCATACAACTCAATGATAACAATAAAAATATTTAAATGGGTAAAATAGCCACTTAACCAAAGAAGACATACAGATGGACAATAAGCACATGAGAAGATGCTCAACATCACTAATTAATAGAGAAATGTAAATCCAAACTGTTACGAGGTAGCACCTATACCCCTATGTTCATAGCAGCACTGTTCACAATATCCAGGATATGGAAATGACCTAAAGGTCCACTGACGGATAAATGTCAATGATAAATGGATAATGAAGATGTCATGTGTGTATATATGTGTGTGTGTGTGTTTACACACAGAAATACACACACAGTGGAATATTACTCAGCCATAGAAAGAGAATCAAATAATGCCATTTGCAGCAACATGGATGGACCCAGACATTATACTACTAAGTGAAATAATTTAAAAAGAGAAAGGCAAATACCATATGATATTACTTTCATGTGGAATCTAAAATATGGTACAAGTAAACTTACCCATGAAACAGAGAGACTCATAGACAGAGAAAACAGCCTTATGGTTGCCAAAGGGGAGGTGGGTTGGGAAAGGGAATGGAATGGGAGCAGATGCAAACTACTATATATATGATGAATACACAAAAAGGTGTAGTACAGTGAACTATAGTCAGTATCCTGTGATAAATCATAAAGGAAAAAAATTAAAAAAGTAAATATATGTATAACTGAATCAGCAGAACCTAATGGAACATTGTAAATCAACTATACTTCAATAAATGCATATTTTTTTAAAAAGAAAAAAAATTATACATGCATCTACATATTCATAGCACCACTGTTTACAATTGCCAAGATATGGACGCAACCTAAGTGTCCAGCAACAGCTGAATGGATAAAGAACCTGTGGTACACATATGTAAATGAAATACTACTTAGCCAAAAAGGAATGATTTTGCCAACATAGATGGACTTGGAGGGCATTATGCTAAGTGAAATAAGTCAGAGCAATCTTTTTACGTGGAATCTAAAAAATGCAATAAATTAGTGAATATAAGAGAAAAGCAGCAGATTCACAGATATAGAGAACAAATTAGTGGTTACCCATGGACAGGGGAGGAGGAGGGGCAATACAGGAGTAGCTGATTAAGAGTTATAGACTATTATGCTATAAAATAACTACAAGGATATAATGTACAACACAGGGAATATGGCAAGTATTTTACAATGACTACAAATCTAATATCACTTTTAAAAAGTGTGAATCATAGCAATGTACATCTATAAAATATAATACTGTACATCAATAATTCTTCAATTTTGAAAGGTCCCTGCTTTCATTGAAAATAAAACAAACAAATAGAAGCATGAATAGGGATACTTGGATGAGTCATTTATCAAACTGCAACAGAGTCTCAAAATATACACTCATTATTTTAGTAACTGAATTTCTGGTATATCTTATGGTTAAATAAGACATAAATCTAGAATAAAATAACTTTAGGGACTAATATTCAAGTCATTTACAATGATATTTTGTTATTAAATAATTACAGAACATCCAGTCTTTGATAGTAGTCAAAGAGCTTTTTTAAAATATATTATGTATCCATTGTATGATACATAATGCCTGTATTAAAATATCATACCTTTAAAAATCAGGAAAATACATGAGAATTCTTAATCAGACATATTTTAAAGCAAAGCAAACATCTGAATATTAAAGATAATTACTAGAATGTAAGCTCCACAAGGGATGAAGGATTTTGCTATTCATACTGTAGCTGTAGATTACTGCTATATCTCTACCACATAAAATAGAGCCTGGTAACAAAGCTGGCATTCAACAAATGTTTGTTTAATTAATTAGAAAGATGTATTATACTCCTTTCACATAGAGAAATGGAACAAAATATCAACTATAATTATGAATATGTGATGAGATTATGGTCATTTCCTTTCTCCATAATAACATGCCAAGAACTTTTANCATCTGGTAACAAAGCTGGTATTCAACAAATGTTTGTTTAATTAATTAGAAAGATGTATTATACTCCTTTCACATAGAGAAATGGAACAAAATATCAACTATAATTATGAATATGTGATGAGATTATGGTCATTTCCTTTCTCCATAATAACATGCCAAGAACTTTTAAATTTGACTTGTGAATATAAAATTACTTTCAAAAATACTGATTTCATTATAAATCAATACAACCTTTTTTTTTAAATAAAATAATTTAAAAATTTACCATATAATTTCAATTATTGTTATCATTTTAAGGTATTGCTTTTAAATCAGATTTGTGGGCATATATTATCAAGTATTAGGCATAGATAATGCCATTTTACCTTTCAGTATATTTATTACTCTTTAGTTAACACCTGTCCTTGTGTTTGTATTGTATTCATAATCATCTGTGTTAATGGATGTTGAATACGTCTTTGAATGAATTGTTACTAACTAATCGTCTTTGTTGAGTGTGATGGTTAAGTTTCTGTGTCAGTTTCAATGAACCATGAGGTGTCCAGATACTTAGTCAAATATTATCATGGATGTTTCTATGAGGGTTTTTTCCAGATGAGATTAATGTTTAAATTGGTAGACTCAGTAAAGGAGATCACCCTGTCTAATGCTGGTAGGCCTCATTCAATCAGCTGAAACTTGAATAGAACAAAAAGGCTGGCCTTCTCCACAGTAACAGAATTTCCAGCCTGAATGCCTTTGAACTGGGACACTGGCTCTTCCTGGATCTCAAACCTACTGGCCTCTGAACTAGAATGACACCATTGACTGTCCAAGTTCTCAGGCGTGAATACACAATACACACACATTTCAAGATATATACCCAGCAAAAACATCATTCATGATGATGAAGAACTTAATCTCATGCGTGCTTGCTCAGTCGCTTCAGTTGTGTCTGACTCTTTGTGACCCTATGGACTATAGCCCACCAGGCTCCTCTGTCCATGAGATTCTCCAGTCAAAACTACTGGAGTGGATTGCCATGCCTTCCTAGAAGGGATCTCTCTAACCCAAGGATAGAACCAGTGTTCAGTTCAATTCAGTCACTCAGTCGTGTCTGACTCTTTGTGACCGCCTAGACTGCAGTATGCCAGGCTTCCCTGTCCATTGCTAACTTCCAGTGCCTGCTCAAACTCATGTCCATTGAGTCAGTGATGCCATCCATCCATCTCACTCTCTGTCTCCCCCTTCTCCTCTCGCCTTCAGTCTTTCCCACTGTCAGGGTCTTTTCCAATGAGTCAGTTCTTCAAATCATGTTGCCAAAGTATTGGAGTTTCAGCTTCATCATCAGTCCTTCCAATGAACATTCAGGATTGATTTTCTTTAGGATCAACTGGTTTGATCTCCTTACAGTCCAAGGGACTCTCACGAGTCTTCTCCAACACCACAGTTCAAAAGCATCAATTCTTCAGCGCTCAGCTTTCTTTATGGTCCAACTCTCATATCCATACATGACTACTGAAAAACTATAGCTTTGACTAGACAGACCTTTGTTGGCAAAGCAATGCCTCTTCTTTTTAATATGCTGTCTAGTTTGGTCATAGCTTTTCTTCCAAGGAGCAAGGGTCTTAATTTCATGGCTGCAGTCACCATCGTCAGTGATTTTGGAGCCTAATAAAAATGTGTCTACTGCATTGAAGGTGGATTCTTCACCCACTGAGTCACCTGGAAAGCCCAAGATAACCTCAGACTTCAATCCCTGGGTTGGGAAGATCCCCTGAAGGAGGACATGGCAACCCACTTCAGTAGGCTTGCCTGGAGAATCTCCATGGATAGAGGAGACTGGCGGGCTACAGTCTATGGAGTTGCAAAGAGCTGGACATGACTGAGCAATTAAGCACAGCACAGCACAAGGTAAAAAAGGGAGATCTTATCACCATTATGCCTACCTTAAAAGAAAATCTAACGAAGTTCTTGAAAGAGAGGGGAACAAAAAAAAAAAAATCTTATGATATCAGGAAAAATATAACCTGGTAAACATAATGAAAAATGGAATAGGCATGCCTCTTACTCTTGAGTTTTTAAAATTGTGTTTGATCGTTGAAACAAAAGATATAATGTTTTCTGATGTGATTTTTATATACAGAGAGAATATTTAAGACAACTAGATTATAAATAGGGAGAACAAAGGAACACAAAGAGAAGTAAGATTTCTACTTGTCACTTAAACTGGTTAAGTGACAACCCTTGTAGACTGTTATAAGCTACATATATGTAATATAATACCTACAGAAAACAATAAAAATGCTATACATAGATATATGCTCAAAAATACTACACATAAATCAAGTAAGAGTTCTAAATTTGATCAAGAAATATATAAAAAAGAGCAAAGAAATAACTGAGAAATAACAGAAAAAAAGAAAATGGCATGCTTAAGCCCTAAAATATCGATAACTATATCTATTATAAAATTTCTAGATTCACCAAAAAGAGATTAGCAAAGTGGAATTAAAAAACATGACCCAATTATATTCTATCTATAATAAACTCACTTCAAATATAACAATACAAACAGGCTGAAATAAAAAGTAGAAAATATATGCAAGGCAAATATCAATCAAAAAACCAAAAGTGTGTCTATGAATATAAAATAAATGTGATTCAAAACCAAAGAATATCACCAGAGAGGGAGAGGGCATTATACAATGATTGAAAAGAGCCATTCCATCAATAATATACATAATCCTAAATGTGCATATGTCAAACAGTACCCTACAAATCACTGGAAAAAAAGATAATCTCCAAAATATATGGAAATTTAAAAATACACTTCTAAATAATCCAGATATCAAAGAGGAAGTCTCAGGAAAATAAAAATTTCATTGAACTATATGAAAATGAATATAAAACATTGCAACATTTGTGAGATACAGTTATTTTAGAAACAAGAGTGATATTTTTATGTAATTACACACATTATCCCCTGGAGAAGGAAATGGCAACCCACTCCAGTACTCTTGCCTGGAAAATTCCATGGACTGAGGAGCCTGGTAGGCTACAGTCCATGGGGTTGCAAAGAGTAGGACATGACTGAGCAACTTCACTTTCACTTTCACACACATTATGAAGGAGGAAATAACTCACTTCAAATCTTGAGCTCCCATGGTGATAATCAACCAAGAAGAAGAGTAAAATAAACCCAAAGCAAAAAGCAAAAAAAAAAAAAAAAAAAGNGAGCCTGGTAGGCTACAGTCCATGGGGTTGCAAAGAGTAGGACATGACTGAGCAACTTCACTTTCACTTTCACACACATTATGAAGGAGGAAATAACTCACTTCAAATCTTGAGCTCCCATGGTGATAATCAACCAAGAAGAAGAGTAAAATAAACCCAAAGCAAAAAGCAAAAAAAAAAAAAAAAAAAGTACTAAACATAAGAATATAAACCAATAATATTTAAAATAACAGCAATAAAGAAAGTTCAGCAGAACAAATGGCTGGTACTCTGAAGAGATCAATAAAATAGATAAATCTCTAGCAAGAATGACAAACAGAAAAAAAGAGAAGATTCAAATTACTAAAATTACCAATATTGACAATTAAATAGAGGATTATCACTATAAGGGATCCCGAAGATACCAAAGGGATGACAAAGAAATGCTACCAATACCTCTACACACATATTATAAACTAGATGCAATGAGCCACTTCCTCAAAAAGGCTTTCACAACTCACCTAACATAAAACAGATAGTGTGAATAGCTCTAACCTAACAAAGACATTTAATTTGCAATCATCATAACAAACTCACTCTCAATAAATTCCCAATACCAACATTCTCACTGAATAATTCTACCAAACACTTAATTAACACTAATAAACCATATGGTTTTCCCAGTGGCTCAGTAGTAAAGAATCTGCCTGTCAATGTAGGAGATGCAGAAGATGTGGGTCTGATCCCTGGGGCAGGAAGATACCTGGAGCAGAAAATGGCAACCCACTCCAGTATTGGAGAAGGAACTGGCAACCCACTCCAGTATTCTTGCCTGGAGAATCCCAAAGATAGAGGAGCCTGGCAGGCTGCCGTCTATGGGGTTGCACTTAGCAGCAGCAGCCGCACTCCAGTATTCTTGCCTGCGAAATCTCAAGGACAGAGGAGCCTGTTCGGTTACAGTCCCTGGAGTCACAAGGAGTCAGACACAACTGAGCAACTGAGCACAAATACACTGTAAGACCCTTTGATATTGATGATCCTCTTTTTTATTCCACAGAACTTATGACCTTGCCTAGTATGATATACACACATGNGCCTGGAAAATCCCTATGGACAGAAGAGCCTGGCAGGTTACAGTCCCTGGAGTCACAAGGAGTCAGACACAACTGAGCAACTGAGCACAAATACACTGTAAGACCCTTTGATATTGATGATCCTCTTTTTTATTCCACAGAACTTATGACCTTGCCTAGTATGATATACACACATGTACACAAAAATATGTGTATACATATATTTACAAATAAAAGAAACACAACATTAAACATATTGAACTGTTTCTCTACTTAAATTCTATGTTAATTTGTATTTAGCTATGCATAATTTCTTACACTGAAAAATACTTAAAAACCTTTCCCATCTTTTTAGATAGCTCCACTATTTTATTTTCTCTCAGGAAAAAAAAAAAAACAAGAATGAATTAATTGAGCCAATGCATATTAAATAGCATTATTTTTCCTGAATTGTTCTTTTTCTTAGTTAATATTATTCAATACTATTCCATTTAACATGCTATAAAATGAAGCACAGGAAATAGAAGATTAAGATAGGATCCTTCTTTCCCTTTATCAGAATCCTAAATTTAATATGTATGTTAACTATTTTATACTTAAAAAAGTAATTTATGGAATTCTTTAGCATAGTACTTCATGGCATTACTTAACACACATATAATATAAAAATGTATTATATGCCTTGAAATGAGTAATTTTTCTTTAAGAGGAGTAAGCTTTCTTCCTGCAGAATGGACACTATGGAAATGTGTACTGGAAAATGAACAGATCCTTGAAGAGTCACTTAAAGAGTCTATAATTTACTTGATAAGTGGTGAACAGACTTCGAAAGAGAAATGTGGAACCTAAAGAAGGTCAGTACAAATTTACTTGATAAACTGAAGTGAAAAAAGCTTGGTAAAAAGGAATCCGGTGAGAATTCTCTGCAGTAGTAGTCAGAAATAAGTTGATTATGTCTGAATTAGGTTCATGAGGTACAAGAGTGAAAGAAAGTGACATAATGAAAAAAAAGTCTGTAAGACTTTGGGAGTGATTTAATTCCTTTTGTAAGACAGAACGGAATATAGCAGCAGGTTTTAGAGACGAGGGGCTTCCCTTATAACTCAGTTGGTAAAGAATCCGCCTGTAATGCAAGAGACCCTGGTTCAATTCCTGGGTCAGGAAGATCCCCTGGAGAAGGGATAGGCTACCCACTCCAGTATTCTTGGGCTTCCCTTGTGGCTCAGCTGGTAAAGGATCTGCCTGAAATGTAGGAGACCTGGGTTCAATCCCTGGGTTGGGAAGATGCCCTGGAGAAGGGAAAGGGTACCCACGCCAGTATTCTGGCCTGGAGAATTCCATGGACTATACCCGCAAAGAGTCGGACATGACTGAGTGACTTTCACTTTTAAAGAAAAATTTTATTTTATACTGATTAATTTTCAGCCACAAATACATTCTCCTCAGAATTAGGAACTATATCAGTTTCCTATTGCTACTAAACAAATCGCCACAATCTCATTGTCATAGTAAAACACCACATTACTTATAGTTTTAGAAGTCAAAATCCAGAATCAGCCTCATTGAGCTAAAGTCAAGGCCTTGGCAAGAACTAGTTCCTTCAGAGACTGTGAAGAGACTGTTTCTTTAACTTCTCTAACTTCTAGAAGTCACCTTGAACATTCCTTGGTTCACGCTCCCTGCCTTTTGCTTTTTTTTGTCACATTTCCAACTACTACTCACTCTGATTCATCTCCCTCTCTAAGAACACTGTGATAACAATGGGCCCACCTAAATAATCCAGCATGGGCTTTCGAGGTGGCACAAGCTAGAGAATCTGCCCGCCAATGCAGGAGACACCAAGTTTGATCCCTGGGTTGGAAAGATTCCTTGGACTAGGAAATGGCAACTCACTCCAGTATTCTTGCCTGGAAAATTCTATGGACAGAGGAGCCTGGCAGGCTACAGTCCCTGGGGTGAAAAAGAATAGGACACAACACAATGACTGCCCTCAGATTGTTACCACACCAAATAATCCAGGACACTCTTCCAATTTCAAGACTCTGAACCTAATCACATCTGCAAATTACTTTTTGCCCTAACAAGTAACATAATCATAGGTTCTTAGAATTAGAATATGGAGCCATTATTTAGCCTACACCAGCTATGAAATGTTGTGTCTGGGGGAGAGGTAGGGTTTAAGATAAATATTTACGAGTTATTAACTTGGTCTGAGAGTAGATATTCTACATGCAAATAAAATATACAGACTAGCATTTTAAAGAAAACAGGAGGAGGAAAAGGGCGTTGGAAAGACGACAATTAGTAGGAAGAAGATGAGGAGTTAGAGTAATAGAAACATCAAAGTGGAGCCTGAAGCCTGACGCCATTCAAGTGAATATTGTGAAATTAATTGATCAACGGTGCCAGGCAGTGAGAGATTAAGAGAAAGCATATTAAATCTTACTGAATTTAGCCTCAGTTCAGTTCAGTTCAGAGGCTCAGTTGCGTCTGACTCTTTGCGACCCCATGAATTGCAGCACGCCAGGCCTCCTTGTCTATCTCCAACTCCTGGAGTTCACCCAAACTCATGTGCACTGAGTTGGTGATGCCATCTAGCCATCTCATCCTCTGTCGTCCCCTTCTCCTCCTGCCCCCAATCCCACCCAGCATCNATTAAACATATTGAACTGTTTCTCTACTTAAATTCTATGTTAATTTGTATTTAGCTATGCATAATTTCTTACACTGAAAAATACTTAAAAACCTTTCCCATCTTTTTAGATAGCTCCACTATTTTATTTTCTCTCAGGAAAAAAAAAAAAACAAGAATGAATTAATTGAGCCAATGCATATTAAATAGCATTATTTTTCCTGAATTGTTCTTTTTCTTAGTTAATATTATTCAATACTATTCCATTTAACATGCTATAAAATGAAGCACAGGAAATAGAAGATTAAGATAGGATCCTTCTTTCCCTTTATCAGAATCCTAAATTTAATATGTATGTTAACTATTTTATACTTAAAAAAGTAATTTATGGAATTCTTTAGCATAGTACTTCATGGCATTACTTAACACACATATAATATAAAAATGTATTATATGCCTTGAAATGAGTAATTTTTCTTTAAGAGGAGTAAGCTTTCTTCCTGCAGAATGGACACTATGGAAATGTGTACTGGAAAATGAACAGATCCTTGAAGAGTCACTTAAAGAGTCTATAATTTACTTGATAAGTGGTGAACAGACTTCGAAAGAGAAATGTGGAACCTAAAGAAGGTCAGTACAAATTTACTTGATAAACTGAAGTGAAAAAAGCTTGGTAAAAAGGAATCCGGTGAGAATTCTCTGCAGTAGTAGTCAGAAATAAGTTGATTATGTCTGAATTAGGTTCATGAGGTACAAGAGTGAAAGAAAGTGACATAATGAAAAAAAAGTCTGTAAGACTTTGGGAGTGATTTAATTCCTTTTGTAAGACAGAACGGAATATAGCAGCAGGTTTTAGAGACGAGGGGCTTCCCTTATAACTCAGTTGGTAAAGAATCCGCCTGTAATGCAAGAGACCCTGGTTCAATTCCTGGGTCAGGAAGATCCCCTGGAGAAGGGATAGGCTACCCACTCCAGTATTCTTGGGCTTCCCTTGTGGCTCAGCTGGTAAAGGATCTGCCTGAAATGTAGGAGACCTGGGTTCAATCCCTGGGTTGGGAAGATGCCCTGGAGAAGGGAAAGGGTACCCACGCCAGTATTCTGGCCTGGAGAATTCCATGGACTATACCCGCAAAGAGTCGGACATGACTGAGTGACTTTCACTTTTAAAGAAAAATTTTATTTTATACTGATTAATTTTCAGCCACAAATACATTCTCCTCAGAATTAGGAACTATATCAGTTTCCTATTGCTACTAAACAAATCGCCACAATCTCATTGTCATAGTAAAACACCACATTACTTATAGTTTTAGAAGTCAAAATCCAGAATCAGCCTCATTGAGCTAAAGTCAAGGCCTTGGCAAGAACTAGTTCCTTCAGAGACTGTGAAGAGACTGTTTCTTTAACTTCTCTAACTTCTAGAAGTCACCTTGAACATTCCTTGGTTCACGCTCCCTGCCTTTTGCTTTTTTTTGTCACATTTCCAACTACTACTCACTCTGATTCATCTCCCTCTCTAAGAACACTGTGATAACAATGGGCCCACCTAAATAATCCAGCATGGGCTTTCGAGGTGGCACAAGCTAGAGAATCTGCCCGCCAATGCAGGAGACACCAAGTTTGATCCCTGGGTTGGAAAGATTCCTTGGACTAGGAAATGGCAACTCACTCCAGTATTCTTGCCTGGAAAATTCTATGGACAGAGGAGCCTGGCAGGCTACAGTCCCTGGGGTGAAAAAGAATAGGACACAACACAATGACTGCCCTCAGATTGTTACCACACCAAATAATCCAGGACACTCTTCCAATTTCAAGACTCTGAACCTAATCACATCTGCAAATTACTTTTTGCCCTAACAAGTAACATAATCATAGGTTCTTAGAATTAGAATATGGAGCCATTATTTAGCCTACACCAGCTATGAAATGTTGTGTCTGGGGGAGAGGTAGGGTTTAAGATAAATATTTATGAGTTATTAACTTGGTCTGAGAGTAGATATTCTACATGCAAATAAAATATACAGACTAGCATTTTAAAGAAAACAGGAGGAGGAAAAGGGCGTTGGAAAGACGACAATTAGTAGGAAGAAGATGAGGAGTTAGAGTAATAGAAACATCAAAGTGGAGCCTGAAGCCTGACGCCATTCAAGTGAATATTGTGAAATTAATTGATCAACGGTGCCAGGCAGTGAGAGATTAAGAGAAAGCATATTAAATCTTACTGAATTTAGCCTCAGTTCAGTTCAGTTAAGAGGCTCAGTTGCGTCTGACTCTTTGCGACCCCATGAATTGCAGCACGCCAGGCCTCCTTGTCTATCTCCAACTCCTGGAGTTCACCCAAACTCATGTGCACTGAGTTGGTGATGCCATCTAGCCATCTCATCCTCTGTCGTCCCCTTCTCCTCCTGCCCCCAATCCCACCCAGCATCAGGGTCTTTTCCAGCGAGTCAACTCTTTGCATGTGGTGGCCAAAGTACTGGAGTTTCAGCTTCAACATCAGTCCTTCCAATGAACACCTAGGACTGATGATCTCCTTTAGGATGGACTGGTTGGATCTCCTTGCAGTCCAAGGGATTCTCAAGAGTCTTCTCCAACACCACAGTTCAAAAGCATCAGTTCTTCGGCACTCAGCTTTCTTCACAGTCCAACTCTCACATCCATACATGACCACTAGAAAAACCATAGCCTTGACTAGACGGACATTTGTTTGCAAAATGTCTCTGCTTTTGAATATGCTATCTAGGTTGGTCCTAACTTTCCTTCCAAGGAGTAAGCGTCTTTTAATTTCATGGCTGCAATCACAATCTGAAGTGATTTTGGAGCCCCCAAAAATAAAGTCTGACACTGTTTCCCCATCTATTTCCCACAAAGTGACGGGACCAGATGTCATTACTTTAGTTTTCTGAATGTCGAGGTTTAAGCCAACTTTTTCACTCTCCTCTTTTACTTTCATCAAGAGGCTTTTTAGTTCCTCTTCACTTTCTACCATAAGGGTGCTGTCATCTGCATATCTGAAGTTACTGATATTTCTCCAGGCAATCTTGATTCCAGCTTGCGCTTCTTCCAGCCCAGTGCTTCTCATGATGTACTCTGCATATAAGTTAAATAAGCAGGGTGACAATATACAGCCTTGACATACTCCTTTTCCTATTTGGAACCAGTCTGTTGTTCCATATCCAGTTTTAATGGTTGCTTCCTGACCGGCATATAGGTTTCTCAAGAGGCAAGTCAGGTGGTCTAGTATTCCCATGTCTTTCAGAATTTTCCACAGTTTCTTTTGATCCACACAGTCAAAGGCTTTGGCATAGTCAATAAAACAGAAATAGATGCTTTTCTGGACCTCTTTTGCTTTTTTGATGATCCAGCGGATGTTGGCAACTTGATCTCTCATTCCTCTGCCTTTTCTAAAACCAGCTTGAACATCTGGAAGTTCACAGTTCATGTATTGCTGAAGCCTGGCTTGGAGAATTTTGAGCATTACTTTACTAGCATGTGAGATGAGTGTCTAAAAAGTGATATTTCAAAGCACAGTTTTAAGTATGGGAGTCAGACTGACAAACAACAAGTTATAAAGTGGAGAATGCATATTCGAACATGATCTTGAACTACAGTGGATAACAGGCTTCCTAAGTGGTGCTAGTGGTTAAGAACCTGCCTGCCAATACAGGAGATGTAACAGACCCAGGTTGTATCCCTGAGTGGGGAAGAAGGAAATGGCTACCTACTCCAGGAATCTTGCCTGAAGAATCCCATGGACAGAGGAGCCTGGTGGGGTTCAGTCCATGGGACCGCACAGAGTTGGACACAACTGAAGCGACTTACATGAATGCACACAACTATTTTAGTTGTTTGTTGTATAATCGGTGGTAACTTCTCTGAATCTCACATTTATCACATTTGAAACAGAAATAATGATACCTGTCTTGCAGGGCTGTTATGGTATTTAAAGCTGATAATAATTATGAAAGTGTTCAGTACATTTTCATCAAATGGAGGTTTGTCACTGCTGCTACTGCTGCTGCTAAGTCGCTTCAGTTGTGTCCGACTCTGTGCAACCCCATAGACGGCAGCCCACCAGGCTCCCCCGTCCCTGGGATTCTCCAGGCAAGAACACTGGAGTGGGTTGCTATTTCCTTCTCCAATGCCTGAAAGTGAAAAGTGAAAGTGAAGTCGCTCAGTCGTGTCCGACTCTTAGCGATCCCCTGCAGCCTACCAGGCTCCTCCATCCATGGGATTTTCCAGACAAGAGTGCTGGAGTGGGGTGCCATTGCCTTCTCCAGTTTGTCACTAGGAAGACGCAATTAGAGATTCAAAAAAAAGGTTCCACCTTTATCTCTGAAGTGGAAAAATTACAAACGGCAGATTCAGAGACAGGATTGTTTTGGCAAACATGGAAAACATTAACCGAGGGAATGACACAGGAGAGCACATCATTAACATAAGTTCAGCAGAAAATCTGGTGTGGGTTTGTGGAAGATATCATGGAAGCCATGCATTTTCTATAGAGAGGTAAAGATGTTGAATATGGTCATGATAGCTATTGGGAGAACTTACTAATTAGAAGTCCTAGTTAAATATTCTCCTGCTTCTAGAACTGAAAGATGGACTGTTGATTTCTGTGATTTTTAACTGAAGAAAAAAATCTGAGGATGGAATCCTGGCACTATTAATGTTAAGATTTATGAAAATAATGATTACCCTTGAACAGTAAGTTCATGGGTCCACATGGATCATCAATAGAGATAACAGTGTAGACTGGATGTAAAACGAAGGAAAGCCAGATATATCATAGAAGGGTTACATTTATCAAAGGCCTACCCTGTGATAAGCACTCTGCTAGTGTTCAGTCGCTCAGTCAAGTCCGAATCTTTGTGAAACCATGGACTGCAGCATGCCAGGCGTCCCTGTCCATGACCAACTCCTGGAGTTTACTAAAACTCATGTCCATTGAGTCACTGATGCCATCCAACCATCTCATCCTCCGTTGTCCCCTTCTTCTCCTGCCTTCAATCTTTTCCAGCATCAGGGTCTTTTCAAATGAGTCAGTTCTTTGCATCAGGAGGTCAAAGTACTGGAGTTTCAGCTTCAGCATCAGTCCTTCCAATGAATATTCAGGACTGATTTCCTTTAGGATGGACTGGTGGGATATCCTNCTTCTTCTCCTGCCTTCAATCTTTTCCAGCATCAGGGTCTTTTCAAATGAGTCAGTTCTTTGCATCAGGAGGTCAAAGTACTGGAGTTTCAGCTTCAGCATCAGTCCTTCCAATGAATATTCAGGACTGATTTCCTTTAGGATGGACTGGTGGGATATCCTTGCTGTCCAAGGGACTCTCAAGAGTCTCTCAAACACCACAGTTCAAAAGCATCAATTCTTCAGTGCTCAGCTTTCTTTACAGTTCAACTCTCACATACATACATGACCATGGAAAAAATCATAGCTTTGACTGGATGGACCTTTGTTGGCAAAGTAATATCTCTGCTTTTTAATATGCTGTCTCAGTTCAGTTCAGTTCAGTCTCTCAGTGGTGTCTGACCCTTTGCGATCCCATGAATCGCAGCACGCCAGGCTTCCCTGTCCATCACCAACTCTCAGAGTTCACTCAGACTCACGTCCATCGAGTCTGTGATGCCATCCAGCCATCTCATCCTCTGTCGTCCCCTTCTCCTCCTGCCCCCAATCCTTCCCAGCATCGGAGTCTTTTCCAATGAGTTAACTCTTCTCATGAAGTGGCCAAAGTACTGGAGTTTCAGCTTTAGCATCATTCCTTCCAAAGAAATCCCAGGGTTGATCTCCTTGAGAATGGACTGGTTGGATCTCCTTGCAGTCCAAGGGACTCTAGGTTGGTCATAACTTTTCTTTCAAGGAACATGTGGCTTTAAATTTTGTGTCTCCAGTCACCATGTGCAGTGATTCTGGAGCCCCCCCAAATAAAGTCTGTCACTGTTTCCATTGTTTCCTCATCTATTTGCAACAAAGCAATGGGACAGGATGCCGTGATCTTAATTTTTGAAACGTTGAGTTTTAAGCCAACTTTTTCACTCTCCTCTTTCACTTTCATCAAGAGGCTTCTTAGTTCTTCTTTGCTTTCTGCCATAAATGTGGTATCATCTGCATATCTGAGGTTATTGATATTTCTCCCAGCAATCTTGATTCCAGCTAGTGCTTCATCCAGCCCAGCGTTTTTCATGATGCACTCTGCATATGAGTTAAATAAGCAGGGTGACAATATACAGCCTTGATGTACTCTTTTCCCCATTTGGAACCAGTCTATTGTTCCACAGCCAGTTCTGACTGTTGCTTCCAGACTTGTATACAGATTTCTCAGAATGCAGGTTAGGTGGTCAGGCTATCCCACCTGTTTAAGAATTTTCCATAGCTTATTGTGATCCACACGGTCAATGGCTTTGGCATAGTCAAGAAAGTAGAACTAGATCTTTTCTGGAACTCTCTCATTTTTTTGATGATCCAGCAGATGGTGGCAATTTTTTTCTCTGGTTTCTCTGCCTTTTCTAAATTGAGCTTGATTATCTGGAAGTTCATGGTTCATGTACTGTTGAAGCCTGGCTTGAAGAATTTTGAGCATTACTTTGCTAGTGTGTGAGATGACTGCAATTGTTCAGTAGTTTGAGCATTCTTTGGTCTTGCCTTTCTTTGGGATTGGAATTAAAATTGACCTTTTCCAGTCCTGTGGCTCCTGCTGAGTTCTCCAAATTTGCTGGCATATTGAATATAGCACTTTCTCACCATCATCTTTTGGGATTTGAAATAGCTCAGCTGGAATTCCATCACCTCCACTAGCTTTATGCATAGTGATGCTTCCTAAGGCCCACTTGACTTCACGTTCCAGGATGTCTGGCTCTAGGTGAGTGATCACACCATTGTGATTATCTTGGTCATGAAGATCTTTTTTTGTAGTTCTCTGTATTCTTGCCACCTCTTCCTAATATCTTATTCTTCTCTTAGGTCCATACCATATCTGTTCTTTATTGTCCCCATCTTTGCATGAAATGTTTCTTTGGTATCTCTAGTTTTCTTGAAGAGATCTCTACTCTTTTCCATTCTATTGTTTTTCTCTGTTTCTTTGCATTAATCATTGAGGAAGGCTTTCTTTTCTCTGCTTGCTGTTCTTTGGAACTCTGCAATAAAATGGGTATATTTTTCCTTTTCTCCTTTTCCTTCTCTTCTTTTCTCAGCTATTTGTAAGACCTCCTCAGACAAGCATTTTTCCTTTTTGTATTTCTTTTTATTGGGGATGATCTTGATCACTGTCTCCTGCAGAATGTCCTGAAGCTCCATCCATAGTTCTTCAGGCACTCTGTGTATCAGATTTAATCCCTTGAATCTATTTGTCACTTCAACTATGTAATCGTAAGGATTTGATTTAGGTCATACCTGAATGGTTTAGTGGTTTTCCCCACTTTCTTCAGCGTAAGTCTGAATTTAGCAATAAGGAGTTCATGATCTGAGCCACAGTCAGCTCTGGGTATTGTTTTTGCTGACTGTATAGAGCTTCTCCATCTTTGGCTATAAAGAATATAATCAATCTGATTTCAGTGTTGACCATCTGGTGATGTCCATGTGTAGAGTCCTCTCTTGTGTTGTTGGAAGAGAGTGTTTGCTATGACCAGTGCGTTCTCTTGGCAAAACTCTATTAGCCTTTGCCCTGCTTCATTCTCTACTCCAATGCCAAATTTGCCTGTTACTCCAGGTATTTCTTGACTTCCTACTTTTGCATTCCAGTCCTCTTTAATGAAAAGGACATCTTATTTGGGTGTTAGTTCTTGAAGGTCTTGTAGGTCTTCATAGAACCATTCAACTTCAGCTTCTTCAGCATTACTGGTCAGGGCATAGACTTGGATTACTGTGACATTGAATGGTCTGCCCTGGAAATGAATGGAGATCGTTTTGTCATTGTTGAGATTCCATCCAAGTACTGCATTTCAGACTATTTTGTTGACTATGATGGCTACTCCATTTCTTCTAAGGGATTCTTGCCCACAGTAGTAGATATAATGGTCACCTGAGTTAAATTCATGCATTCCAGTCCATTTTATTTCACTGATTCCTAAAATGTTGATGTTCACTCCTGCCATTTACTATTTGACCACTTCCAACTTGCCTTGATTCATGGACTTAACATTCCAGATTCTGAGGCAATATTGTTGTTTACAGCATCAGACTTTACTTCTATCACCAGTCCCATCCACAACTTTACTTCCGTCAACAGTCACATCCAAAAACTGATTTTGCTTTGGCTCCCTCTCTTCATTCTTTCTGGAGTTAGTTCTCCACTGATCTCCAGTAGCATGTTGGGCACCTACCGACCTAGGAAATTCATCTTTCCATATCCTATCATTTTGCCTTTTCATACTGTTCATGGGTTTCTCCAGGCAAGAATACTGAAGTGGTTTCCCATTCCCTTCTCCTGTGGACCACGGTTTCTCAGAAATTTTCACCATGACCTGTCTGTCTCGGGTGGCCCTGCAGGCATGGCTCATAGTTTTATTGAGTTAGACAAGGTCCATGTAATCAAATCGGTTAGTTTTCTGCAATTGTGGTTTTCAGTCTGTCTGCCCTCTGATGGAAAAGGAGAAGAGGCTTATGGAAGCTTCCTGTTGGAGAGACTGACTGAGGGGGAAACTGGGTCTTCTTCTGATGGGCAGGGCCATGCTCAGTAAATCTTTAATCCAATTTTCCATTAAAGGGCAGGGCTATATTCTCTCCAAAATCACTGCAGATGGTGACTGCAGCCATGAAATTGAAAGACGCTTACTCCTTGGAAGGAAAGTTATGACCAATCTAGATAGCATATTCAAAAGCAGAGACCTTACTTTGCCAACTAAGGTCCGCCTAGTCAAGACTATGGTTTTTCCAGTAGTCATGTATGGATGCAAGAGTTGGACTGTGAAGAAAGCTGAGCGCTGAAGAACTGATTCTTTTGAACTGTGGTGTTGGAGAAGACTCTTGAGAGTCCCTTGGACAGTTCAGTTCAGTCGCTCAGTCGTGTCCGACTCTTTGCGACTCCATGAATCGCAGCACGCCAGGCCTCCCTGTCCATCACCAAAAAAAAAAAAAAAGAAGGCCTGTTTGGCATAAGGAGGGCAAAGGAGAGGCAAACAGCAAGGGACTGCCCTTCTGCTGCTGAGAGAGGAGGAAGAGAAGAAGGATAAGAAGGCACAGCAAGAGCATCTCAGTAGTAGAAGTGGTGGAGAAAGAAGGGCTCCAGAGAAGGAAATCGCATATCGAAGTCAAAGATGGTTCTTGGCTGATTCCCTGCCTTGAACAGAAGGGAGGGGTGTACAGAGCCCCTCACTGGTAGAATCCTGCAAAGCCAAACAGGGCCGAGGAGGAGGAAAGAATACAGTGAGCGGAAAGTGATGGAAGAATAAATAAGTCATCTACATACAAACTTTCAGGTTGCAGTCCTTCAAAGATACGAACATGGGTTCCATCAGTGTCGGGTGTGAATGAAGTTGCAGCCTGCCATCTGTCACCTACTGCTCACAGTTTTTCAGCTCTGCCATCCCTCACCTCCTCTCCCTCCTCCAGTCAGTAACTCTTCTTGTCTGCTCACTCAGTGCCAATCCCCGCTTGCCAGCTGTTGTATTGTGCTACTGTACTTTTCACAGTGAAAAGTTAAAGTGTTGCTCATTCAGACGTGTCTGACTCTTCCCAGCCCCATGGACTGCATCCCACCAGGCTCCTCTGTCCATGGGATTCTGCAGGCAAGAGTCCTAGAATGTGTTGCCATTCCCTTCTCCAGGGGATCTTCCTGACTCAGAGATCAAACCCAGGTCTCCCAAAATGCAGGCAGAGTCTTTACTCTCTGAGCCACCAAGAAGCCCTTTTCAAGGTATTAGATTGTAAGAATAAACATGTTTATTTTCTGTTTTTACGTGGCATTTGTGTGAAAAGTACTATAAACTTATTACAATAAAATACTATATAGCTGATTGTGTTAGTTGGGTACTTTGGCTAACTTTGTTGGACTTAGGAAACAAATTGGATTTACGAACACATTCTTGGAATAGAACTGGTTCATATGTAGCGGGCTTACTGTAGAAGATGTGTTGATAGTTCAGCATGTTTTGAGAAGGCTTTCTAAGGCATGACTGATGGCTGAAGTGAAATAAAAGGTTAAAATCAGAAGATACAGATGAACCAAATAAGAATTTCACAGTAAGTGGAGGGAACAAACAGCAGAAAGAGAAGGAGAGATTTGGCCAAGAAAGACTTTGTTTCAAACTGCACAGGAACAAGATGACTTTTTAGTCAAAGTTAACAGCCCTAAAGATCAGCTTCTGAGTGAAACTATCAATGAAAGTTCTTATAACTGCCTCATAAATGGCCTTATTAATTTCACGACACTGTAAGGGCTCAGAACAGATTCTTAAAACATCTAGGAAGTAAAATCTGATGCTAACTATGTCCAGCTTTTATTCAGGAAGCTTCTATACTTACCATTTGCAAGACATTTACTTCTCTTAACTTATTCTCCCTGTTAGATTTTTATCCATACTTTTAAAAGTCTGTGAGGAAATCAAGGACCATGACGATTTCTATAGAGAAGAGGGGGGGAAAGTGACTAGAAGGAGGTAACTTGTATTAGAGTCTAGAGAACCTCATTTTCCAAATCTAAAATGTTAAGTGATTGAAATACTGTGACAACTTGCTTCAGTGCAAAGAAAAACTGACTCTATTTTTAATTCATTGTCCCTAAGAATACCTCACCCACTCCAGTGTTCTTGCCTGGAGAATCCCAGGGACGGGGGAGCCTGGTGGGCTGCTGTCTCTGGGGTCGCACAGAGTCGGACACGACTAAAGTGACTTAGCAGCAAGAATACCTCTGCCCACTAAAACAGGCAAGATGAGACTGTGGGAAGTTAACAGGCTGAGAGTCCATCCTTCCGCAAGGTTTGAACCCTTCCATGGACTGTCTGCTCTCTGTCATGAAATTTATAACAGTCTCTTTAAATTAGTGACAACTAATACCCTTTATTAATGATTGTGATAATTCTGTTCAGTTCAGTTGCTCAGTCATGTCCAACTCTTTGAGACCCCATGAACTGCAACACGCCAGGCCTCCCTGTCCATCACCAAATCCTGAACTCCACCCAAACCCACGTCCATTGAGTCGGTGATGCTATCCAACCATCTCATCCTCTGTCGTCCCCTTCTCGTCCTGCCCCCAATCCCTCAGGGTCTTTAGCATCAGGGTCTTTTCCAGTGAGTCAACTCTTCACATGAGGTGGACAAAGTATTGGAGTTTCAGCTTTAGTATCAGTCCTTCCAATGAACACCCAGGACTGATCTCCTTTAGGATGGACTGCTTGGATCTCCTTGCAGTCCAAGGGACTTGCAAGAGTCTTCTCCAGCACCACAGTTCAAAAGCATCAATTCTTCGGCACTCAGGTTTCTTTATAGTCCAACTCTCATATCCACACATGACCACTGGAAAAACCATAGCCCTGACTAGAAGGACCTTTGTGGACAAAGTAACGTCTCTGCTTTTTAATATGCTGTCTACGTTGGTCATAACTTTCCTTCCAAGGAGTAAGCGTCTTTTAATTTCATGGCTGCAGTCACCATCTGCAGTGATTTTGGAGCCCAAAAAAATAAAGTCTGACACTGTTTCCACTCTTGCCCCATCAATATGCCATGAAGTGATGGGACCAGATGCCATGATCCTAGTTTTCTGAAGATTGAGTTTTAAGCCAACTTTTTCACTCTCCTCTTTCACTTTCATCATGAGGCTCTTTAGTTCTTCTTCACTTTCTCCCATAAGTGTGGTGTCATCTGCATATCTGAGGTTATTGATATTTCTCCCAGCAATCTGGATTCTAGCTTCTGCTTCCTCCAGCCCAGCGTTTCTCATGATGTACTCTGTATAGAAGTTAAATAAGCAGGGTGACAATATACAGCCTTGACATACTCCTTTTCCTATTTGAAACCAGTCTGTTGTTCCATGTCCAGTCCTAATTGTTGCTTCCTGACCTGCATACAGTTTCTCAAGAGACAGGTCAGGTGGTCTGGTATTCCCATCTCTCTCAGAATTTTCCACAGTTTATTGTGATCCACACACTCAAAGGCTTTGGCATAGTCAATAAAGCAGAAATAGAGGTTTTTCTGGAACTCTCTTGCTTTTTTGATGATCCAGTGGATGTTGGAAGAATTTTCCACAGTTTATTGTGATCCACACAGTCAAAGGCTTTGGCATAGTCAATAAAGCAGAAATAGATGTTTTTCTGGAACTCTCTTGCTTTTTCCATGATCCAGCGGATGTTGGCAATTTGATCTCTGGTTCCTCTGCCTGTTCTAAAACCAGCTTGAACATCAGGGAGTTCACGGTTCACATATTGCTGAAGCCTGGCTTGGAGAATTTTGAGCATTACTTTACTAGCGTGTGAGATGAGTGCAATTGTGCGGTAGTTTGAGCATTCTTTGGCATTGCCTTTCTTTGGGATTGGAATGAAAACTGACCTTTTCCAGTCCTGTGGCCACTGCTGAGTTTTCCAAATTTGCTGGCATATTGAGTGTAGCACTTTCACAGCATCATCTTTCAGGATTTGAAACAGCTCAACGGGAATTCCATCACCTCCACTAGCTTTGTTCTTAGTGATGCTTTCTAAGGCCCACTTGACTTCACATTCCAAGATGTCTGGCTCTAGATTAGTGATCACATCCTCATGATTATCTGGGTCATGAAGATCTTTTCTGTACAGTTCTTCTGTGTATTCTTGCCACCTCTTCTTAATATCTTCTGCTTCTGTTAGGTCCATACCATTTCTATCCTTTATCGAGTCTATCTTTGCATGAAATGTTCCCTTGGTATCTCCAATTCTCAATCCTCTGTAAATTCTGGCAGCTCTGTGGTGGGGTTAATGGCGACCTCCTCCAAGAGGGTGTATACTATACCCAGGTCTGCTGCACCTAGTCTCTCTGCCCATGCGGCAGGCCACTGCTGACCTGTCCCTCCACGGGAGACCCTCAAACACAGTTCTGTCTCAGTCTCTGTGGGGTTTCTGGGTCCTGGTATGCACAAGGTTTGTTTGAGCCCTCTGAGCATCTGCTAGTTTTAGGAATATGTAATTTAATTAAAAAAAAAATTCCTTGAAATATACCTTATTACTCCCATTTATAGCACATAGAGTTAAGGGGAGAAGAAATACATCAAAAGCCACAGGCTAAATGGCAGAACCAAAATTTATGTGGCCTGCATAAATTCCATGTTTCTACTCACATTTTCAATCAAGTGCTGAAACCATATAGACAATCAGAGCAGTAAACAAAGGAGAATTTTCTGTGATCTAGGGCCTGGGGATTTCATAAAAAACTGTAGAAAGACTAGAGGTGAAAATGTGGGTTTTCATTCCCTAAAGTCAGATATTATCTCAGTTATCCAAGAGATATTTGGCCTTTGTATGATGATTAGTTTTAATTGCTTTATTTATGGTTAAGTATGGTTAGGGGAGCTTCCCTGGTAGTTTAGCAATGCAGAAGACAAGTGCTTGGTCCCTGGGTAAGGAAGATCTCCCGGGAGAGGAAATGGCAACACACTCCAGTATTCTTGTCTGGAGAATGCCATGGACTGAGAAGCCTGATGGGTTAAAGAGTCAGACATGACTGAGGCAACTAAGCACACATGCGTGTGGAGTAAATACTGAGTTAGGAGAGCATGTCTCAGAATTTCTGTGAGTCATCAGCAATGCCCTAAGTTACTAGTTAAGGAATGCCATCTTCCTCAATCTTTGCATATGCTTTCAAGGAAACACAGACTGTGAATTTATATCAAAACCAATTTTAAAGGGTTATGTGTTATTTATTTATTTATCAACAAGGCAATTCATTAGCAAATGTGTAAAGCTACTCTTCCAGAGAAATGAGCTATGAGGTTAGCTTGGGAAGATAAGATATAAGAAAGCATCTCACAGGGCTGCAGGGAAAGCTGAAATCAAAGTAACCAGATAGGCAAGATCAAATGAAAACTAGGTGTATGCCAGAAGAGATCTTAAAAGATCATCAATACCAAAGACTCCCAGAGAGAAAGAACTGGATTTGGAAAAAGAGACCAGAGAACACAGCAAATAAGTAGGAAGCACAAAGCCTTGAGCAATGTCTCTCAAACCTGGTCTCACATTAGAATAACCTGGAATGTTTTCAAAAGCAGCTAATGCTTAGGCTTCACCCAGAAATACTCAAATCTGAGTATCTGCTGGGGAGGGCTTAGGGGACACATTTTTAAAATCTCCCTAAGTGATCCTAATGTGCAGATAGGATGACAAATCACCGAGCAAGAGCAAGTACAGAATTTTCATGGGCAGTTATCTGTAAAAGCCAGTACTATCATATGCCTGATGACTTCTTAGTTGATGTGCTAGCAGTAAAAATCTGAGATCATTGGATCCCTTTCAAAGTATTTGGCAAGGTGCAGTCTTTAATACTCATATTAATGAACGTACAGATTTTTTGCTTTCAAAGTTAATCGACCGCTATTATTTATGTGTAGAAAATTGCTCTACTTAATGAATCAAAAAGAACGTAATTTTACAGATAACCCTGAATGTAATTAATTTTAATTCTTACTATTAAGTCTCCTCTACTATCACTGTTCTTTTTTTCAGTTATAAAATATTTAAGTATAAGAGTCATAAAAGAAATACAATGAAACCTTCAATAGCCACAATTATTTTTAAGAATTAAGAACATTACTAACACAAGTGGAGATTCCTTTGTACCATGTCTCAATCTCTTTCATAAAATACTAAAATTAAAATCATTAGCCTGTATTCAGTGTTTTTTTTTTATTTTTAAAATTTTCCCAATCCACGTAACATTGTTTTTTAATCCAATGCTGTTAGTATTCACATTTCCAGCATATTCAATGTTTAAACATTGCATCATGTACTTACATCATGATCACAACTCATTCGGCCACTGAAAATATTTAGGTTGTTTCCAGCTATATTTTTTTAAAAAGGATTAGTAAAGTAAAATACACATATAATCTACCTTTTAAACATGTACAGTTTTTATTTGATTCATAGAGCTGTAAAACCATCATCACTATATAATTTAAGGGCTTTTTCATCACCCAAACCATATTTAGTAGAAGTTACATCAAGTGCTTTCATTCCTAAGTACCTAGGAACTACTAAACTGTGTTTCTGTGAACTTGTCTATTCTGTACGTTTCATATAAATAAAATCATACAAACGAAGTCTTTAATGACTAATTTCTTTCATTTAGTATAATGTTTTCAAGGTTCATCCATGTTTCAGCATATACCAATACTTTATTTTATTCTTTTTGACTGTCAATTAATATTCCATTGTGTAGCTATGCCACATTTAGTTTATGAACATATGGTTTTTTCCCACCTTTTTGACTATTTATTTTCTGTTTTTTTTTTTTAAATTTAATTTAATTTTACTTTACAGTACTCTACTGCTTTTGGCATACATTGACATGAATCCACCATGGGTGTACACAAACTCCCAAACATGAACCCCCCCTCCCTCCTCCCA
>SJYX01022594.1:137808-158933 GCA_006410675.1 Oreotragus oreotragus
AACTGGAATTCCATCACCTCCACTAGCTTTGTTTGTAGTGATGCTTTCTAAGGCCCACTTGACTTCACATTCCAGGATGTCTGGCTTTAGGTGAGTGATCAAACCATCGTGATTATCTTGGTCTTGAAGATCTTTTTTGTATAGTTCTTCTGTGTATTCCTGGCACTTCTTCTTAATATCTTCTGCTTCTCTTAGGTCCATACCATTTCTGTCCTTTATTGAGCCCATCTTTGCATGAAATGTTCCCTTGGTATCTCTAATTTTCTTGAAGAGATCTCTAGTCTTTCCCATTATGTTGTTTTCCTCTATTTCTTTGCATTGATCACTGAGGAAGGCTTTATCTCTTCTTGCTATTCTTGGAGCTCTGCATTCAGATGCTTATATCTTTCCTTTTCTCCTTTGTTTTTCACTTCTCTTCTTGTCACAGCTATTTGTATGGCCTCCCCAGACAGCCATTTTGTCATATGAGCCAACTCTCATATCCATACATAATTATTACAAAAACCATAGCTTCGACTATACCAATCTTTGTTGGCAAAGTAATGTCTCTGTTTTTTAATTTACTATGTTGTGTAGGTTTGTTATTACTTTCCTTCCAATGAGCAAGTGTCTTTTAATTTTACGGCAGCAGTCAGAATCCACATTGATTTTGGAGACCAAGAAAATAAAATCTGCCCATTTCCTCTTTTTTCTCCTTCAATTTTCCATAAATTGATGAGACCAGATGCCACTATCTTAGATTCTTGAATGTTGAGCTTTAAGCCAGCTTTTTCACTCTCTTTTTTCACCCTCATCAGGAGGCTCTTTAGTTCCTTTTTGGTTTCTGTCATTAGAGTGTTATAATGTACATATCTAAGGTTGTTGATATTTCTCCCAGCAATCTTGATTCCAGCTTGTGAGTCATCCAGCCTAGCATTTTGCATGATGTAGCCTGCATAGGAGTTAAATAAGCAGGGTGACAATATACAGCCTTGATGAAATTCTTTCTTAATTTTGAGCCAGTCAGTTATTCCATGTAAGTTTCTAACTGTTGCTTTTGACCTGCACACAGGTGTCTCAGGAGACAAGTAAGGTGGTCTAGTATTTCTGTTCTCTAAGAATTTTCCATAGTTTGTTGTGATCCACACAAAGGCTTTGAAGCAGACACTTTTTCTGTAATCTGCTTGCTCTCACTATGATCCAATGCTGGCATCATATTGTTGGCAATTTGATTTCTGGTTTCTCTGCCTTTTCAAACCCAGCTTGTACATGTAGAAGTTCTCAGCTGACATACTGTTGAAGCCTAGCTTGAAGTATTCTGAGTATAACCTTACTAGCATGTGAAATAAACACAATTGTCTGATAATTTGAACATTCTTTGGCATTGTCTTTCTTTAGGAGTAGAATGAAAACAGACCTTTTCCCGTCTTGTGGCCACGGCTGAGTTTTCCAAATTTGCTGAAATTTGAGTGCAGCACTTTAACATCATTTGCCCTCATTCATAAAATTTACTGAACACATACTTGTTAAGCATATGCTCTGCTAATGAGGGAATGAAACACCTGTTGCAAGGGCCTCAGTAGCTTATAAATCTATGTATATTATTCTTCTAAGGGTACATGGGTTGAGTCAAGTATTTTAGTTACCCTGATAGAATTAGAAGAGACGAACAAGTATTGGACATGAGAGGAATGTCCCCAAAAGAGCCAGTAACAACCCAGTGAAATGATTGAATTAAATTTAAGAGACATCCATATTTAAATATATGTGGAATATTGCAGTTTGCATACATTTTCAGTCACTCTTTCATGTCCTACTCTTTGCAGCCCCATGGACTGTAGCCCGTCTGGCTCCTCTGTTCATGGAATTTTCCAGGCAAGAATACTGGAGTGGGTTGCCACTTCCTATACCAGGGGATCTTTATATTGTAATGGAACCTATTGTAAAACAAAATTCACAGTCAAAAAGAGCATTATATTATTGGATTTTGCTGGACCTCTTCTTTAAAGTAGAGTAAAATGAACAATCAATGTTAGAATCTAATTACAAAATGGTATCTTTTTTCCAGAAGGAACAAAGGAATTTGCAGGGAGTAAATTTCCTATAATTTGCTATAGTAAAAGGCAGAGAGAATCATTAGAACACTTTATGACTTTAGGATGATATATATCTGGAGAATACAATTTTATATAAAAATGTATCATGTTTTTCATCCATTATTATAAGGCACATGCAATATAATATTTTTATATTCAGAATAGCAAATACAATCTCTTCATTAATTTATTTTTAATCATATGTTTGACAAGATAGAATAAGTACTTTGAAACTGACATTAAAAAAGCATCCTGACTTTTAGTTGGCATTTTTCTGTATATTTAATGTTTACATTCTGCCCCTTAGAAACGTGCATAAAATAAACCTGAGAAGAGGAAAATTAACTATAAGGCAGTCTTTACATAACACAGTGAGAATTCTGTTAACACAGAGTTCAAATTATATACTGACCTAGAACTTTGGGCATTAATTTTATATATTCACTCATTCAACATATTTTTATGGATGATCTCCAACTATCAGGCATTTTACTAAGGTGAATAGAGACAGGTCCCTATCCACAGAGTGTCCAGCCTATGCAAATGTAAAACATTAGTAATTTTCTTTCCTTAAGAGTATATATGCTTGTCTGTGTATGCATATGTAAGTATTAGTACATTTAATTTGTTTTATGTTTGTAGTGGATGTTTTAAGCTGAAACTGCAATCAAACCTTGGTTGAAAAGATAACTATTCTTTCAGGTGAGAGATGAGCCTGGAAGATGCAAATGGAAATATCTTGAATAACGATATGAAAGCAAGTAAACCATGGTGAGGACTATACGAAGATCCAACCAGTCCATCCTAAAGGAAATCAGTTCTGGGTGTTCACTGGAAGGACTGATGTTGAAGCTGAAACTCCAATGCTTTGGCCACCTGATGAGAAGAGCTAACTCATCTGAAAGGACTCTGATGCTGGGAAAGATTGAGGGCAGGAGGAGAAGAGGGTGACAGAGGATGGGATGTTTAGATAGCATCACTGATTCAAGGGACATGAATTTAAAGCNCAGTCCATCCTAAAGGAAATCAGTTCTGGGTGTTCACTGGAAGGACTGATGTTGAAGCTGAAACTCCAATGCTTTGGCCACCTGATGAGAAGAGCTAACTCATTTGAAAGGACTCTGATGCTGGGAAAGATTGAGGGCAGGAGGAGAAGAGGGCAACAGGATGAGATGGTTGAATGGCATCACTGTCAATGCACATGAGTTTGTGAAGGTTCCGGGAGTTTGGTGATGGACAGGGAGGCCTGATGTGCTGCAGTTCATGGGGTCACAAAGTGTTGGACATGACTGAGTGACTGAACTGAATTGAAACCATGGTGAACAGTTGAGACTTGATCTGAAAGCAATAGTGAACTACCTGGATTTTTAATGGGGGATTTTCTCTATCAGATTGAATTTTTAGAAAGGCTATACTGTAGATTAAGCATACAATATGAAAAAAAATTTTTGAGACATGGAAAGGCAGCTTTAGAAAAAAGTTTTGAGGCAATGGGGAAATAGAAAAAGCCCAAATACTTACAACACCTAGTAACAGACATCTTCGGATACACAACCTTATATTCAAAAAATGCTAAACTACTAAATATATCTCTACTTTCTAATGGTTTACAACAGTATACTCAATGAATTAATTTTTGTTATTATAGAAAGAAGATGTTCATATAAACACATTTTTATGGTTTTGTAGGTCTTGTAGATCATCTTAGAACTGCTCAACTTCAGCTTCTTCAGCATTAGAGATTGGGCCATAGACTTGGATTACTGTGATACTGAATGGTTTGCCTTGGAAACAGAGATCATTCTGTCATTTTGAGACTGCACAAAATATTGCATTTTGGACTCTTTTGTTGACTATGAGGGCTACTCCAATTCTTCTAAGGGATTGTTGCCCAGAGTAGTAGATATAATAGTCATCCAAATTAAATTTGCCCATGCTAGTTGATTCTGGTTCACTGATTGCTAAAATACCAGTGCTAACTCTTGCCATTTGCCATGTCCTGTTTAACCACTTCCAATTTACCTTGATTCATGGACGTAACATTCCAAGTTCCTATGCAATACTGTTCTTTACAGTACTGGACTTTACTTCCATCACCAGTCACATCCACAACTGGACATTGTTTTTGCATTGGCTCTGTCTCTTATTCTGGAGTTCCTTCTCCACTCTTCTCCAGTAGCGTATTTGGCACCTACTGACCTGAGAAATTCATCGTTAAGTGTCATATTTTTTGCCTTTTCATACTGTGTATGGGGTTCCCGAGGCAAGAATCCTGAATGGTTTGCCATTCCCTTTTTCATTGGACCACACTTTGTCAGAAGAGTTTTGCCAAGAGAACTCACTGGTTATAGCAAACGCCCTCTTCCAACAACAAAAGGAATGATGCAACACATGGACATTAGCAGATAGTCAATTCCAAAATCAGTTTGATTATATTCTTTGTAGCCAAATATGGAGAAGTTCTATACAGTCAGAAAAAAAAAAAAAAAGAAGAAGAAGAAGACTGGGTGCTGACTGTGGCTCAGATCAAGAACTTCTTATTGAAAAATCCAGACTTAAATTGAAGAAAGTAGGGAAAACCACTAGACCCTCCAGGTATGACCTAAATCAAATCCATTATGATTATATAGGAGAAGTGACAAACAGATTCAAATAATTAGATCTGACAGACTGCCTGAAGAAATACAGATGGAGGTTCATGACATTGTACAAGAGGCAGTGATCAAGACCATCCCCAAGAAAAAGAAATGCAAAAAAAGGCAAAATGACTATCTGAGGAGTCTTTACAAATACCTGAGAAAAGAAGACAGGCCAGAGTCAAAGGAGAAAAGGAAAGATACGCCCATCTGAATGTAGAGTTCCAAAGAATAGCAAGAAGAGATAAGAAAGCCTTCCTTGGTGGTCATTGCAAATAAAGAGGAAAACAATTGAATAGGAAGAACTAGAGATCTCTTCAAGAAAATTAGAGATACAAAGGGAATATTTCATACAAAGATGGGCACTTATTAGAACAGAAATGGGATGGACCTAACAGAAGTAGATGATACTAAGAAATGGTGGCAAGAACACACAGAAGAACTATACATAAAAGATCTTCATGACCCAGATAACCACGATGGTGTGATCACTCACCTAGAGCCAGACATCCAGGAGTCTGAGGTGTGCCTTAGGAAGCATCACAACAAACAAAGCTAATGGAGGTGATGGAATTCCAGCTGAGCTATTTCAAGTCCTAAAAGATGATGCTGTGAAACTGCTGCACTCAATATGCCAGCAACTTTGGAAAAGACAACAGTGGCCACAAGACTGGAAAAGGTTAGTTTTCATTCCAATCTCAAAGAAAGGTAATATGAAAGAATGGACAAACTATCGCACAATTGCACTCATCTCACATGCTAGTAAAGTAATGCTCAAAATTCTCCAAGCCAGGCTACAATATGAACTGAGAAATTCCAGATGTTCAAGCTGGATTTAGAAAAGGCAGAGGAACAAGAGATCAAATTGCCAACATCCACTGGATCAGAGAAGAAGCAAGATAATTCCAGAAAAACATCTACTTCTCCTTTATTGACTATGCTAAAGCCTCTGACTGTGTGGATCAGAGCAAACTATGGAAAATTCTTCATGAAATGGGAATGCCCAACCACCTGACATGGCTCCTGAGAAATCTGTATGCAGGTTAGGAAGCAACAGTTAGAACTGGACACAGAACAACAGACTGGTTCCAAATGGGGAAAGTATTATGTAAAGGCTGTATATTGTCACCCTGCTTTTGTGCAGAGTACATCATATGAAATGCCGGGCTGAATGAAGCACAAGCTGGAATCAAGATTGCAGGGAGAAATATCAATAACCTCAGATATGCAGATGACACCATCCTTACGGCAGAGAGTGAAGAAGAACTAAAGAGCTTCTTGATGAAAGTGAAAGACAAGAGTGAAAAAGTTGGCTTAAAACTCAAGATTCAAAAAACTAATACCATGACATCCAGTCACATCACTTCACAACAAATAGATGTGGAAACAAAGGAAACAGTGAGGGACATTATTTTCTGGGACTCCAAGATCACTGCAGATGGTAACTGCAGCCATGAAATTTTAAATGTTTGCTCTTTGGAGGAAAAGCTATGATCAAACTAGACAATATATTAAAAAGCAGAGACATTACTTTGCCAACCAAGTTCCATCTAGTCAAAGCTATGGTTTTTCCAGCTGTCATGTATGCATGTGAGTGTTGGCCCATAAAGAAAGCTGAGTGCCAAAGAATTGATGCTTTTGAACTGTGGTGTTGGAGACAACTCTTGAGAGTTCCTTGGACTGTAAGCAGATCCAACCAGTCCATCCTAAAGGAGATCAGTCTTGGGTATTCATTGGAAGGACTGATGTTGAAGCTGAAACCTCAATACTTTGGCCACCCGATGTGAAGAACTGACTCATCTGAAAAGACCCTGATGCTGGGAAAGATTGAAGGCAGGAGGAGAAGGGGACAACAGAGGATGAGATGGTTGGATGGCATCACTGACATGATGGACATGAGTTTGGGTAATCTCTGGGAGGTGGTGATTGACAGGGAGGCCTGGCGTGCTGCAGTCCATGGGGCCGCAAAGAGTTGCACATGATTGAGTGACTGAACTGAACTGATGTTTTTGTAGGTTCTGTAATAGCTAGGTTCTTTTTACTATTAGATCAAGGCANGACATGAGTTTGGGTAATCTCTGGGAGGTGGTGATTGACAGGGAGGCCTGGCGTGCTGCAGTCCATGGGGCCGCAAAGAGTTGCACATGATTGAGTGACTGAACTGAACTGATGTTTTTGTAGGTTCTATAATAGCTAGGTTCTTTTTACTATTAGATCAAGGCATCGATTCAGAGATCTGCATATTTACCATACACTCATTGCTTGAAAGTGAAAGTGAAAGTGAATTCGCTCAGTTGTGCCCAACTCTTTGCAACCCCATGGACAGTAGCCTGCACCAAGCTCCTCCGTCCATGGGATTTTCAAGGCAAGAGTGGGCTGTCATTTCCTTCTCCAGAGAATCTTCCCAACCCAGGAATCGAACCCAGGTCTCTCGCATTGTAGAAAGATGCTTTACCATCTGAGCCACCAGGGAAGTCTACCTTGGTACTTTCAAATGGTTACTTCAACTAAGATTTCCGTTTGTTGCAACTGAAATCTCTTAGAGTATATTCTTATGTTTGAGATATACCTGATTGTCAATAGAGGTGGAGTGATACTCAAATGACATTTTTTGCAGCCGGATCATTGATTGGATATTATCCCATTTGTTCAATCCATACTACTTTTCAAAATAGATAAGACAGAATGCCAAACAACATTTTGAATAGTTTACTTTTTCATATCAAATATATTATTATTAAGTACTCCCAGTCTTCTGAAGGTTCACTCTATTAATTGACACTTAGATAAGAGTATCACTTATGCTGAAACAATTATGAGCTGTATCTTAAAATGAATTAATAACATGGCTTTCATTTTCCTTGTTTAAGCATCAAAAAAGTTCTCCTGCTACTTCTGTCTGATTATACAAAAGAGCACAATGACCTACATTTAAAGAACTTTCTCTGTTCTAAGGATTGCAGCCTTCAATGATACAATTCAGCAAGTTCTACATGACACTTTATAAGATATGTCACAGCCAATATATCATACTGAAGATTTTTCATGGTTATTATTAAATCCCCTAAAACCACTGACTCATGCTGTCCTTGATGCAATAAACTTCTTGTTCCTTAAAAATTCACTGCATGTGTGCAGTAAAACAGAATTATGCTTACAACTTACATTTCAATCTTTAACACAGAAAAGTATTTTTCCTTCAAGTTCAGTGTATCAGTTTATTATTCAACTCCTCTCTTCCAAAGCTCAAAAACAAACAAAAATATCAGTAGGTAAAAATGTAAAGTTGGTCCTTTTCTATAACTTATCTATATAAATTTTTAGTCATAGTATAATATGTGCTATTATTTTCATAGGAAATGAATTCCTTGAGGTAACTCAACAAAGCTTGGAGTAACCTAACCCCAAAACAAACTAGAAAAAAAAATCTTTCCTGTCCTAAATATTTAATTACTGCCCATGAGAAATACTTCTGAGGAAACAAGAAATGGACATAGCATGAGGTAGAGTTACTTGTTTCGCTAGTGGCATTAAGAAGAGACTGGTCCTATAGATTTGAATATCAGAAAAAGAGAGAGCTTATTTTTCAAGCAGTAGCAGTCACATCTTCTAATCTCTAAATTTATTTTTAACACACATGTGTTAGGTATCTAAAATATTGGTCATCCATCAATTTATCCAAATTGCTTTGACCTAAGTGCTTCTCCTTGCAACCCAGAGTTTTAAATATCCCTTAGCAAGGATCCTCACATGTGTAGAAATGGCAAAACTTTATTTTCCTGATCTGTCTCCAGTTATGGTCCTGACATTATGTAATCTAGCCTACTTGAACTTTGAGCCTTAATTTCTCAGGTATGTGAAAATGTTTTTTGCTGAATAATATCAGATAGCATCAGGAAAGTATGTATGCACATAAAGTATATGGACATAATAACAATTACACTGTCAACAAATTCACCTTCCCACTGATTTCCAGTGTACAATAAACAAAATGAATCACTGCTTAGTTTTACAACCCTGGAGCTCCACTGATTCTTCTTAATGAGTTTTAAAAAATATTTAACAAGTTGATTGATAATGTGAATGAATATTACAAGGGAATGATGTTATATTTAAAACTGAAAAGTTTTCACCATCACAAATGAAGACTAATCAAAAATGGAAAAAAGTCATTCCTGCAAGTGTCTTCCTATTATGCAACACTATCATCTGATTTACAAAATAACTTGATTTGTCACATTACAAAGATAAAAACTAAAATTGATCAGTGCCATCTTTGTCTGCAAACTGACTAAATACTTGCACTTCCATTAACTCATTTAATCTTAACATGAAATATTTGAACTATCAATTATTTCTTCTACTGTAAAACAAGATGAAAGGTTAGGAAGTTTTAGCAATTTGAGGAATATACACATTTTAATTAACACAAATGGAATAATAATCATGATATATTTGAATCTGAAAGCCCATGTACTCTCACAACTTTATGCTCCTATTCAAAAATAGCAGAGATATGAAAATACACAGTCTACTGCAAATATACCAGATTAAAGCTATAACCCTTTTTTTGAGTAAGAATATCAAATGAATATGAATGTCATCACTTCAGCCCAAAATACAGTAGTCTTAAAAAGTAAGTAGGACATATTCATTGCACATTCTTTTTTATTATCCAGATATCATTAATTTGGAGAAGGAAATGGCAACCTATCACAGCCTTCTTGCCTGGAGAATTTCACAGACAGAGGAACCTGGCGGGCTACAGTCTATGAGGTCGCAAAGAGTCAGGCATGACAGAGTGACTAACACACAGAGAGATACCATTAATTAGAAACTACGTGAAAGCTTCACTTCTAAAATTTTCATATGAGATGGAGTGTTAATTCTAACATAATTTGTTCCAAACTAACCCTCCAACTACAATAATTATAATCTTAACAAAGTAAATAAGGCAGTTCTTTTGTTTTCAGTCATTAGCCAGAAGGCTGCTCCCCATGATTATGATTTATGGCAGAAGGGTAACACCCCAGGTGAGTCTCCTGTTCATCCTGGCTTTCTGCATGAAGCTACTTTCTGGATCACAGGTAAGGACCACAAAGCACATGCAAAGCACAGTGAATGCACCGAGTTGAGGTGGAGAGTGGAGTTAAGATACTGCTACTAAAGCAACAGCCCGCACAGCAACGAAGACCTTGCACAGCCAAAAAATAATATTATAAGAGAGAGAAAGAAGAAGAAGAACAAATAAAAGGAAGGAGGGAGGAAGAAAAGAAGGAAGAAAGGGAAGAAAGGAAGAATCCAGAGAAAAAGGACAAATGCACACGCAAAGACAATGATGGAACTAATTCATGGATTCTTATAAGTAAAGATAAAGGCCAGATGACAATGACAACACTTAAAAGTGCTGACTAAAGAATTTCTTCTAGAGAGGCTGCTGGGTATGGCTTTTGTCTAAAGGGTTGTTTTATAACCGAAGAGTAAAAGCCCCCAAATGTTTTAATAAAGTTATTCAGCTTGCACTAAAAGGGACAAGGCTAAAAGAAGCCATAAAAACAAAAAGAAGCAGTTGAACCCATGAACTACCATAGGGAGGAAAAAGGCTGATCACTTCCTATTTGCAAACACAAACATTTTTGTATAGGTAAGGGAGAATGCAGGGAAGGCAACGGCACCCTACCCCAGTACTCTTGCCTGGAAAATCCAATGGACGGAGGAGCCTGGTGGGCTGCAGTCCATGGGGTCGCTAACAGTCGGACAGACTGAGCGACTTCACTTTCACTTTTCTCTTCCATGCATTGGAGAAGGGAATGGCAACCCACTCCAGTGTTCTTGCCTGGAGAATCCCAGGGACGGGGGAGCCTGGTGGGCTGCCGTCTATGGGGTCACACAGAGTCGGACACGACTGAAGTGACTTAGCAGCAGCAAGGGAGAATGACTCAAACTCACAGGTGAAAACAAAATCTCAGAGGGTAGAGTAAAAAGCCACGAAGAGTCATTTCCCAGAATTAGGACTAAATTGTGTTTAGGGAATCAAGCAGCTCACAATCAGCACTCAGCTGGGTTTCAGAATGTCCAGGACCAGTGACTACTGTAGGTCTCCCTTTTCCTCCTCGTTATGTCTATTGCAATTATCTCATGCCTGTCTCTCTACTACATGCTGAATACAAGGAACAAATAATTTGCCTTGTTCACAAATTTTTGAGAAAAAAAAAAAAAATCAATGGATCTGCAACTGATGTACCACTACCAACAAAGCTCATTCACATCTAATCCTGTTGTAGATGATAAGATGCTGGACCTCAGCCTGATCCTGATGATCTGAGTGATGTCTTAGGACAAATTAGAAAGACAACACAGCTCCCATTTGGCTTTCTCTCTTTTGGGATGCTTGCCTTTTGGAACCCAGATGCCATGGGTGAGGACGCCTAGGCCACATGGAGAGGTCATGCCAAGGATTCCTACTAACGGAGGGTAGACAGCATCAATTGCTAGAAATCAGCAAACAAACTTTAAGGTGATTTAAATTTAAGCCCTTGGAGAAACCAGGAAATGGTGACTAAAGCAATGACAAGGTGTTTCCACTAAGCTCTTTCAAACAGAAAACTGATGAGGACAAAATTATTGTGGTTTTAGACCACTAATCTTGGGGATGGTTTATTTTACTAATAGCATATTGCTATGCACATAAACATACTAAACATCCTCAAATTGCTATCACATTCATAAAATAAATATCTTAATATAAAATATAATTAATATATACTTTGCAAATAAAAGATATAAATTGTGAAAAATATAAAATGTTTTATATTTATATAAATGTTTATAAACATGGACAGGACTTAAAAAGGTATTTCTAAATTAAATGGTCATTTGCTGAATAAAATATACATATGTAGATATACATATTATAAATTAATATGCAATATAATGAATTAGCTGTGAAACAGAATGAAGAAAATATAAAAGTACTAAGTGGAAGAATGTCTATCAAATTGAGCAGAATAGTTTTGCCTTTGAGAAGAAAGTGAGGAAGATGGAAAAGGAACTCTAAATTTATTTAATGTGTTACATAACTTCTATAAAATTATGGGAAGAAAAAGGAAGTACATGAACTTTTAGTAATGAGATTGAGAGTTTTCATTTCAGTATCTTTCCTATTTTTTTTACAGATGAATATTTATGCAAAAAAAATCAAAACCAAGAAAAAGAGCAGAATTCATATGGCTAATCAGCCCTGGGATCATCTCAAAAGGCACAGAAAAGACACAAGAATATGAAGAACTACATGTTCCAAAGATGAAAACAGAAGTAGTCATGAGAAGAAATAAAGTGTATTCGGTGAATTACCTATGATGTCAACTTAAAAAACAACAACAATACTGCTCATGTCTCAGATGAAATTTATTTTAATTGTATCCTTAAAGTATAACTTTCCTATTTTAAGCCCACTCCAAACCTATTTGGAAAAGAAAATCCAGAAAGAAAGCGGGAATTTTATAAAAACCAAAAAATATAGCATAACTTAAACTGTGTGTGTGTGTGTGTGTGTGTGCATGCTCAGTTATGTCCAACTCTTTGCAATCCCATGGACTGTAGCCCACTAGGCTCCTCTGTCATAGGATTATCCTGGCAAAAATACTAGAGTGGGTTGCATTTTCATCTTTCAGGGGATCTTCCCAACCCAGGTTTAAACCTGCATCTTCTGTGTTTCCTGCACTGGCAAGTGGATTCTTTACCATTGAGCCACCTGGGAAGCCCCAAGTTAAGGTACAGATAGCTGCACAAATTGTNCTAGATGTGTATAAGAGACAGGTGTGTGTGTGTGCATGCTCAGTTATGTCCAACTCTTTGCAATCCCATGGACTGTAGCCCACTAGGCTCCTCTGTCATAGGATTATCCTGGCAAAAATACTAGAGTGGGTTGCATTTTCATCTTTCAGGGGATCTTCCCAACCCAGGTTTAAACCTGCATCTTCTGTGTTTCCTGCACTGGCAAGTGGATTCTTTACCATTGAGCCACCTGGGAAGCCCCAAGTTAAGGTACAGATAGCTGCACAAATTGTCAATACTCTTCGGTACAATGCCACCAAAAAAAAAAGGTTAAAGGTAATTTGAAAATAAAACTGAAATTGAAAGAAGAAAAAGTCTGCTATGCATGGAATTTTGCTGCTTTATATTCACACTGGATAGTATCTAAAAAGAATTCTAAGGGGGCATTACTATACACGCACACCTGCATTGCTAAAATTGCTCAAGTGCTATGTCTGGTGGCAATTTGCTGCAACATCAGGTGGTTTATTTTTTATTGCATTTGGTGTTCTAAATGCTCTCAGTAACACAGAATGTGCTATGTGAGCCATTTCATGCAGAAACTATGTAATGTGAATATTTAAAACTGTTAACTACTTTTTTGCAGCCACTGGGTCTTACACAGAATTACTGCTTTGTTAAGGTGAATGCAGATGTTTGTAAATTAGTATTCTGAATAAATGATTTTCTTATTTTTTTAATTTAGCAAACATCCACTGAGCACAGCTGGTACAAAGAGAACTGAGATAATCAAAGGAAAATTGAATATAATGATTATCACAGCAAAGTTTCTAAGCTCATTGCCCAATAAAAATAGTAGATATATATATACTCACATTAATAATTAGCAAAAGATAAATAATGAAAATAACCACAAGAAACTATCTTCTTTATCCAGTCATATCATTTCTGGATTCATGTATAAATTATTAATTAATAATTATTAATTATCTTGTAAATATTCATTATTTACATTACTTATATAGTAAATAAAATTATAATGACTATAATATTCACTAAAAATGCACTTACATTATAATAAAATGATTTTGTAGATTTCTTTTGATATAAATATTGAAAGTGATAGATTAAGAAAATCTCTGGGTTGTAACTACATTTTACTATTATTACAAGTTTATATCTCATTGTTGAGAAATCCAAAACTTTATTGAGGTTGATAATTATTCAGTGGCCTCAAGATAGAAACAATTTATGAACTATAATGAAAACTCATTATTTTGCCTCTGAAACCATTTTTGATAAATTTATATGATAGAAACAGCACAAGTTCTAGAGATTATGTGATAAAAATTACGGAGGTATGAGAGAACAAGATGGCAGAGGAGTAGGTGGACATGGAGTATATCTCTCTCCACGGATACATCAAGAATACACCTTCAGACACAGAAATGCATGCAGAACACCAGCTGACAGTGGACAGGGATACCTGACCAGTGGAAAAGAATACCCACACAAAACTCCAGAGGATGAAGGAACTAGAGGGAAAAACAGGAGTATTAGTAGGACTGGACCTGTCCTCAGCAGCTGGGGGACTGAAGCAGGGGTCTGATCCCCACAACAGGGCAATTGTCTGAGTCAGAGGAGAAACATTTAAGGCTGAGATTGAAACAGCTGACCTGTGGCAGCCTAAATGGAATGAGAATCAGAAAGTCCTTGCTGCAGCCATACACAGCCCAAACAGTGCAGTGGCTAGGGTAGAGTTTAGGGATTGTGGAACAATCTCCAGGCAAGGGCTGCTGAAAAAGAATTCAGAATAATGATAGTAAAGATGATCAAAAACCTTGAAAACAAAATGGAGAAAATGCAAGAATCAATTACCAAATAACTAGAAGAATTAAAGACTAAACATGCAGTGGCAAACAACACAATTGCTGAAATTAAAAATACCCTAGAAGGAATCAACAGCAGAATACCTGAAGCAGATAAATCAGTGAGCTGGAAGGTAAAATGGTGGAAATAATTTAAAAAGGAGGATGAAGTAAAAAGAGTGAAAAGAATTGAGGATAATCTCAGAGACCTCTGGGACAATATCAAATGCACCAACATTCAAATTATAGAGATTCCAGAAGAAGAAGAGAAAAAGAAAGGGTATGAGAAGATTTTTGAAGAGATTATAATTGAAAATTTTCCCAACATGGAAAAGGAAATAGTCAATCAAGTCCAAGAAGTGCAAAGAGTCCCATACAGGACAAACCCAAGGAGAAACACACCAAAACACATACTAATCAAACTAACAAAGACTAAACACAAAGAAAGAATATTAAAACAGCAAGGGAGAACAAGTAACATACAAGGGAAACCCCATACACTTAACAGCTAATCTTTCAGTAGAAACTCTGCAGGCCAGAAGAGAATGGCAGGATATATTTAAAGTACTGAAAGGGAAATATCTACAACCAAGATTACAGTACCCAGCAAGGATCTCATTCAAAATTGATGCAGAAATAAAAAGCTTTTCAGACAAGCAAAAGTTAAGAGAATTCAGTACCACCAAACCAGCTTTCCAATCAATGTTAAATGGACTTATATAGTCAAGAAATACAAAATAAGAAAAAAAAATCTATAAAATCAACCCAAACAATTAATAAAATGGCAATAGGAACATATATATCAATAATTACTTTAAATGTAAATGGATTAAATGCTCCAACCAAAAGACACAGACTGGCTGAATGGATACAAAAACAAAATTCAGATATATGCTGTCTACCAGAAACTCAGTACTTCAGACCTAAAGAAACATATAGACTGAAAGTGAGAGGATGGAAAAATATATTCCATGCAAATGGGAAGCAAAATAAAGTTGGAGTAGCAACCCTCATATCAGAAAAAATAGACTTTAAATAAGATTACAAGAGTTAAGGAAGGACACTATATAATGATCAAGGCATCAATCCAAGAGGAAGACATAACAATTGTAAATATAAATGCACCCAACATAGGAGCACCTCAGTACATAAGACAAACACTAACAGACATAAAAGGAGAAATCAACAGTAACACAATAATAGTAAGAGACTTACAGACCACACTCACATCAATCCACAGATCATCAAAACAGAAAATTAATAAGGAAACACAAGTCTTAAATGATACATTAGATGAGATGGATCTCATTGATATATTCAAGACATTTCATCCAAATGCAGGAGAATACATCTTCTTCTCAGATGCACATGGAACATTCTCCAGGACAGACCATATCTTGGGTCACTAACCAAACATCAGTAAATTTAAGAAAATTGAAATTGTATCAAGCGTCTTCTCTGACCACAATGCTATGAGATTAGATATCAANCAGAAGAATACATCTTCTCAGGTGCACACGGAACATTCTCCAGGATAGACCACATCTTGGGTCACTAATCAAAAAATCCACAGATCATCAAAACAGAAAATTAATAAGGAAACACAAGTCTTAAATGATACATTAGATGAGATGGATCTCATTGATATATTCAAGACATTTCATCCAAATGCAGGAGAATACATCTTCTTCTCAGATGCACATGGAACATTCTCCAGGACAGACCATATCTTGGGTCACTAACCAAACATCAGTAAATTTAAGAAAATTGAAATTGTATCAAGCGTCTTCTCTGACCACAATGCTATGAGATTAGATATCAATTACAAGAAAAAAAGTATAAAAAACACAAACACATGGAGATTAAACAATACGTTTCTAAATAACCAACAAGTTACTGAAGATATCAAAAGGGAAATTAAAAAATTCCTAGAAACAAATGACAACAGAAACGTGACAACTCCAAATGTATGGGAGGCAGCAAAAGCAGTCCTAAGAGGGAAATTTACAGCAATACAATCCTACCTCAAGAAACAAGAAAAACATCGAATAGACAACCTAACTTTACACCTAAAACAACTGGAGAAACAAGAACAGCAACAACAAAAAAAGCCCCAAAAATAGAAGGAAAGAAATCATACAGATCTGAGTAGAAATAAATGAAAAAGAAATAGGAGAAACAACAGTAAATATTAATAAAACTAAAAGCTGGTTCTTTGAGAAGATAAACAAAACTGACAAACATTTAGCCAGACTTTTCAAGAAAAAAATAGAAAAATCAAATCAACAAAATTAGAAATGAAAAAACGGAGAGGTTACAACAGACAATGCAGAAATACAAAGGATTATGAGATTATTATGAACAACTCTATGGCAATAAAATGGATAACCTGGAAGAAATGGACAGATTCTTAGAGAAGAATCTTCCAATACTGAACCAGGAAGAAATAGAAATTATGAACAATCCAATTACAAGCACTGAAACTGAAACTGTTATCAAAAATCTCCCAAGAAACAAAAGCCCAGGACCAGATGGCCTCACAGGAGAATTCTATCAAACATTTAGAGAAAAGCTAACGCCTATTCTAAAACTCTTTCAAATAATTACAGAAGAAGAAACACTTCCAAACTCCTTTTACTAGGCCATCATCATCCTGATACCAAAACCAAACAAAGACAACACAAAAAAGAAAACTGCAGGCCAATGTCACTGATAAACGTAGATGCAAAAATTGTCAATAAAATTTTAGCAAACAGAATTCAGCAACACATCAAAAAGCTCATATACCATGATCAAGTTGGGTTTATTCCAGAAATGCAAGGATTCTTCAATATATGAAAATCAATCAATGTGATACACCATATTCACAAGTTGAAAAGTTAAAAACCATATGATAATCTCAATAGATGCAGAAAAAGCCTTTGACAATTCAGCACCCATTTATGATTAAAACTCTTCAAAAAGATGGGCATAGAAGGAACCTACCTCAGCACAGTAAAGGCCATATATGATAAGTCTACAGCAAACATTATTGTCAATGGTGAAAAACTGAAAGCATTCTCCCTTTGATCAGAAATAAGACAAGGGTGTTCACTTTTACCACTATTATTCAACGTAGTTCTGGAAGTTCTAGCTACAGCAATCAGAGAAGAAAAAGAAATAAAAAGAATCCAGATTGGAAAAGAAGAAGTAAAGCTCTCACTGTTTGCAGATGACATGATACTGTGCATAGAAAACCGTAAAGATAGTATCAGAAAATTACTAGAGCTAAGCAGTGAATTTTAGCAAAGTTGCAGGATACAAAATCAATACACAGAAATCGCTTGCATTTCTATATACTAACAATGAAAAATCAGAAAGAGAAATTAAGGAATCAATCCCATTCACCATTGCAACAACAACAAAAAAATCAAATATCTAGGAATAAACTTAACTAAGGAGACAAAAGAACTGTACATAGAAAAGTATAAGACACTGATGAAGGAAATTAAAGATGACATAAACAGATGGAGAGATATTCCATGTTCTTGGGTAGGAAGAATCAAAATTGTGAAAATGACTATACTACCAAATGAAATCTACAGGTTCAGTGTGATCCTTATCAAATTATCAAAGGTATTTTTCACGGAACTAAAACAAAAAAATTTCACAATTTATATGGAAATGTAAAAGACCCCGAATAGCCAGAGAGGTCTTGAGAAAAAAGTATGGAGCTGGAGGAATTAACCTTCCTGACTTCAGATTATACTACAAAGCTACAGTTATCAAGACAGTATGGTACTGGTACAAAAATAGAAAAATAGACCAATGGAACAAGACTGAAAGCCCAGAAATAAACCCATGCACCCATGGGTACCTTATTTTTGACAAAGGAGGCAAGAATATACAATGGGGCAAAGAGCCTCTTCAATAAATGATGCTGGGAAAACTGGAGAGCTACATATAAAATAATGAATTTAGAACACTTCCTAACACCATACACAAAGATAAACTCAAAATGGACTAAAGATCTAAATGTAAGACCAGAAACCATAAAACTCTTCGAGGAAAACATAGGCAGAAGACTCGATGACATAAATCAAAGCAAGATTCTCTATGACCCACCTCCTAGAGTAATGTAAATAAAAGCAAAAGTAAACAAGTGGGACCTGATTAAACTTAAAAGCTTTTGCACAGCAAAGGAAACTATAAGCGTGGTGAAAAGACAACCCTCAAAATGGGAGAAACTAATAGCAAATTGACAAAGGATTAATTTCAAAAATATACAAGCAGCTCATACAACCCAATGCTAGAAAAACAAACAATCTAGTCAAAAAGTGGGAAAAATACCTAAACAGACACTTCTCCAAAGAAGACATACAGATGGCTAACAAACACATGAAAAGATGCTCAACATCGCTCATTATTACAGAAATGCAAATCAAAACCACAATGAGATATCACCTCACACCAGTCAGAATGGCCACCCTCCAAAAGTCTACAAACAACAAAAGGTTGAGACGGTATGAAGAAAAAACGCTTTTGCACTGTTGGTGGGAATGTAAATTGATACAGCCACTATGGAAGATGATAATGGAGATTCCTAAAAACTAGGGGGAAAAAATTACCATATGGCCCAGAAATCCCACTCCTAGGCATATACCCTGAGAAAAGCAAAACTGAAAAAGACACATGTATCCCATTGTTCATTGCAGCACTACTTACAATAGCTAGAACATGGAAGCAACCTAAACATCCATCTACAGATGAATGGGTAAAGAATTTGTAGTACGTATATACAATGGAATATTACTTACCCATGAAAAGGAATGCATTTGAGTCAGTTCTGATGAGATGGATTAACCTAGAACCTATTATACAGAGTGAAGTGAGTCAGAAAGAGAAAGATAAATATCATATTCTACTGTGCATATATGAAATCTAGAAAAAAGGTACTGAAGAATTTGCTTACAGGGTAACAATAGAGAAACAGACATAGAGAATAGACTTATGGACATGGCGAGAGGGGAGGAGAGGGCGACATGTATGGAAAGAGTAACATGGATACTTACATTACCATATGTAAAATAGATAGCCAACAGGAATTTGATGTATGGCTCAGGAAACTCAAACAGGGGCTCTGTATCAACCTAGAGGGGTGGGATGGGGAGGGAGATGGGAAGTAGGTTCAAAAAGGAGGGGATATATATATATACACCTATGGCTGATTCATGTTGAGATTTGACAGAAAATTTATAAAGCGATTATCTTTCTGTAAAGCAATTATCCAATTATCTTTCAATAAAAAATTATGGAGGTATAAATTATTTTCCTGTTGCTGCATCACTTCAGTTGTGTCCGACTCTGTGTGACCCCATAGACGGCAGCCCACAAGGCTCCTCCATCCCTGGGATTCTCCAGGCAAGAACACTGGAGTGGGTTGCCTTTTCCTTCTCCAAACATATATCTTTATTTGTATGTCTTTTCCTATTATTTTATTACTAAAAATTATACAGACCTATATCAGAACTACATTTTTAGAATTTCTATGTTCTTNATAGACGGCAGCCCACAAGGCTCCTCCATCCCTGGGATTCTCCAGGCAAGAACACTGGAGTGGGTTGCCTTTTCCTTCTCCAAACATATATCTTTATTTGTATGTCTTTTCCTATTATTTTATTACTAAAAATTATACAGACCTATATCAGAACTACATTTTTAGAATTTCTATGTTCTTTCATGTCAATGTATGCCAAAACCAATACAGTATTGTAAAGTAAAATAAAGTAAAATTTAAAAATATATAAAAAAATATTAAAATTCATGTCGGAAAACTTAAGAGAAAAATTAAATCACTTTACTGTATTTTGTGACCAGGCTCTTTTATATCTTTCCTCTAAATTATTTCAAAACTATCTCCCATAATTTTTAACTGTATTTTGGGTAATAATCACCTTTCACTTGTGTAGTTACTTCAGAGTACTAAATTCTCCGGTCAGTTACTTCCCTATAAAAATAATTACACCTTCTATTTATTTTCCTTGCTTTAGTGGAGTTTGAATTAACCTCATATTAACCCTTTTATCAGAATGATTTGTGAGTTTATCTTTTGTCAAATAACCTTATTTGCCTCATTTTATGTAATACATAACTATAATAGAAAATACTGAAAATCCCATTGCATTGCATTTAGCCATGCGAAACCATCCCTGTGCATACAGTTCTGTACATATGGTGCCACTTTTTTCATGTGTGGATGCATGCATTTAATTTTCGACTTTGTTGTGTTTTAAATGAGTTCTACATAATACCCGATAATAATCTTTATTTAAACATAAAATTGGTTATAGTAGTTAAGATACAGTCTTTGTAAAAAATGAGTAAAAGATAGAAATGTGTAAAATTAATACCAGATCACCAAACCTGCCTCTTGAAAAATCTGTATGCAGGCCAGGAAGCAACAGTTAGAACTGGACATGGAACAACAGACTGATTCCAAATAGGAAAAGAAGTACATCAAGGCTGTATATTGTCACCCTGCTTATTTAACTTCTATGCAGAGTACAACATGAGAAACGCTGGACTGGAAGAAACACAAGCTGGAATCAAGATTATCGGGAGAAATATCAATAACCTCAGATATGCAAATGACACCACCCTTATGGCAGAAAGTGAAGAGGAACCTCTTGATGAAAGTGAAAGAGGAAAGCGAAAAAGTTGGCTTCAAGCTAAACATTCAGAAAATGAAGATCATGGCATCTGGTCCCATCACTTCATGGGAAATAGATGGG
>SJYX01022594.1:160828-206377 GCA_006410675.1 Oreotragus oreotragus
GGAGAAGACTCTTGAGAGTTCCTTGGACTGCAAGGAGATCCAACCAGTCCATTCTGAAGGAGATCAGCCCTGGAATTTCTTTGGAAGGAATGATGCTAAAGCTGAAACTCCAGTACTTTGACCACCTCATGTGAAGAGGTGACTCATTGGAAAAGACTCTGATGCTGGGACGGATTGGGGGCAGGAGGAGAAGGGGACGACCGAGAATGAGATGGCTGGATGGCATCACGGACTCGATGGACGTGAGTCTGAGTGAACTCCGGGAGATGGTGATGGACAGGGAGGTCTGGCGTGCTGCGATTCATGGGGTCGCAAAGAGTCCAACACGACTGAGTGACTAAAGTGAACTGAACCAGAGAAAATACACAATCTTTCTATATAGAGTTGCATCAAAGAGTGTATTAAATATTTTGATTGCTAAGTAATATGGATACAAAACATATATATGTATGTGTAATACTATACAATGTGTATAACAATATGTATAATACTATACCATATGTTATATGTATACACATATGTATATATACTATAAAATATATAAAATATCATAGAATCACCTGTCATTTTTTATTTCTATTTGCTTTCCTTTTATTATTTTTTAATGGTGAAGATTAATAAATTAGTATTAGCCATCACTACTTGTCACCTAACCATTCTGACATATCCCTCTCATTATCACTGATCAAAGTTCCTTTCTGAAATACATTTAAAAATCAGTATATACATAATTAGACCTTAACTAATGATATAAGAAAGAATGTATATGGAACACCTGAAAATGTGTTATAAAATAAATGGTCTTTCTTTCTGATTTACCCCTAAATATCCTCCTTCTCCAAATGCAGGTAAGAACTCTAGCTGGGTTCTTATCTGTAATGGTAAGTGTCATTCTGGTGGCCATGTGGCTACACAGCATGAGGTAACGATCATGAACCATGATTAAAAAATGACAGGGGCAAAATGAGAAAAGTTTGCACAAAAAACCCTCAGCTTTATGAAGGTTTCAAGTTTACCCATTATCCATCCCAGAACCTTGATCTGCTGTAGCTCAAAACATAGAAGGGAGTCCACCTGTTCTGCCCGAAGCAATAATTGAGATCAAAAAAACATGTTTTGCAACAGTAAGACATGACAAGTACTATAGAAAAAAGCTTTTTCAGCCATGGCATTAGAAGCCACTTTCTCAAAAAAAACCCCAAAAAGTCCAGGTTATTATCAAGTGAAGCACAGTGGTAATAACCCAGCAGCAAATCAGATTAAAGAAAAGTAGGTATCAGCAGGTGGTAGAACAATATTTGCATTTCCACAGAATAAATAATTTTAAACATTCAGGTAAAATGAAGGGATGGAGGTCTAAGAAATCTTTTGAGATATTTCATGTGGCCATTACATCTTCTCAGTTTATATGGCACTTCCTAAGCTTTAGAAGAATGTTTGTGTAACTATCAACATCAGACAGGTTAGCTAGTTTTAATAGGCTAATAACTTTTCAAACATGATATATATACACATTTGTAAAATATCTACAAAGACTTGGCACATTATGGATGAGACAGTTTCTTGTAGAAAGGGTAATAATTACGCTGCATTCTTTCCACATAAGTTTAGAAAGCTGACGCAGTGACTGGAGTGCACAGTGAATGACTCCATTCCACCTTTCCTGCTGAGTGAAAGTGTATTTAAAATGACGGACCCAGTGAAAGTGTATTAAAAATGACGGACCCATATCCTTTCCATAACAAATCTTGTTCATCTTGGGGCTAGAGAAACATGGATGGCAGTATTTTGCAGCTGTGAGACATAGCAAACTGCCACAGAAAGATCAGTCTCAAAACCCAATCCTTTTTACAGATTCTAAACAACTCTGCTAATTGAGCCTAAAAAATAAAAGATGCCTGTGCACACAGATAAAGACCATGAAAAATAACAGCATAATCAAGTCTAAGTAGAACCAAAAACTTGATGACTTCAAACTCTAACATTTAAAAATAAATCTGCAATGCAAAGTCATCACACTATTCCTCTTTTCTGGAAAACAGAAATCATAAAATGTTTGTACAAGTCAAAGATATCCATTATCTATTCACATTAAGTGTAAGAGTAAATTAACTCTTCTTAAAATGTTAAGTAATTTCAATTTTAATAATAAATGTAATTTGAAAGTATAGAAAACAAAAATAATTTGTCCACAATTCCATATATGCATATAAGATTGACATTCTGAGTATCTGAGGCTTGTTTCTTTTCAATATTTTTATACTAATATGAGTTAAAATACAAAGTATAAAGCAAACATTAGAGTTTCTGGTATATCCTAAGGGCTCTGTAAGAATTTAAGAAAGAATGTTTAGTAAAAATGAAATTTATTTAAAGTCATGAGGTACATGGAATGTTGTGGCATGCACTTTATTAAAATATTATCTTGTTATAATCATTTTTAAGAAAAAACAAAGGATTATGTATAACATGAACACATAAAAAGGCTGAGAATAAAATGTCAGTATTACTCTAAGATTTTTCTAATCTCACTTAAGAGACATAAACATCTATTTTCTTCTGTATCTTTCCACATTTCTTCCTTATATACCCTACATTCATATTCATATGTTTTGTATACATGTTTGTACATGAATGTGTATATCATATTTAAACAGTAATTTTCAATTAAAAATCATGTATATTATAATCATTTATTTTTAAAAACCAATGTTTTACAAAACTTTTCAGATTATATATATATATAGATATATATAGATAGATGACCTTCCCAGGTGGTGCTATTGGTAAAGAATCCAGCTGCCAGTGCAGAAGACGCAAGAAACTCAAGCTTGATCCCTGAATCAGGAAGATCCTTTGGAGAAGGAAATGGCAACCTACTTCAGTATTCTTGCCTAGAAAATCCCATGCACAGAGGATCTAGTAGTCTACAGTTCACAGAATCACAGAAACGTAAACATAACTGAGCACACACACACAAATATATATATATACAGATACCACATATGTGTATGTTCACACACACACACATATATATATAGTTAAGTACAAACAAAAGAAAAATTCTTAATCTGAGAAAAGGTATCTTTAAAATAAAACTAAATATATCAACAACTTTACTTATAGGCCAAATCCTGAATTATCCACCCCTGAATAATCACATTCACTTTACTACTTCTAATCAGCTGGAGGAATTACACAGAACAATTAGAAAGAGAATTAAAAGAACAAAGGCTGGAACACAAAGAATAAAGCTGTCATTATTATAAGGTGATACAATAGTGTATATGAAAATCTAAAATGCTCTAGAAAAAAAAAAACATGACTGTTGACTAATAAATCTAGCAAAATTATTGGATACAAGGTAAATGTCTAAAAATGAACTTAATCCTCTATGTAGTTGACATACTTTCTTTTAAGGGTAAGATAGTGAATATTTTAAATCCTTTGTGGGCCACACGGTCCATCAGAAGTACTCGATTCTGTCATTGTAGCATTCTTTGGGTTTGGGCCCCACACACTACTCCATAACTCTAAGATTGCTTTCGGCCTCTCCTGCGTTGAATCTGAGGTACTGTTGCAGTACTGTGTTCCATTCGCGTGTCTCAGCTGTTTCCTCTCCCTATCCATATAAAATTTCAATCAATTTTGTCTCATAATATAATTCAATTTGCAACATACTTTCAGATATCCATTAATATTTCTAGCCAATAGATAGTTCTTTCCATTTGCTGGTAATAATTTAGTGGGTTTATATTCCCCTTGGCTACATATAAAATTTTACTTCAATAGATGTCAGGGACTCGAAGCAGGTGGGAGTCAACTACCATTTTGAAACCATTAGTCTGGCCCATCAATTACTCACTAAGGAAAACACTTATGTTTATTTTCAGCAAAGAGAAATATGGTAAGAGAGCCTCATTATCGGAGGCTGAAACAGCAAAGAACAAATCCACTTGGCATCAGGCTCCTTTCTGATTTTAGAAGCATATTTTGAGAAACTGATCTAATAATTCCTACACTGAATAAGAATATCAACTCAGTTTTCAATGCTAGAGTCTGCTTGTTCTTAACGATTGCTGAAACATTCATAGGAAACTGACTGCAGAAAGTACAATCAGTTAACATTTTATTTGCCTTCATGACTCTGAGACATTAGCTCTTTCAGGTGTGTGTATCTCAGCACCACAGTCATCTCAGAGAATAATCTAGGTCATACAGAGCAGGTTCTCCCCAACTTCTATCTTTATGTACTTTTAGACTTAAATAAGCAAAAAGCATGATAAGCTTGCTGCTGCTGCTGCTGCTGCTGCTAAGTCACTTCAGTCGTGTCCGACTCTGTGTGACCCCATAGACGGCAGCCCACCAGGCTCCCCCGTCCCTGGGATTCTCCAGGCAAGAATACTGGAGTGGGTTGCCATTTCCTCCTCCAATGCATGAAAGAGAAAAGTGAAAGTGAAGTCGCTCAGTCTGTCCGACTGTTAGCGACCCCATGGACTGCAGCCCACCAGGCTACTCTGTCCATTGGATTTTCCAGGCAAGAGTACTGGGGTGGGGTGCCATTGCCTTCCCCGGATAAGCTTGCTAGTAAACTCAAAGTTTCATCTTACTTAAAAGAATGACATTGAAACAGTGATAGAAATCCACCCTATTAATAGGCAACATAGACAATTTTTGTTACCATCAAGGCATACCTGTATAATACATGGTCCAATAAACTATTAACAACTAGCAGTGACAATCTATCCAGCATGTTTAATATAGAGATTTTATCATTTTTCCACATAAAATATAAGACTAATGCTTAAATTTTCAGTCATAGCTAAACTAGGATGTACTGAGAGGGCTTCATCTGACCTCTAGTCTGAGCAGCACTCTCGTTCATATGGCTGAACCCACTTCATCTAAACTGTAGATTCAATGTCTCTAAATTTCTAGGTTAATCCTCAACTAAGACAGAAAAGATGAAAAAGGCTGTGACCTATCATTCTGCAACACTTCCTTTCCATACTCAGAACACTGCAGAAAGAATATTCTTCTTAATTCTTAAAATATAGTTTCTATTAGATACCTTCATCTTGTTGAATGAGTATTGGTCCTAGTGCTAAAGTCAGTATTCTAGCTACTTTGATGGCCCTCAATCAGCCTGTATCTAGGACTTGGTCTTCCTCTTGACAATCTGATCTGCAAGGAGCCCTCCTGGGGAACGGAAGCCTTTGCTGACAGATCTCTCCAAAACCCTTGCTGTATTCTGGGTCAGCTCTTCGAGCCTTTGAAATTTGCCCTCTCTTCCCCAATAAAAAGTGTCTAATGTTAGTCCTGGCTTCAAAGTAGGCATTATATAATGGTGTCTTCACATAATAAATATCTTAGCTTAGGTAAGTAAATAACATCTTGGAAACATCCTTTTGATGATGATATAAAACACTTCATATAAATAAAGTTAACAAAATCATTTGTATCAATAAAAACAAATTCTTATTAAGCATACTCTATTTATACAATACAAAGCTCACACTCTTTGATATTTACCCAAAGGACCTGAAAATTTATCAGCAAAAATACCTATATACAGATGTTTATATAGCAGCTTTATTCATAACTGCACAAACTTGGAAGCAACACAGATGTTCTTCACTGGGTGAATGGAAAAATAAGCCCTGATAAATATGGAAAATAAAATATTCAACAGTAAAAATAACTGAATTATCAGACCATAAAAGGACACAGAAAAACCTTAAATGAATATCACTAAGCGATGCTTTTGAACTGTAGTGTTGGAGAAGACTCTTTAGAATCTCTTGGACTGCAAGGAGATCCAACCAGTATATTCTGAAGGAAATCAACCCTGGGATTTCTTTGGAGGGAATGATGTTAAAGCTGAAACTCCAGTACTTTGGCCACCTCATGCGAAGAGTTGACAAAAAGCAGAGACATTACTTTGCCTACAAAGGTCCGTCTAGTCAAGGCTTTGGGTTTCCCTGTGGTCATGTATGGATGTCAGAGTTGGACTGTGAAGAAAGCTGAGTGCTGAAGAATTGATGCTTCTGAACTGTGGTATTGAAGAAGACTCTTGATAGTCCCTTGTACTGAAAGGAGATCCAACCAGTCCATTCTAAAGGAAATCAGTCTTGGGTGTTCATTGGAAGGACTGATGCTAAAGCTGAAACTCCAGTACTTTGGCCACCTCATGCGAAGAGTTGACTCATTGGAAAAGACTCTGATGCTGGGAGGGATTGGGGGCAGGAGGAGAAGAGGACGACAGAGGATGAGATGGCTGGATGGCATCACTGACTCGATGGATGTGAGTCTGAGTGAGCTCTGGGAGTTGGTGATGGACAGGGAGGCCTGGCGTGCTGCGATTCATGGGGTTGCAAAGTGTTGGACACGACTGAACGACTGAACTGAACTGAAGGTGTAACCTGTTAATTATAATCAACGATACTGCATTTACTTCACAATTGCTAACAGGCTAGATCTTAAATGTTCTCATACAACAAAAGAAATAATTGTAGGATGTGATAGTGTTAGCTCGAGCTATGGTGGCAATTATATTGCAATAGCTTCAGATCAACACATTATGTAACCTTAAACTTACATAATGTAATGTCAATTATATATCAACTCAAAAAAGAAACATTTTTCACTGTTGTAAATGTTGGACAGCAAGGATGCAGAATGAGTTATACAATACCTTTGATGTCAGTGTGATTATGGAAGAAAGAGAATTCTAATCAATAAATTTACTTCTATAATCTATTGTAATAAATATTGAATGAGAATTTACCACTGTGATTCTTTCCTGTCCTTCTGGTCCCCTTCTTTGTCACATCTACTTTTTTCCCACCCTCTTCTGCACAAGATATTGGTCTAATACACAAGATATTGATGTAATATACCCTCCTACCCATTCTCTTTCGGTAAAATCCAAATTGTCCAATGGTTGCTAATCTACAAGAAAAATTGCTCCATTTTGGGGAAAACTTCTTTTGAACAATGTTCCTGGAAATATAAATAAAATCAAAATCTCCTCCCAATGTAGAAAACTTCATCACAATGATAATAGAGAAAGAAACGTTTTACTACTGAATGAGCATTAAACCAGAATGTTATAGGTACCATAAGCAATTTGTGAAGACATTACAAAAACAATAAGAAGCCACATCCCTTTATGAAGGCAAGCATATACAGCTCATTGCATACATGTTCTAAAAATAAATAACTAGTCAAGTCAGGGTACTTGGAGCACCATTTGTCACACATCAGTTCAGTTCAGTTCAGTCGCTCAGTCGTGTTCGACTCTTTGTGACCCCATGAATCGCAGCGCTCCAGACCTCCCTGTCCATCACCAACTCCTGGAGTTCACTCAGACTCACATCCATCGAGTCAGTGATGCCATCCAGCCATCTCATCCTTGGTCATCCCCTTCTCCTCCTGCCCCCAATCCCTCCCAGCATCAGAGTCTTTTCCAATGAGTCAACTCTTCGCATGAGGTGGCCAAAGTACTGGAGTTTCAGCTTTAGCATCATTCCTTCCAAAGAAATCCCAGGGCTGATCTCTTTCAGAATGGACTGGTTGGATCTCCTTGCAGTCCAAGGGACTCTCAAGAGTCTTCTCCAACACCACAGTTCAAAAGCACCAATTCTTTGGCACTCAGTCTTCCTCACAGTCCAACTCTGACATCCATACGTGACCACAGGGAAACCCATAGCCTTGACTAGACAGACCTTTGTTGGCAGAGTAATGTTTCTGCTCTTCAATATGCTATCTAGGTTGGTCATAACTTTCCTTCCAAGGAGTAAGCGTCTTTTAATTTCGTGGCTGCAGTCACCATCTTCAGTGATTTTGGAGCCCCCCAAAATAAAGTCTGACACTGTTTCCCCTGTTTCCCCATCTATTTCCCATAGTTCATCCTAAATTCACCTGGTAATTAGGATGACTGTCATAGTTAATTGCTTTCACACCAAAGGAAAATAAATTTATCACATCTTTATGACAAGAGGTAGTTTTGCAACTTGAGCCTGACACTTGCTGCAGTTAGACTTCTGTCCTTCCAGCAGACACCGGGAGGTAGGGGTGCTATCTTCCCTAATGCTTGCATTTCACATAGATGGCTCCCAGGTCCTTGAGAAAGACAGTATTGGGTCATAAAGCTGGCAAGAGGCTTCATAACTTCTGAAAAGATTTACATGTATTTCAAAGAGACAAAGAAAAAACTTACAAGTCTTTTAAAATAAATTTTCTAAGGAAAGGGAGGGGAAAAATTCTATTTTCAAAAATGAAAATTAAGCATTTTATTTTTTAATATACATTTGCCCTTGCACTGTTCTTTTAATTAGCTGAAAATAGTTAACCCTCCTGCCAAAGCTCTATAAAAATCACCACCCCTATTTCTTAAGTTAGAAAGATTTTGTGCCTTCTCTTGTTAGGCGTTTTTAAAACAAAGTCTTATGTCAATGGTGCCATGACTGATTTTCTTCCATACTACTACCAAGTGGAGTCATACTATCCTTAAAGTATTACTCAGATTGAGTTAACTGACTTTCCATAGACTACTGTCTAGAAAAACATGCCTGCAAATATATAGGCGTTTTTAAAACAAAGTCTTATGTTAATGGTGCCATGACTGATTTTCTTCCATACTACTACCAAGTGGAGTCATACTATCCTTAAAGTATTACTCAGATTGACTTAATTGACTTTCCATAGACTGCTGTCTAGAAAAACATGCCTGCAAATATCAGGAGGTTGTGTTCTCATGGATATACCTGATTTCAGCTACTGCCTTCATGATTAGCTCGGTTTAGGGATCCTCTTATGCTACCATTCCCAGTGTCCCTGCTATGTACCTAGACATCCCAGAGGTGGAATTCTGTCTCCTGGTGCAGATTATCTATTTGAGATTTAGAATGATGGACAGGTCTATATGACATCAATGACATCACCTCATTAGGACAGCAGTGCTTCTAAGTTTCTCTGCAGTATTCAGAGTCTAGCTGAAATCTTCATTGTCCTCCTTTCTCTCCCTCCTCTCTTTCCTCTTTATTTCCCACCGACAAATTCCTGTCCATTGTCAATGCAGAGCAATAGCGTGATAGCTTTTGTCATCTTGAAGGCTGCCAACACATGCCACAGGGGCTTGTGGTTTAGAAGTGCGTACCTAATAAAGACAATTTTCTCTAAAAAGAAATCTAATGCCAACTTCTAGGTTAATGCAAGTATATTTACTTATTTGAAAATGCAGTCATAGAAAACTGCAAGGTCAAAACAAATTAAGTGAAGGAAAGAGGAGACTAGGAGAAGTAAGTTTAGACTGAAACAAGTGTGAGTCTTCTGTGCAAAATTCACACTCTAAGGTCTTGTATGTTTCTTGGAGGAGGAATAAACATTTCTGTTCACTCTAAAAAGAATTCTAATGCCAACTTCTAGGTTAATGCAAGTATATTTACTTATTTGAAAATGCAGTCATAGAAAACTACAAGGTCAAAACAAATTAAGTGAAGGAAAGAGGAGACTAGGAGAAATAAGTTTAGACTGAAACAAGTGTGAGTCTTCTGTGCAAAATTCACACTCTAAGATCTTGTATGTTTCTTGGAGGAGGAATAAACATTTCTGTTCTATAGAAGGCAATGGCACCCCACTCCAGTACTCTTGCCTGGAAAATCCCATGGACGGAGGAGCCTGGTAGGCTGCAGTCCATGGGGTCTCGAAGAGTCGGACACAACTGAATAACTTCTGTTTCACTTTTCACTTTCATGCATTGGAGAAGGAAATGGCAACCCACTCCAGTGTTCTTGCCTGGAGAATCCCAGGGATGGGGGAGCCTGGTGGGCTGCCGTCTAAGGGGTCGCACAGAGTGGGACACGACTGGAGCGACTTGGCGGCGGCAGCAGCAGCAGCAGCAGCAAAGCAGCAGCAGTTCACCTTCTCACCAGGGCAGACGTGTACACTGTGTAGCATAAGAAGACCAAGCGGCTAACTAGGGCTACACACACGAGGTAAGGCAGGAATGCTGATCACCCTCAGCGGGAGCAAATAGTTTACTCCTCAGGACAGAAGCCTGGGGAAAGCACTTCTAGGCAAAGGCGTAAAATAATACTTCTGGATACTTCTGGTGTGTAGGTTCAAGGAATATCTGATAGACCAAATCTGAAACAGAGGGCATAGTGAAGAGGGGAGCGCCATGAGGCTGGAAAGGCTAAAGGACCTTGGGTACCTAATAAAATGCCTAGTATTTATCTTCAGGTCAGTGGAGGGATTACCGAAGACTTTGAGCAGGACAGTGACCCAAACATATTTATGTTTGTTAAAATTTTTTTACTATTATACCGATTATGGCACTGTCTATAGATTATTTTTTAATTACTTTTCTCATTCATAAATAATTCTCTGCTTGGAAGAAGGAATTTGTGTGTTTGTGTGTGTGTGTGTAACTCTAAGCAGGAATAGCAGTTCTAAACATTGTTTTTAGATAAAAGACAAATTTTCAGAGTTAAGCTTTTGGGATTATGAATACATNCACTGTCTATAGATTATTTTTTAATTACTTTTCTCATTCATAAATAATTCTCTGCTTGGAAGAAGGAATTTGTGTGTTTGTGTGTGTGTGTGTAACTCTAAGCAGGAATAGCAGTTCTAAACATTGTTTTTAGATAAAAGACAAATTTTCAGAGTTAAGCTTTTGGGATTATGAATACATGAATCACACACACAAAAAAACTTTATTCAGTTCAATTTATATAGAGAGTACAAATAACATATGTATTTTGAAAACACAGGTGCATAATTTATTGCGGTTAGATTCTGGACAATTAATTCACAGATGACTGGCATTTTCTGGAATTACACAAGAACATGCCTTCTCTTCACCAGGAGGTTAAATTACTGATTCACTCCAAATTGTTAACAAAGCAGATTGAAAGTTTATAACCACACACACACACAAAAGCTACTAACTATCCTCTAACATGAGATACTATATTTGAACATTCTATACTCTCTCCCAATCACAAATCAATTTTCCTAAAAAACCATCAAATAAACTAGATTACTTAATATACTCTGTTCTTACAAATGGTTACTATTTCAGTACCTTTGATGAAGTGAATCGATGCGATTTTATTCATGGTAACAGAAAATACTGCAAGAAGTTGTTAGCAATTAACACATTCAAGTAAGAAATAAGATGCATGTGATTATTTGATCTGTTCACATTTCATAGAAATTCTAGATTAGCTAGAGAAAAAGGTTAGCCAAGAAGAAACTGTGAAATTATTTAATTTAAAAGGACTCAAAACTTATTTATAATGCTGTGATGAGAGTTGAGAAGTGTTATCTGAAAAGACCAAAATCCAGTGAGGGGAAAAATACTCTCAAAAGTGACACAGTCACAGAATTCACCCATACTGACATGTTATTATGTCTGAGATTCCTATTTCTACTTCCAGAAATATTACACTAAATTTGAGCTAATACATCATTAGGAATGTTGTTTTTTTTGGGGGGGGGCAAAGTGAATTACAATAGCATGTAAAGATAAGGATTAATGGTAAATGGTATACTAGAAAAGCACATAATTATATCATAATTCACTTTTTTTCTTACTGGTTTGTGTTGATGATGAGAAAAAAACACTGAGAAATACACTAGCCATTTGTGTTCTCTTAAGAGACAACTATTTCTTTACCTTATCCCTCCAGAAATAATTTGGATGATGTTTGAATTAGTCTTCTATAATGTTTAAAATTCTAGGAAACATGAAGTTATGTTTATAGAGATGGTCATCTGATGTGGGCACTAATCATTGCAATTTTGATAATAAATTTGTACTTTTATTGACATAATGTTAGTATTGCTTACTATTGGACTGGACAAATGGTTCAAATGAACCCAATACATTTTAGTGAGCAAGGGAGTAAACAGAGATGTCTTGTAAAGCCTGTAGGTGGGGCTAACCAGGTACTCTCAACCAGTGTCTACAACACGCTGGTGTGCCAAGTCTTTGATTCTTTCAGCTCTTGTGGCCTGGGAGGTTTTGACAGAGCTGAAGTGCTGGGAGAATGAACAAATAATACTTTCTTTGTCTAAAGTGACTGAGCAAGTATTACCACTTTGTTCAAAAATTGGGGAAGCACTGAAATAACACTTATGGTGAACATGAGATGAACCAAGGTGAGAATGGCTCTTCTAGTGAAGGTTAATGGAAAGAATCAGAGAGATCCAGTGGTGAGTCTTGACCTCCCTAATCTGTAGAGCCACAGTTTTCGGATCTGTTTTAAGGATAAGATGATATATCATCATTTTAGTTACACCAGGTAAACTGAATTGATGTTTTGATTAACTGATTAACATCTGAAATTAACTGTATTTAATAATACTATATGTATGAGAGAATAAATTATAATAACCTTAGATCATATGGAGCTGAAGTAAGATACAGTATTGTGATAAATTTTGCCATTTTGAAATAGAGCTATCTACCATGAAGCTGTCTCTTATACACATCTAGATGTGTATAAGAGACAGGTCCATGGGGTCTCGAAGAGTCGGACACAACTGAATAACTTCTGTTTCACTTTTCACTTTCATGCACTGGAGAAGGAAATGGCAACCCACTCCAGTGTTCTTGCCTGGAGAATCCCAGGGATGGGGGAGCCTGGTGGGCTGCCGTCTAAGGGGTCGCACAGAGTGGGACATGACTGGAGCGACTTGGTGGCAGCAGCAGCAGCAGCAGCAGCAGTAGTTCATCTTCTCACCAGGGCAGACGTGTACACTGTGTAGCATAAGAAGACCAAGTGGCTAACTAGGGCTACACACACGAGGTAAGGCAGGAATGCTGATTACCCTCAGCGGGAGCAAATAGTTTACTCCTCAGGACAGAAGCCTGGAGAAAGCACTTCTAGGCAAAGGCGTAAAATAATACTTCTGGATACTTCTGGTGTGTAGGTTCAAGGAATATCTGATAGACCAAATCTGAAACAGAGGGCATAGTGAAGAGGGGAGAGCCATGAGGCTGGAAAGGCTAAAGGACCTTGGGTACCTAATAAAATTCCTAGTATTTATCTTCAGGTCAGTGGAGGGATTACCGAAGACTTTGAGCAGGACAGTGACCTAAACATATTTATGTTTGTTAAAATTTTTTTACTATTATACCAATTATGTCACTGTCTATAGATTATTTTTTAATTACTTTTCTCATTCATAAATAATTCTCTGCTTGGAAGAAGGAATTTGTGTGTTTGTGTGTGTGTGTGTAACTCTAAGCAGGAATAGCAGTTCTAAACATTGTTTTTAGATAAAAGACAAATTTTCAGAGTTAAGCTTTTGGGATTATGAATACATGAATCACACACACAAAAAAACTTTATTCAGTTCAATTTATATAGAGAGTACAAATAACATATGTATTTTGAAAACACAGGTGCATAATTTATTGCGGTTAGATTCTGGACAATTAATTCACAGATGACTGGCATTTTCTGGAATTACACAAGAACATGCCTTCTCTTCACCAGGAGGTTAAATTACTGATTCACTCCAAATTGTTAACAAAGCAGATTGAAAGTTTATAACCACACACACACACAAAAGCTACTAACTATCCTCTAACATGAGATACTATATTTGAACATTCTATACTCTCTCCCAATCACAAATCAATTTTCCTAAAAAACCATCAAATAAACTAGATTACTTAATATACTCTGTTCTTACAAATGGTTACTATTTCAGTACCTTTGATGAAGTGAATCGATGCGATTTTATTCATGGTAACAGAAAATACTGCAAGAAGTTGTTAGCAATTAACACATTCAAGTAAGAAATAAGATGCATGTGATTATTTGATCTGTTCACATTTCATAGAAATTCTAGATTAGCTAGAGAAAAAGGTTAGCCAAGAAGAAACTGTGAAATTATTTAATTTAAAAGGACTCAAAACTTATTTATAATGCTGTGATGAGAGTTGAGAAGTGTTATCTGAAAAGACCAAAATCCAGTGAGGGGAAAAATACTCTCAAAAGTGACACAGTCACAGAATTCACCCATACTGACATGTTATTATGTCTGAGATTCCTATTTCTACTTCCAGAAATATTACACTAAATTTGAGCTAATACATCATTAGGAATGTTGTTTTTTGGGGGGGGGGGCAAAGTGAATTACAATAGCATGTAAAGATAAGGATTAATGGTAAATGGTATACTAGAAAAGCACATAATTATATCATAATTCACTTTTTTTCTTACTGGTTTGTGTTGATGATGAGAAAAAAACACTGAGAAATACACTAGCCATTTGTGTTCTCTTAAGAGACAACTATTTCTTTACCTTATCCCTCCAGAAATAATTTGGATGATGTTTGAATTAGTCTTCTATAATGTTTAAAATTCTAGGAAACATGAAGTTATGTTTATAGAGATGGTCATCTGATGTGGGCACTAATCATTGCAATTTTGATAATAAATTTGTACTTTTATTGACATAATGTTAGTATTGCTTACTATTGGACTGGACAAATGGTTCAAATGAACCCAATACATTTTAGTGAGCAAGGGAGTAAACAGAGATGTCTTGTAAAGCCTGTAGGTGGGGCTAACCAGGTACTCTCAACCAGTGTCTACAACACGCTGGTGTGCCAAGTCTTTGATTCTTTCAGCTCTTGTGGCCTGGGAGGTTTTGACAGAGCTGAAGTGCTGGGAGAATGAACAAATAATACTTTCTTTGTCTAAAGTGACTGAGCAAGTATTACCACTTTGTTCAAAAATTGGGGAAGCACTGAAATAACACTTATGGTGAACATGAGATGAACCAAGGTGAGAATGGCTCTTCTAGTGAAGGTTAATGGAAAGAATCAGAGAGATCCAGTGGTGAGTCTTGACCTCCCTAATCTGTAGAGCCACAGTTTTCGGATCTGTTTTAAGGATAAGATGATATATGAAAAAAGCACTTTATACAACTGCAAAGAGCTACATGGATGTGAACACATGCAGTCTGATACTTTCCAGGTCCAATCACCCTTCAGAGAAAAATAGTAGTTCAATGAGTGAATGACTCAATGGCTCACAGATGAGTGGATACGCACTTCTGTTGTTAGAGTGGTGCCATGGAGCAACCAAGAGTTTGCAGTCTGACTTGGATTTAGACCTTGACTCTGTGAGTTATTGAGCAAAATAACTCATTTGAATTGTCATAATATTTTTGGAACATACACACACAAAAAAACAGGTAATTAAAATTCACTTTGGAGGGTTATTTATAATATTACTATGCATCTACGTATCTATCTGCAGGTCTACCTATGAGTGTGCATACACAATGCCTTCTTGAGGAAAATGGAGACAATAGCAACATGACAGGCTTATCGTGATAGGGAAGATTAGAGATTGAGGTAATAATGTAAATATCTATGTCATCTGCTTTTGGCTTCCCACTCTCACCCTGTGGCCTTCAATCTGGTCATTGCAGTACATACCAAGTTTTTAAATATAGCACATTGATATTTTGGAATGGATAATTCTTTGTTGTGGAGGGCTGTCCTATACATTGTAGCATGTAAAATGACTCTAGACATCACAAACTGTCTTGTAGCAAAATTGCCTTCTGTTGAATACTATTACTCTAGGATTTTCCAGAACAAGAACCCACTACCAAATGGGAGATAGTCAATAGTTACTTTGTACAAGCCTTAATAAGTTATAAGGCATAAAGATTTCAAAAGATAATGCAGAGCTACTCCAAAGAAATGCCATCCCTGTCAGAAAAAGGCAAAGAGCGCATGCTATGGAGAAGCAGGGTTCATTCTTTTCCCTTTTAGTCAAAAATATACCCTGGCATCATTACCAAGCAATGCCTTTATATTTCACCTATTCCTCCTGGCACTTTTCTTCAATATAGAAATTAGCAGGGAGCACAAACTCTCTCTGGTGATCATTATATGCCTAGTACTGGACTCTATCAGGCTTCCCAGGTGGCGCTAGAGGTGAAGATAGTGAAGTCGCTTAGACATGTCCTACTCTTTGAGATCTCATGGACTATAGCCTGCCAGACTGCTCTGTCCATGGGATTTTCCAGGCAAGAATACTGGAGTGGGTTGCCATTTCTTTCTCCAAGAGTGAAGAATCCACCTGCAAATACAGGAGATGCAAGAGATGTAGGTTCAATCCCTATGTTGGAATGATCTCCTGGATGGGAAAATGGCAACCCATTCCAATATTCTTGTCTGGAGAATCCCAAGGACAGAGAAGCCTGGCAGGCTACAGTTCATGGGGTCTCAAAGAGTCGGATGTGAGTGAGCAACTAGGAGCACACATATTGGATTCTATCACTACTGTTGTTGTATTATCATCATTTTAGTTACACCAGGTAAACTGAATTGATGTTTTGATTAACTGATTAACATCTGAAATTAACTGTATTTAATAGTACCATATGTATGAGAGAATAAATTACAATAACCTTACAACATATGGAGCTGAAGTAAGATACAGTATTGTGATAAATTTTGCCATTTTGAAATAGAGCTATCTACCATGAAGTGAGTTTAGTTCTCCTTGCTATTTACTTTCTGCATTTTCATGCAGATTGTGCAGCAACAAGAAAATTGGCAATCAATCCCCTACTGTGCAGTATTGGTTTCTAAAGCAGAATCAAGCCTATCCCCTTCCTGAGGTCCCATTAGTACATTCTTACATCATTTGGGGCTTATATCTACTAAGAAACAGTAGAACAGGAAGTTGAAGATGATACTCAGTAGGATACAGGATTCTGATATATATAATTTTCTTATGCCAAATACTGTGGATGAGAAGGAAGAGTGAAAGATGTGTATACAGTACATGTTTGAAGATGTGATCTCTCGTCTTCCTTTATACATTATAAACCTGTACAAGGAAGAAATACATTCTGGTGCACAGAAACAATTTCTGTCTCTGACAGAGAGTCAAGGAGGTTGAGCAGCAATTTACCTTTGTTCAGCAAAGTCATACCAGATGAATTCCTATGGATAAACACAAGTGAGCTATGCATTTCTTTTTGTATTTGTTTACTTTAAACCTGACAGAAGCAGTTTTATAAGAGCCTAAGGACTAAGGAGCAGAATAAAAGGTTATCTGTGTTTTCTTTCTACTGACAATCTGAAGCCAGGTTAGTTTTACCTTATTAAAAGAAACAAGCTGATGCCATTAAGATGGCAGAATAGGTGATCCCTGACTTCAAGCCCACTCACAAGACTGGCAACTATCCACAGACAAGACACCTATACGAAGACCTCAGAACCCTTGGGTTAGGCAGAAGCACTCCCTTGGACCACAGAGACTGAGAAGGACCACATTAGAAATGCAAAAGGAGTGATTTCACTTCGATTGCATTGTCCCTCTCCCCACGCTGGCACAGCACCAAACTGAGAGGAGCCTCCCTTGGCCTTCAGTTTCTCCATTGGGCAAAAGAGAGCCCAACCTACATAGACATCCTTCCACACCATTGTCAGATGCTCCCCAGAAGGGCCACTTGGATCTTGCCTCTAAGGCATCACTGGCTGTGCCTGGACACCCAGGGATCAAACAGGGATGGAGGAGGGATTCACAGCTTACAGCAACCAGTGCATGAATATTGGCAGACCACATTTCTGCTGGTGGTGGTACGAGCAGAGATCCCAGCTGTGGCTTCATCTGGCCAGAGAACTCAGTGAGCAGTTGTACCTGGGTTGTGTCCCCAGCCAGCAGCCATATAAACCATTGGCCCATTCTTGTCAGCCCTATCCAGACAAGAAAACAAATTACCAACCTGTCCAACTACTGAGCATGGCTCCCATCCTGCCTCACCAGGAAATCCAGCCATAGATGCCAGGCAGCTGCAGAGCGCATTCTACAGCGTGGCTGGGTAGGGAAATAAGTCAGCAGACCTGTCAAATTCCTCAGCAACCCTCCCGACCAGTCTGACCAGGAAGACCAAGCAGTGGGTCCAGCTCAGACCCATCCTATGGAACCACCCAGCCTCAGAGACTGGTTTGCAGCCCTGCCCAGCAACAGAGTGCAACCGATGGCTCTGTCTTATTGCTGAGTACATGCCATGACACCACCAGACCAGGGGCCCTGGACAATGACCCACCCAGCCAAGAAGCACAGGAGCCTCCTGCCGTATCTAACTGCAAGATTCAGCTGGAGGCCCCCCTGACCAGGGAGGCTGGCCAGGGACCTTGCCCAACAGCAGAGCACAACCAACACCTGTCCAATGGTCGAGCCCAATTGTGGCCTGATCTCACCTCAGGGCACAGGCTATGACTCTCTTGATTGTGGAGCACAGCCTGGGGCCCTGTCTGATCATGAAGCTCTACTTGCAGCCCTGCCTGAATGCAAAATCTACACAACTAGATTTGGGGAGCACAGCCTAAGGCCCCATCTGGCCAAGAAAAGTTGAGGAACTCACCTTGCAGCACTAATTAAAGACTCCAACCAGGGGCATCACCCTGCCACAGAACACAGCCTGTGGTCCCACCCATCCAGAGGTGACTGTGGAGCCCAGTCAAATGTTCCAGCTTAAAATAGGATGTTTAACTACAAAATATCATATGTAGAACTTCACTGGTGATCCAGTGGTTAAGAATCCGCCTGTCAATACAGGGGACACGGGTTTGATCCCTGGCCTGGGAAGATTCCACATGCTGTGCAGCAGCTAAGCCCATGAGATACAAATACTGAGACCACACACCACAATTACTGAAGCCCTTGTGCTCTAGAGCCTGGGGTTTGCAATAAGAGAAGCCACCACAGAGAGAAGCCTGAACACCACAATCAGAGAGCAGCCCTTAAAAAGCCTGTGTGTAGTAGTAAAGACCCAGCCCAGCCACAATAAATAAATTACATGTACACTGATGGTAAGCACAAAGGAAAAAACCTATAGTACAAAAGAGTAAATTAAAGGAATCAAAGCAAACTACCGCAGAAAGTCATCATATCACAAAGGAAGACAAGAGAGGTAAAGGGTAAAAGAACTGCAAAACAGAACACAATGAACAAAATGACAATAGTAAGTCCACATCTATCAATAGCTCCTTTGATGAAATTTTACAAGCAAAATGGAAGCGTGACTGAATGGATAAAAAAGCAAGGTACATAAAATGTTGCCTATAAGAGACTCATTTCAGCCATCATGACATGCATAGACTGAAAGTGAAGGGATAGAAAAAGCTATTCTAAGCAAAGGCTTAGCGAGACCAAGTGTTGTCATACTTAAACCAAACAAAATAAAATTTAAGTTAAAAATAGTTACAAGAGACAAAGAAGGTTATTATGTAAGGATAAAAAGGTTAATTCATCAAGAAAATACAACAATTGTAAATATTTGAGCATCTAACATCAGATTACCTAATTATATAAAGCAAATACAAACAGATCTAAAAGGAGAAATAAACAATAGCACAATAATAGAAAATTTTAATATCCCACAATCAACAGTGGATATATTAGTCAAACAGAAAATTAATATAGAAAGAACTGATTTCAACAAAGCTGGATTTCAGACAAGTACAAAAATAGGTAAAGCATCTTATCAATTTTTATGTTGATTACATGTTATTAATGATATTATTTTAGAAATAATGGGTTAAATAAAAGATGCTATTATTTTTTATGTTTAATGAGATTCTTAGAACACTTAAAATTACACATGTTTTGAATGCTGGCCTAAAGTAACACTTCTGAAACTTACTTGTTGAGGGACTGTTGTTATAAGGATAATGAGTTATGTGTGAGAAAAAAAAAAAAAACTTGCCTTGAAAAAATAATTTGGTTAGCTGTTACACAAGATTTTTCTTCAGTATGTTCAAAAATATTATATCTATGAGAAAGTTTTCTAAGTATCTAAAATACAGCCTCTACCAGTTCCTTCCCTCTTTGTATGAGAATATTGTTCTTTCCAACAAAAAAGTGGAACTTTTTCCTCCTCTTGAAGCTGTCTTGTCTTAGGATTTCTGATGCTAAATCCATTTTATAAGTGCTGTTTGGGATTATCAGAATAATCTTTCCTTGAACAATGGTGTGAAAAGATATATGCACCCCAGTGTTCATTGCAACATTGTTTACAATAGCCAAGACATGCAAGCAACCTGGATGTCCATCAACAGAGGAACTGATAAAGAATATGTGGTACATATATGGAATCAAATATTACTCAGCCATTAAAAAGAATGAAATAATGCCACTTACAGCAACATGGATGGACCTAGAGAGTATCCTACTGAGTGAAGTAAGTCAGACAGAGATGAAGAAATATGTGACATCCTTTATATGTGAAATCTAAAAAGAAATTATACAAAAGAGCTTACAAAACAGAAACAGGCTCACAGACTTCCAGAAGGAGCTTATGGTTGCCAGGTGGAAGGTTGAGGGTAAAGAATAGTAAGGGATTTGGGATGGACATGTACACACTACTGTATTTAAAATGGATAGCCGAGAAGGACTTACTATACAGCACATGGGAATCTGCTCAGTGTTATTTGTCAGCTTGCAATGGAGGGGGATTTGGGAGAGAATAGACACCTATATGTGTATGGCTGAGTTCCTATACTGTTCACCTGAAACTATCACAACATTGTTTGTTAATCAGCTATGAGTGAGTGAGTGAAGTCGCTCAGTCGTGTCCAACTCTGCGACCCCATGGACACCAGGCTCCTCCATCCATGGGATTTTCTAGGCAAGAGTACTGGAGTGGGTTGCCTTTGCCAGTAAAAAATAAAAAGCAAAAAAAAAACAAACAAAAAAAAACTAAACACTTTTCTTGAAACCCAGTCACTACCCTGTTGCGAGAAGAAAAAGTCACATGTTAAAACTGTGTGGACATACTAGTTGGTTAGCACAGCTCAGACTCAGCAACAGCCAGGATCAGCTACCAGCTGTCACAGTGAATAACCTTAGGCATCTACCATAGTTTTGAGTTCTAATGACTGGAACCCTGTCCCTCTTGACAAACTCCAAGACCCTGAGCTGAACCTGCTCACCCTAGAGAATTGAGAGAAAACGGTAACCTTGTTGTTAGGAGCTATCAAGATTGGGGGGGAGGGTTCTTACATCCCAAGCTTTTCTGATCATTAGGACTATTTTTTAACACATCCTAAACTAGTTATTCTCAGAATGACTCTATAAAATAGTAACATAAAAAATCACAGAGTTTGTGCATTTTATAGAAAACTCTGAAGTAACTACTATAGAATCAAATACTGTATATGTATTTTTATAACTGGGCAAGGAAGAATAATAAAGACTATATAGTGGAAGACCAAAACCTAAATGAAGAAAATGTGTGGATGTGGGGAAAAAGGAACCCTTATACATGTTTGTAGGGATGTAAAAGGGTGCAGTCACAATGAAAAACATGATGGAGTTTCCTGAAAAGTTAAAAATAGAACTACCATGGGACCCAGTAACCCGAATTCTAAGTGTTTGTCAAAAGGAAATGAAATCTATTTTAAAGAGATACCTGCACCTCCATGTTCATTGCAGTATTAGTCACAATAGCCAATAATACATGTAAACATTCTGAGGTGAAGTCGCTCAGTCGTGTCCGACTCTTTGCGACCCCGTGGACTGTAGCCTATCAGGCTCCTCTGCCCATGGGATTCTCCAGACGAGAATACTGGAGTGGGTTGCCATTTCCTTCTCCAGGGGATCTTCCCGACCCAGGGATTGAACCCAGGTCTCCCGCATTGGAGGCAGACACTTTAACCTCTGAGCCACCAGGGAATGCCTATTAATGGATGAATCAATAGATAAAATGTGTTGCTTGCTTACAGTGGACTATTATTCAAAGCCATAAAAAAAAAAGAAAGAACAAATTATGCTATTTGCAACAACACTGACAAACCTTGGGGGCATCATGTTAAGTGAATTTAGTCAGATCTAGGAACAAAAACTATATGAACTCGTTAAAAAAAAAAAAAAAACTTACAGAAGCAGCAAATATAATGATAGCTGCCAGAGGCAGGATGTAGAGACATGGAAAATGGATAAAGGTGGTCAAAAGGTACCAACTTACAGTTATAAGAATAAATAAGTCCTGGAATGTAATATGTATCATGGTGACCATACTTAACAGCACTGTATTGTATATCTGAAAGTTCCTAAAGGACCCTGCTTATTTAACTGATAAGCAGAGTACATCATGAGAAACGCTGGGCTGGCTGAAACCCAAGCTGGAATCAAGATTGCCAGGAGAAATATCAATAACCTCAGATATGCAAATGACACCACTCTTATGGTAGAAAGTGAAGAAGAACTAAAGAGCCTCTTGATGAAAGTGAAAGAGGAGAGTGAAAAAGTTGGCTTAAAGCTCAACATTCAGAAAACTAAGATCATGGCATCCAGTCCCATCACTTCATGGCAAACAGATGGGGAAACAGTGGAAACAGTGTCAGACTTTATTTTTGGGGGGCTCCAAAATCACTGCAGATGGTGACTGCAGCCATGGAATTAAAAGATGCTTGCTCCTTGGAAGAAAAGTTATGACCAACCTAGACAGCATATTCAAAAGCAGAGACATTACTTTGCCAACAAAGGTCCATCTAGTCAAGGCTATGGTTTTTCCAGTGGTCATGTGTGGATGTGAGAGTTGGACTATAAAGAAAACAGTGCTGAAGAATTGATACTTTTGAACTGTGGTGTTGGAGAAGACTCTTAAGAGTCCCTTGGGTTGCAAGGAGATCCAACCAGTCCATCCTAAAGGAGATCAGCCCTGGGTGTTCATTGGAAGGACTGATGTTGAAGCTGAACTCCAATACTTTGGCCACCTGATGTGAAGAACTGATTCATTGGAAAAGACCCTGATGCTGGGAGAGATTGAGGGCAGGAGAAGGGAATGACAGAGGATAAGAGAGTTGGATGGCATCACCGACTCAATGGACAAGAGTTTGAGTAAACTCCGGTAGCTGGTGATGGACAGGGAGACCTGGCGTGCTGCAGTCCATGGGTCGCAAAGAGTAGGACACGAGTGAGCAACTGAACTGAACTGAAAAGAATATATCTTAAAGGCTCTTATCATAAGGAAAAAGAAAATTATGTGAGGTAATGGATGTTAGCTAAACTTATTAATCATTTGGGGATGTATACATACATCACATCTTTATGTTGTACAATTTAATTATAAAATATTATGTAGGTTATTTCTCAAAAAACTGGAAAAATTAAAAAGAAATGCAGTATATAATCATGTTTAAATATTTTATAGCTATTAAGATAATTTCTATGAAATGTTTTAAATTACACAATAAGTTAAAATGTAAGCTACATAAAAAATATTGTCATATACAGAAGAACACACTCATGAATTTATAAGAAAATGTGAAAAGAATTCTAAAATATTTGATCTTTAATTTTATTAGATGGTTCTCTCCTGGTGGTGATATAATGACATTTTTTTTTTTTTTTTTGCTATCTCATGAACTTACCACGTTTTTTTAAAAAGATAATATTTAAAATCAGAATTTCTTTTCTAGAAGAAATTAATGCCCCTTTTCCATTTGTAATGGAATGTAATTTGCCCTTTGCTTCGTATACAATTTGTGATGCAAGAAAAACCATGGCCAAATTTTCACTTCTTTGGTATAAAATAATTTTAGTGAAGTGTCAGATGTGGAAGCTGATCCAGAGTAGCTGAGTGCCTGTTCTTGGCCTGATATAACAATACTCCCTTTGAATATGTTTTTTTTTAATGCCAATTCAAGGACTATAAACACTAAGTTGCCACTTTGGTAATCTAGGCTTAAAATAAAGACTATAAAGAGAAAAATTTTCCCATAGAGGGGAAAAAATAAAAATGCCCTTCCACTGTGGACTGAACTTAACGTGGGAAGGAGTACTTAAGATGACTGTTTCTCTGTTATTGCCCTGTCATGCTCTTTAAACATTAAATCTGATTGTGAGGATAGAAAGGTTGACCAAATAGAAATATAGATTCTGAGTGACTATTTCCACATGGATTCCCTTAACTTTTCCCAATAGGGCTATTGACAATGTATGTGTGAACCCAGATGTTCAGAATATTGTGACTCAGCTTTAGGTTTTATTCAAACTCTCTACATTTTGTGGGCAGATTTGGACTACAATTCAATAGTTCCAAAGCTGTATTTTTCTGCATATTTGAACTTTTGTTCATTAGAATGCTAAGAGCTATTTCAACTCAAGGGAGAGATAATGTGTGGGTGGCAGGATGCTGCCTCAGGAAAAACCAAATTAAATTTCTTCTCAGGATCAACTGGAGGTTCTATCTATCACCTCTTATAAGATAACCCTGAAATGTGAGGGTGAAGTGAGAAATTTTTTGTAGGGGCATATGTTCAGATTTACATTTTAGGACATATGAACAGTGAAGATAGGAGTTACTGATAGATTCTGACTGACTTAGAGAATGCCCTCACTTTATTACTGACAGCCCATGCAGTTGTTCTTTTAATAGTGTTGCCTTGGAGGATCAATCCTATTTTAATTGAGAGGTTGAAATCTAAGTGGATTTCTTCTTATCATCTTTTTTGATTGATATATGTACACATATAAATACACACATATATGTGGAGAACATGGACTTTCTATTCTTAGCTCATTTTCCATGGGAAATTTTAATCTTGGTTGGCCATATCTTTCTTGACAAAAATTTGAAATGTCTATGATGTTAATGTATTATTATTTTCTAGTATTTCTCAATGCATATTATTTCTCAAACACTCACTTTTGAATCTTAGACTACTTCCCCTTTTAAATGAAATAAATAGCTTCATTCTCTGAACAATCTTATAAGTAGCACAATATGATTGACTAATTAATAGAAGCAGTGCCCTGGAGTATCTACAGGAAGCCATGTAGTGTAGTAGAGTGAATCTTGATATCAGTGTATCTGACTTTTGGTTAATTTTTAACTGTGACAGAACCAACAAACTTAATGGCATTACCTATTCCTATTCCAAAAAGTTTGCAGAGACAGAAAAAGAAACAAAATAGTCTGATTAACTTTTGGACTTCACTGAAGTTGTTTAATTACCAAAAAAATTCCAGAACGTACAGGTCTTATGATGTTTGCTTTGCTCTAAGCTGGTAATAGTAAGAGGCATACGGAATGAAAGTCCATTTTATCTGATAGGACTATTACCTAAACCACTTATTAGAATTTTATAGACTAACAAAAATATTACAGTTACCTCCAATTATACCAGAAAGCGATATATGTTTCTAACCTTCTGATACAGATATGCTTTTAAAGTATTTAATGCTAAGATAGACATAACTTCTCATGGAGGCACAAATTAAAGGTCTAAATCAAAACAAACTTCTTTCACAAAATGCATATTTTCTAAAGAAATTATCCATAAGTAATTTATGATACCTAATGACTAAGTTTTCATTAAGCATTTGGAATAAGTTACTGTCAATATAAGTAAATGAATAGTCAAGTCAGTTCCAAAGACTTTTCTTGTAACTACACTCAGTATTCTTTTCAGAATTTGATATTTTCAACATTCCCTGTAATATTTACATGTATCTGGAGTAAGGAAATTCTGTCATTGAAATTACTCTGATTTTCAGGATTCTGCCATCTGTCTCCTGTACACCCTTATCATTGCTTTCCCCAAGATTTCCCTTCTCTCATTACTTTCTAGAGAGTGATTGATGAGTGTGCCTCCCAGATCTTTCTCTTGAAATAAGGGCAAGCGTGCAAACGTGCCCTGCTGTTTTTTTTCCCCCGGTGTGAGGACAAGGATATACCCAGACAAAATTTCCATGAGTTAGAAATGTGACAGAGATGTTGGCAACAGTGCAAGGAGATCTGAGTCTGAACTGAAAATGGGTTTAATCAAGAGATTTCTCCAGGATTGACTGAGTTCTTTTCACAGTCAGTGGATCACATTTCCATGGTTCTCCTATGAATAGTAAAAGGTATCACAAGAGAGCAGCCGTTTTTTCAGGCCGTAAAATCAGTACTCAGGCAATCTGGTCACAGAAATATTTGCAGAAATCACTTAATTCTTTACTGAGGGCTTATCAGGTACCAGGTAGTGTGCTTGGCAGTGAAAAGGACAGAAAAATTTGGTTCCTATGCTGAAGAATGTACAAACTTGTTAGAAAAAAAAAAATTGGGAAAACACAATGTAAGACAGTTATTGGGTCCCACAGGTCATAGAATATGAGCATTTTAAATATCATTTCGCTTAGCTCCTTCAAACTGCTATTAACATTTAAAAAAAAAAAAGGTATTTTCAGTCCAGATAACCATCCGAAAAGTATAATTTCTGACAACAACAGAACACAGCTTCCCTCTTTCTCCTTTCTAGACTACTTGACTAGAGTTACAGCTCCAACAGGTTTCCCTGATGGCTCAGTGGGTAAAGAGTCCTCCTGCAATGCAGGAGACACAGGAAATGAAGGTTCAGTCCCTGGGTCAGGAAGATTCCCTGGAGGAGAAAATAGCAACCCACTCAAGTATTCTTGCCTGGAAAATCCAATGGATAAAGGAACCTGGCAGACTAGAGTCCAAAGGGTCAAAAAGAGCTGGATGTAGCTGAGTGCATACACACAAGGCTCTAACAAGTACAGGGCCTGAGCCTGCTTTTCTTTTTTTTCTTTCACAGAGAGAGCCAAGTATAGTGTCTTGCACACAGCAGATGCTTACTATTTGTTGAGTAGTATTATTGAGGAAGAAGACAGGGTTTAATTCCCAGTTTAAAGAGCTTCTCCAATTTACAACATTTTGTGAGGATTCTATTTTTCAGTCAGGAGTGCTGTGATGCTACTGCATATGAAGATGAGTACTTGTATGAGGAGACAGAGTAAGACCCAATATATGAGCTTACTTGTGTAAACTTCCTTCACCCAATATATAAGCTTAAGAATCTGCCTGCAATTCAGGAGACCTGGGTTCAATCCTGGGTAGGGAAGATCCCCTGGAGAAGGGAATGGCCACCCACTCCAGTATTCTAACCTGGAGAATTCCATAGACAGAGGAGCCTGGCAGCTATAGTCCATGACATCGCAAAGAGTCATAAAACATATAACGCCTGCTTAAATTCCGAGTACTGAGACAGGGCCCAGAGGAAATATATACCCTGTGTCAGCCAAAGCAGGGACCCGGAGCACAGGGAAAGTAAGGGTCTCTCTCCATGGGCAGGTGGAGGGAATAAAAACCTATATGGTAGGGGGTCCAATAGCTAAGACAAGTTTCTAGATATCACTTCCCATGTCATGATTCTGTCCAACCAGGGGGCCAATATTGATGTGAGCTGCATACTCTAGGATGGAACAGCTTCCCAGACCACCTCCCAAACTGGAATTTGGTTTTGAGAGTCTACTTTGTTGCTTATCTGCCTACACATCCAGAGATAATTTGGACCAGTCTTCAGACTAAATTCTTCACTGATGCAGGATAACCTTGGTTGAGAAGTTATGTTTTCTTTTTCCTGTTTCCTGTCTCCTTTACCCCACAGAAATAGGAGTAGGAAGAGAACAGATGCATAAAATAATCTATGTTCTTGAATTTTAACTAGATCTAGGGTAAAACTGTTTACTATTAAGGAATAAAGTAAAGTTAGAACTTGAAAATCCAAACCCAAGATATAAATGGATGTGCATGCATGCTAAGTCACTCAGTCATATCTGACTCTTTACAACCCTATGGACAGTAGCCCATCAGCCTCCTCTGTCCATGGGATTCTCCAGGCAAAATTACTGAAGTGGATTGCTATGCCCTCCTCCAGGGGATCTTCCCGACCCAAGGATTGAACCTGCATCTCTTATGTCTCCTGCATTGGCAGGTAGATTCTTTACCACTAGCGCCATCTGGGAAGCCCCAAAACTTAGCTAATGAATGGCCAAGCACAAAATAAGGAATTTGTAAAGACAATGAGCAGAAATGCATCATGTCAGTCATCTCTGGGCCTAAATAGTACATTAGCAAAGATATTACTAGCTGCTATAAAAGATAAAATCTCAAATTTCAATAAATTGTACAGTCTATTTTTTTTCTCCCATGATGTCTAAACAGGTGTTCCTGATTGATGAATGGCTCTTCTCTCAATGACAGAAAACCTAGACTCCTTTCTTTTAACTAGTCAAGACTTTTCAACCTATGGCTTACAAAGGGGCCTTCAAGGTCATCTTCCTTTCAGCTAGTCAGAAGAGAAACAAAGCATGTTGACTCCCTTGTGGAGGGTTTTTATGGTGTGGCTCCCTATCCACAGTCCACTGGTCAGAGCTTAGTCACACAGCCACATGGCTCTGTAGAGTAATATAATATACTCCTGTCTCAGGAGAAGGAGGAGATGGGTTTGGTGAGCAACCAACTTGTCTCTGGCCTAGACTAAATACTTAGAAAAAAGCTTCAGCAAATTTAAAAGGTAAAATAGAGGATAAAGATTCAGTGATAAGTAAGTAATACCTCTGAACTGTCTTTTAGAAGACAAATTGTGTGGAGTCTACAGAAAAAGATCGGCTATTTTGACAACACAAGAACAGGAAGCCAGTTGAACCAGTGCCATATTAGGCTAAAGATTGTCACCATTGCTTAATGAGAATAAACAGGACTAGTGTCATAGCTCTACTGAATATCCAGCTTTTGAAAGTATAATGTTTTCATATAATTGTTCTAAGTAATATGTACATAATTCTTATTCCATAGTGGGGGATACTCTCAACTAAATATTTTGCTATCTTTACAAGGTTAAGAATAAAACAGCGTCAGTTGCTCAGTTATTTTCTTGGGTTGATATCTAGATGAGTGGGATCCATAGAATTATATTTAAGATTATGGTATCCAGAATGAAAAAACTTGGGGTTAGGAACCCCTTTATAATTTTTGATTTTTTTCAAGTTTCCACAGAGGCAGAATTGATTTACTCTTCAAAGAAACAAAGGGAAATATTATAGACAACAAACTGTGCCAGAGGTTGGTACAGAAAAAATTTATTCGTTATCATGTGATCAAGGATTAGAAAAGTAAGTGGATAGATTTTGGTATGCAGTTGCAAACCAGGTGGCAGATGAAAGAATATAAGAAATCTTATTCAGCTGCAAAACTGCATGGACTTCAAGTTCATAAAAAAAATTGTAAAAAGTGTTTGTTACACATAGGGCACTACATACTGACTTGAATTTCATTAAGAAATCTCATATTTGGAACTCACTACTATCTGTCTATGTTGTTGTATAAATGTATCTTTTTAAAAAAATGTCTTAGATGGCTGCAATCACAGTGGATGCTAAAACTTTAGCAACATGAACCTGTGGGAAGAAAAAGCAGTAGAAACAAGATTTGATTTGAGAATAACAGAGACTTCCCTGATGTCTCGGTGGTAAAGAATCCACCTGCCAATGCCAGAGACACAGGTATGATCCAGGGATTGGGAAGATCCCCTGGAAAAGGAAATGGCAAACACCTCCAGTATTCTTGCCTGGGAAATCCCATGGACAGAAGATCCTGGAGGGCTACAGTCCATGGGGTTGCATAATAGTCAGACATGACTTAGCAACTAAACATTTACAAACAGAATTGACTACAGGTCTTAATCATATCAGGACATTACAGGAAGTTCAGTGTAAAGTGTTAGAAGAGTTAGACTTGATTTAGGCTAGTAAAGGCAGGTATGAAGAGCCAACCTGAAATATATTAGATGCTCAATACTTATTTGTTGAAAGAATGACTGAAGCTGATGGACAGATTATAGAAAGGGGAGTCCAGATGACAAGGTACACTTGTATTGTATTTATGGCCTGGTCAATATATGTACAAAATTTATCTCCAGGGGAAAAGATCCAACCTGACCTAGTTGGCCATCAAAATAGTAAAATGCAGAGAAGGAGGACTAGAAGAGAAATGAAGGCTGAAGTACAGGTATTGTACACAAAGCAAGGGTAAGGTTAGATTTCAACTTAGTGGGGTTCCAAGGTCTTCAAAGAAACATGAGTTTTCTGCTTGTTAATTCATGCCAGCTTTGGCCAGGAATAACTCAAGCTTCAGATACAGCTAGTCTAAAATTAATAGCTCTCATTTACAGTATTTGGAAAGGACAATGCACCTTTCTTACTTTTTAGGCTGTAAACCTCATGTAAACATGGAATAATCTTTGATTCTCTATTTTGCATTCCATATATTTATAATAGTATTAAGTACCTGACATGTGTTAGTTTAGTAGTTATATTTTGAACATAGAAGTTGATTCACTCTATATAAAAGATTTTTTAAAAGTACTAAGTAGGATGAACATCAAGAAGATACAGTTCTAGTTTAAAAGTTCCTGGATTTAACACCATGTTTAAATGACAGATATACTTCCTGAGAGCACTATCACTTAAGATAATGAAGAACCCCCTCTACTCTGCCTCACCAGAAAAGTTGAGGTTGGATCAATATTTCAGGATAATAGGTTATCTAGTTCCTCCAAATCTATGTGATTACACTACAACAATTTGGTTATATCCCAAATTGTAGATTATGACCATTGTTTTCTAAATTTACAACCAATATAAAATGTTACATTGGTTTATCTTTTCACTTGTTTCATATATTACTGTGCCACAACAAATTTTCTTTGTTTCAGCTTTATTAAACTTCTGCATTTTCCATCATCCTATCCTTATCTGTTCAAGTTCTATTTAGTATTCCATTAAGATGTCTCACAGCTTTCTCCCTTTTCTTCTGCATTCTATTTACCATTATTCTAGCTGGACTTAAATCACCTATGTGCCTAAATTTCTGTAGCTGTCTCCTGGCTCAGATATGAGCTCAAAAACCTGAGACATGCAGATGATGCCACTCTAATGGCAGGAAACACAGAGGAACTGAAGAGCCTCCTGAGGAAGGCGACAGTCTCACGTTCCTGCTCATGCTCAGTCACGTCCAACTCTTAGCAACCCCGCGGACTGTAGCCTGCCAGGTTTCTCTATCCACCAGAGTTTCCAGGCAGGAATAATGGAGTGGGTTGCCATTTCCTCCTCCAGGGGATCTCCCTAACCCAGGGATCAAACCCAAGTTGCTTGTGACTCTTGCATTGGCAGGTAGATTCTATGGCAGGTAGAAGGTGAAAGAGAAGAGTGAAAAAGCTGGCTTAAATTGAAAGAGACACATGTATCCCAATGTTCATCGCAGCACTGTTTATAATAGCCAGGACATGGAAACAACCTAGATGTCCATCAGCGGATGAATGGATAAGAAAGCTGTGGTACATATACACAATGGAGTATTACTCAGCCATTAAAAAGAATACATTTGAATCAGTTCTAATAAGATGGATGAAACTGGAACCAATTATACAGAGTGAAGTAAGCCAGAAAGAAAAACATCAATACAGTATACTAACACATATATATGGAATTTAGAAAGATGGTAATGAGGACCCTGTATGCAAGANNATATACACAATGGAGTATTACTCAGCCATTAAAAAGAATACATTTGAATCAGTTCTAATAAGATGGATGAAACTGGAACCAATTATACAGAGTGAAGTAAGCCAGAAAGAAAAACACCAATACAGTATACTAACACATATATATGGAATTTAGAAAGATGGTAATGAGGACCCTGTATGCAAGGCAGCAAAAGAGATACAGATGTGTAGAGCGGACTTATGGACTCTGAGGGAGAAGGAGAGGGAGAGGGAGAGGGAGGGATGATTTGGGAGAATAGCATTGAAATATGTATACTATCATGTAAGAAATGAATTGCCAGTCTATGTTCAATGCAGGATGCAGGATGCTTGGGGCTGGTGTATGGGGATGATCTGGAGGGAAGATGTGGGGTGGGAGGTGGGAGGGGGGTTCATGTTTGGGAGTTCGTGTAAAAAAATAAATAAATACAAAAAAAAAAATAAAGGATTCAGTGTCTCCTTTCCTTTAGAAAAGGGGTAGGTAACAGTGAGGTAGGTCATACAGTTGAGACTTGCTTTAAGGTTGCATGCATACCCTCTCACGTCTGCCTTTAAGCTTGATTTGTGTGGTCTTTTGTAGGAATTTAATTTTGGAAATGGTTAGTTAGGCAGAACAGGAATGGCTAATATCTGATGATTGATGGGGCTCAGGGAAAGAGAAGGAAGGAAAAAAAAGTCTTTGAAGAGTCTCACATAAGCGCTACTGACTAGAAGGGTGGTCCCAGTCAGAGAATGTGGGTAATTGGAAGATGAAGAGTTAGGTTGCTTAACATTTAATCTTTTTTTTCTTTGTTATTATTTATAAAATTATATTCATATTTCTGTCATAATTTCACTTTATAAATTCCATTGTTATTCCCTATTGGAAAAGAAAAAAGCAATCTTAATTGTGGCTCAGCTGGTAAAGAATCTGCCTGCAATGTGGGAGACCTGGGTTCGATCCCTGGGTTGGGAAGATCCCCTGGAGAAGGAAAAGGCTACCCACTCCAGTATTCTGGCCTGGACAATTCCATGGACTGTATGGTCCATGGGGTCACAAAGAGTCATATGTGACTGAGTGACTTTCATTTTCAGTGCTAATTCTGGGTCACAGTAAGCTTTTTTTCCTTCCCATCATATTAATATTATGCACATGTAAGTCTTGGGTTTTTTGTTGTTATATCGCCTAAGGTTCTGAAACAGAATGATTACAAATCATTTCCCTTTCTTCCCCTGGTCTACCCTTTCTTTTACATTTTGAAAAACAAGGGAGCACCAGAACTTCCACGGTGGCCCAGTGGTTCAGTCTCCACTCCAGGGGGCGCAGGGTTCATCCTTAGTCTTGGAACTAAGATCCTGTATGTGGTATGGTGTGGCCATAAAAAAAAGTGACCATTAAAATAATCAGGGAATACCTCAATCATGTATTAAAATGCATAAAAAATAACAAATACCCATGTGCTTACAGGCCAGATTTAATAAATAAAAACATTTAGTTGTATATATTTTAGAGCTTTTAATTTTTTTGATAGCTAAAGCATTAAAGAGTTTAATTTTCCTTTTTATTGATTTCTAATTCATTCTTCTTCCTTGAGGTTTCCACTGTTCTGAGGTTGGTGCGAATAACTGTCTTCCTTTTTACCATAGAAAAGTTAACTTCTTAATGAATTTTTAATTGAATTCAAAGGAATAGTAACTCAAGTTTCTCTGTCGTGAATCATTTTCAGTGTCTGAGGTGTCTGAAATATTTTTCTCCTTGTTGACTTCTCATTACTGGGCAACAGTATAATGTTTCACATTTGAACTATTGCTAAGACTATGTTTAGCTATTTTTGGTCCTCTGATCTGTATGTGATATTAACTGTTATATATATTTTGTTAGTAACACTCCTGAAATATCTTTTGGAAAGTCATTTTATTCACCTTCCAAAACCCGGAAGAGAGAGAAAGGAAAAGAGGGAAAGAATGATTCTGTTTTTCCCTTCAGGCAAGTTATCAGTTGAGAAACTGATATTATGAACCACACAAACTGTACAGGAATACATATTGAATTTGTACTAGTAGGACAAGTATCTCTTAATGTAATAATCCACACATTTTTAATACACTTTGGTTAAAAATGGTCAGCAGCATGAAGAATTTAACATGATATTACAGTCTCCTTTTGGTTAGTTTAGACATGAGGACAATGCTCAAAGAGAAAACCTAACAATGACTGTTTGTTTGTTTTTGTCAAAATATGCAACCCAGCTCCAGAGTTTCCTATTTTGGAGAAGCAGAACTGGTTGATACATCTCTATTATATCCAGAAGGATTATGAAGCATGCAAGGTGAGAGGCTATGGTGATAGAGAACATGAGAGGCAGGCTTTGATTAAGCATGTGTGTCTGTCACTAAGTTTGTATGGCAGGTAATAACCTATTATTTTAATAATGTGTGAAATCTTGTTTCTTCACATTTTGTGTATCAGTTAGCTTTTGCTGTGATAATGCTACTTAACAAACAACCTCAAAATGTCAGTGGCCTTATTTATTACTTGCCGGGGTCCAGCCTCGGTGGATCCAGGGTAATTCGAAGGGGAGATGGAGTAAGCGTGGAACAACAGGGCTGATGACCCTAGTTGTTCAGAGCAATAGAGCTGATGACCCTACTTGCTCCAAGGGGTGGCAGTAGGGCTGATGACCCTAATTGCTCGGGGAACTTACCTTCGAATAGCCTGTTCCGGGTGCTACTTGCCGGGGTCCAGCCCTGGTGGATCCAGGGTGATTCGAAGATGGGGACGGAATCGGCGTCCTAGGAAAAAACTTATTTAATTACAGACATAGAAAGAGATTAGAAACGGATAGTGTAGTAGGAAAATTGGTGGAGAAAAAGAGGCTGAATAACTTGGTTTACGTGGAATACCAAACACCACCTACATAGGCCACGGGTGTCTTTCCATTCTCCCGAAGGAGAGGAGGCGCTAAGGCCTCCCTGGTCCGATCTTAGAAGCCCAGGCAAAATTAGCAGGCTTGGTGAGTACCCACATTAATTCAGCCAGAAAAACGGGGAGCAAGAAGGAACGACATGGGGGAATCAGTCTTTCCAGAAACTGATACCCTTTCTTTATTTTTTAGGTTTGCTTATATACCTTTTGTTACACATAGGGATGAATACAGAGTCATGCGGGGGTCAGCAGTCCTGACCTTTATCAAAATCAGGTGCTTTACATAAAAAAAAGGTCTTAGGGGTTTTACATCATCTTCTGGTCATGAGGCCTGCTGACATTTTATGATCCTTTCTTTCTGATAACCAAAAAACTTATTTTTTCCAAGGGTGTTTTTTCTTAAACCAGGCACCACCCTCCAAATAAAGTTGCATTCCTATAGGGTGAGGGTGTAGTTAGTTACAATCAAGAGAGGAATTTATTTAACCCAAGGTTAACATGATTAATCTTAAAGGTTAATACTTATTTCTCCTATATGCTAGTTATATTCATTATAAGAGCAGGGAGCATGGAGATTTAGCAGCAAACATCAGCCCAACAAATGAAAATCCTTTCACCAATGTTCCCCTTAAGATCTATTTAGTCTTAAGATAGTGATAAAGTTACATTTTTACATATCAAGGACACAGTGATTTATAACAAAGTACAGTGATCTATAACAAAAGAGAAAATTCNCCACCCTCCAAATAAAGTTGCATTCCTATAGGGTGAGGGTGTAGTGAGTTACAATCAAGAAAGGAATTTATTTAACCCAAGGTTAACATGATTAATCTTAAAGGTTAATACTTATTTCTCCTATATGCTAGTTATATTCATTATAAGAGCAGGGAATATGGAGATTTAGCAGCAAACATCAGCCCAACAAATGAAAATCCTTTCACCAATGTTCCCCTTAAGATCTATTTAGTCTTAAGATAGTGATAAAGTTACATTTTTACATATCAAGGACACAGTGATTTATAACAAAGTACAGTGATCTATTACAAAAGAGAAAATTCATTAACTCAAAAAGTCTATATTGCTAACCTTAAAAACTACTGTATTTCCTTTTCTATATTCCGAATACATTGATTACTATATTCCCAGGTGCCTAAGGATATGGAGGCCTCATTGACTCAACAATGAGAAGAGCCTTATGCTAATTAAGACTCTCAAAATACTCCAAAACTCTCTGTGCTGTTTATGGTTGAGAGGTAGTAAACAATCGTAGTGGCAGGAGTATGGATAATCTTGTCACACAAGCTAGTTTGCCAGCAGAGAGATTTGACCTGAGACACCCTTGTCACACCCAGGGCAGGGAATTAGCAGCAATTATTGGCACAACAAATGAAAAAAACCTTCACCAATATAATTTCTAATCAACCCACTATACTAATAATTTCTAACTTCCCAAAAGAATTTCCCTTTAGTAAGTCTAAAACATCTCGTGCCTCTCATGGTTGGGAGGCTGTAAACAATCACATGTGGCCAGACCAACCTGTACAGGCAGGCTAGATAACCTTCAGAAGAGTCCATAAGTTGAAACACTCTTGTCACACCCAGGAATTTTTATTGGCTTGGAGCTGCAAGTTAACTCCTCCTCCGAGATAAATGGTGATGGGGGAGAACCCTCCGTAAAGTCAGAGGTGTAGGTGAGAGCATAAAACAGACTCTGGTTTTGGGGGTAGATGCTTGGAAACAGGGGGTTTCCTGAGGCTTGATCATGCCTTTGCGTATGCCAAGCCTCCTTCCTCATGACCTTTGCCATGGGCGGAGTTCCTGACGCTGGCTCCCGGCAGTTACTCATAGGCCTTCATATAGGCTCTAGGTTGGCGGGGTTTAACCACAGTCTGTGGGTCAGGTTCCAGTGTGCTCCATGTGTCTTCTCAGGACCAGGCTGAAGGAGCCGCTACTCTCTGGGACTTGTTGGTCTTATGGTGGAGAGCATATGTTCAAATCAGCATAGTGTTTAACTTTTTGATCTCTTGATAGGTGAAAAATGGTGTTTCACTTTTATTTCATAATTCTTGTGGTGAGCTTGATCCTTTGTATACTTTAAAACCATTTGTATTTTCTTTGCTCTAAACTGTGTCTTTGGTGACGGTATCTATGTTACACACTTGCTGGCAGGGAACAGTATCGTCATGCAAAGTATATCCTTGGTATTTTCTTTTTTTGGTATTCAGAGCTTTGTAATAATGCTCTTCAGTTCAGTTCAGTCGCTCAGTCGTGTCCGACTCTTTGCGACCCCATGAATCGCAGCACGCCAGGCCTCCCTGTCCATCACCATCTCCCGGAGTTCACTCAGACTCACGTCCATCGAGTCCGTGATGCCATCCAGCCATCTCATCCTCGGTCGTCCCCTTCTCCTCCTGCCCCCAATCCCTCCCAGCATCAGAGTCTTTTCCAATGAGTCAACTCTTCGCATGAGGTGGCCAAAGTACTGGAGTTTCAGCTTTAGCATCATTCCTTCCAAAGAAATCCCAGGGTTGATCTCCTTCAGAATGGACTGGTTGGATCTCCTTGCAGTCCAAGGGACTCTCAAGAGTCTTCTCCAACACCACAGTTCAAAAGCATCAATTCTTCGGCGCTCAGCTTTCTTCACAGTCCAACTTTCACATCCATACATGACCACAGGAAAAACCATAGCCTTGACTAGGCGGACCTTAGTCGGCAAAGTAATGTCTCTGCTTTTGAATATACTATCCAGGTTGGTCATAACTTTTCTTCCAAGGAGTAAGCGTCTTTTAATTTCATGGCTGCAGTCACCATCTGCAGTGATTTTGGAGCCCCAAAAAATAAAGTCTGACACTGTTTCCACTGTTTCCCCATCTATTTCCCATGAAGTGATGGGACCGGATGCCATGATCTTCGTTTTCTGAATGTTGAGCTTTAAGCCAACTTTTTCGCTCTCCTCCTTCACTTTCATCAAGAGGCTTTTTAGCTCCTCCTCACTTTCTGCCATAAGGGTGGTGTCATCAGCATATCTGAGGTTATTGATATTTCTCCCGGCAATCTTGATTCCAGCTTGTGTTTCTTCCAGTCCAGCGTTTCTCATGATGTACTCTGCATATAAGTTAAATAAGCAGGGAGACAATATACAGCCTTGACGTACTCCTTTTCCTATTTGGAACCAGTCTGTTGTTCCATGTCCAGTTCTAACTGTTGCTTCCTGACCTGCATACAGATTTCTCAAGAGGCAGGTTAGGTGGTCTGGTATTCCCATCTCTTTCAGAATTTTCCACAGTTTATTGTGATCCACACAGTCAAAGGCTTTGGCATAGTCAATAAAGCAGAAATAGATGTTTTTCTGGAACTCTCTTGCTTTTTCCATGATCCAGCGGATGTTGGCAATTTGATCTCTGGTTCCTCTGCCTGTTCTAAAACCAGCTTGAACATCAGGGAGTTCACGGTTCACATATTGCTGAAGCCTGGCTTGGAGAATTTTGAGCATTACTTTACTAGCGTGTGAGATGAGTGCAATTGTGCGGTAGTTTGAGCATTCTTTGGCATTGCCTTTCTTTGGAATTGGAATGAAAACTGACCTTTTCCAGTCCTGTGGCCACTGCTGAGTTTTCCAAATTTGCTGGCATATTGAGTGCAGCACTTTCACAGCATCATCTTCCAGGATTTGAAACAGCTCAACTGGAATTCCATCACCTCCACTAGCTTTGTTCTTAGTGATGCTTTCTAAGGCCCACTTGACTTCACATTCCAAGATGTCTGGCTCTAGATTAGTGATCACATCCTCATGATTATCTGGGTCGTGAAGATCTTTTCTGTACAGTTCTTCTGTGTATTCTTGCCACCTCTTCTTAATATCTTCTGCTTCTGTTAGGTCCATACCATTTCTATCCTTTATCGAGCCCATCTTTGCATGAAATGTTCCCTTGGTATCTCCAATTCTCTTGAAGAGATCTCTAGTCTTTCCCATTCTGTTGTTTTCCTCTATCTCTTTGCATTGATTGCTGAAGAAGGCTTTCTTATCTCTTCTTGCTATTCTTTGGAACTCTGCATTCAGATGCTTATATCTTTTCTTTTCTCCTTTGCTTTTCGCCTCTCTTCTTTTCAGTGCTATTTGTAAGGCTTCTCCAGACAGCCATTTTGCTTTTTTGCATTTCTTTTCCATGGGGATGGTCTTGATCCCTGTCTCCTGTACAATGTCACGAACCTCATTCCATAGTTCATCAGGAACTCTGTCTATCAGATCTAGGCCCTTAAATCTATTTCTCACTTCCACTGTATAATCATAAGGGATTTGATTTAGGTCATACCTGAATGGTCTAGCGGTTTTCCCTACTTTCTTCAATTTAAGTCTGAATTTGGAAATAAGGAGTTCATGATCTGAGCCACAGTCAGCTCCTGGTCTTGTTTTTGTTGACTGTATAGAGCTTCTCCATCTTTGGCTGCAAAGAATATAATCAATCTGATTTCGGTGTTGACCATCTGGTGATGTCCATGTGTAGAGTCTTCTCTTGTGTTGCTGGAAGAGGGTGTTTGCTATGACCAGTGCATTTTCTTGGCAAAACTCTATTAGTCTTTGCCCTGCTTCATTCCGCATTCCAAGGCCAAATTTGCCTGTTACTCCAGGTGTTTCTTGACTTCCTACTTTAGCATTCCAGTCCCCTATAATGAAAAGGACATCTTTTTTGGGTGTTAGTTCTACAAGGTCTTGTAGGTCTTCATAAAACCGTTCAACTTCAGCTTCTTCAGCATTACTGGTTGGGGCATAGACTTGGATAACTGTGATATTGAATGGTTTGCCTTGGAAACGAACAGAGATCATTCTGTCGTTTTTGAGATTGCATCCAAGTACTGCATTTCGGACTCTTTTGTTGACCATGATGGCTACTCCATTTCTTCTGAGGGATTCCTGCCCGCAGTAGTAGATATAATGGTCATCTGAGTTAAATTCACCCATTCCAGTCCATTTTAGTTCGCTGATTCCTAGAATGTCGACGTTCACCCTTGCCATCTCTTGTTTGACCACTTCCAATTTGCCTTGATTCATGGACCTGACATTCCAGGTTCCTATGCAATATTGTTCTTTACAGCATCGGATCTTGCTTCTATCACCAGTCACATGCACAACTGGGTATTGTTTTTGCTTTGGCTCCATCCCTTCATTCTTTCTGGAGTTATTTCTCCACTGATCTCCAGTAGCATATTGGGCACCTAATGACCTGGGGAGATTCTCTTTTGAAATCCTATCATTTTGCCTTTTCATACTGTTCATGGGGTTCTCAAGGCAAGAATACTGAAGTGGCTTGCCATTCCCTTCTCCAGTGGACCACGTTCTGTCAGACCTCTCCACCATGACCCGCTCGCCTTGGGTTGCCCTGCAGGCATGGCTTGGTTTCATTGAGTTAGACAAGGCCCTGGTCCTAGTGTGATTAGATTGACTATAATAATGCTCTTAAGGTTGTGATTTTTGTACCTGTCACATTTGTACCCACAGCAGTGCCAAGAACTAGCAATGTTTTGTTCCAATATGGATTCAGAAAGACTTTTTTTTCCTTCTGTGATACTATCCTTTCCTTTATTGACCACTTTTTCTGTTTCATTTCTTTCGGCTTCTCTTCCTTTGCTTGTTTCTTAAGAATTAGGGCTGTCCCTGTGTACTGTCCTTGACTCTTTGCTTGTTCTGCATACTTCTTCCTGATCGCCAGATCAGTCTGATGCATACTGAATGCTTCACAGACATTTCAGATTCAACATTTCTGTAGCCAGATTTGCCTGCTTCCTTCCATACCTATTGCTTCTCCTTTTTTCCTGTCTCTTGATTCCTTACATACACTCCTTGTCCATGTCTTGTTCAGTTGCCTCGTCGTGTCTGACTCTTTGTGATCCTGTGGATTGCAACATGCCAGGCTTCTCTCTCCATCACCATCTCCCAAAGTTTGCTCAGGTTCATGTCCATTGCATCGGTGATGCCATCCAGCCATCCCATCCTCCGACGCCCTCTTCTCCCTCCACCCTCAGTCCTTCCTAGCATCAGGGACCTCTCCCATGAGTTGGCTGTTCGCATCAGATGACCAAAATACTGGAATCTCAGCCTCAGCGTCTGTCCTTCCAGTGACTATTCAGGGCTGATTTCCCTTAAGATTGACTGGTTTGATCTCCTTGCTGTCCAAAGGACTCTCAGGAGTCCTCTCCAGCACCACAGTGTGAAGGCATCAACTCTTTGGCGCTCTGCCTTCTTTACGGTCCACCTCTCATAACTGTCTGTGACCACTGGGAAGACCACAGTCTTGACTGCCTGGGCCTTTGTCAGCAGAGCAGTGTCTCTGCTTTTCAACACACTGTTTAGGTTTGTCATAGCTTTCCTGCCAAGAAGCAAATGTCCTCTAATTCGTGGTTGCAGTCACCATCCACAGTGATCTTAGAGCCCTAGAAGAGGAAATCTGTCACTATTTTCACCTTTCCTCCCCCACCTGCATCTGCCAGGAAATAAAGGGGCTGGATGCCATTTTCAATATTTAGTTTGAAGCCGGCTCTTCCACTCTCCCCCTTCACCCTCATCAAGACGCCTTCCAGTTCCCCTTTGCTCTCTGCCATCAGGGTGGTACCATTTGCATATCTGAGGTTTTTGATGTTTCTCCCACATGTCTTGATTCCAGCTTGTAACTTGTCCAGCCTGGCGTTTCTCATGATGTGCTCAGCGTATAGATCAAACAGGGTGACAGCAGACAGGTGTCCATGTCTTCCTTTACTTAAAAACACTTGAAGACATGTAACCACTATTCAGAAGTATTGTTTGTTTCTTTTTCAGGCTGTTATCAAAGAACAGCTTCAGGAGACCCACGGGTTATGTGAATATGCTATCTATGTCCAAGGTGAGATATATATTTCTTCTCTTCCTGCTAGAGAAATGCACACTCTGCCTAGATTCTGGAAAAAGAACAACTTATGAAATACTTAAATTCAAGTAAATGTTCCACAAATCTCTTGTTTAGTATTACTGTTTTTTTTGAAATCAGAATGTAATTATTGTGCTAGATTTGACCTCAGAAATGACTAGTTCTGTTAAAAAGCTTGCTACTGTCCTTCACCCCTATTCTAGTTTCTGGCTAGTGTTTTCCAGAATTGTTGTTAGGGTCACTGCCTCCTGCAGTAGTGTTGGGCCCAGAGGAGGCTTTTCAATAATTCTTTGTAGTCAAGCTAGAAGAGGTGAGAAAAAACTTGAGGGAGTCAGGATGAAGGGAAGAAGCCTAGAGGTATACAGGACAAAGCAGAGAATAAACGGAAGTCATCAGAAATCAGATATTATAGGCACTGAATAATATAGGAATTAGAGGGATTGATTGGAATTTTACTCTGTAGTGCCCAAGTAGCATCCTTGGTTGCTACTTGGGCAGCAGGAACTTTCTGACTCTTTGATTTGTAAATGAATGGTTTTGTTTCCCACTCTGCATTTGTAGTCTTCAGATTAATACGCAATTTTCTGATGTAATTGGTAATACATTAACATATCTAGGACATTGTGGCAAAATAATGCTTACTTACTCCCAATATCACCAGTTCCAGACTTACAGTGCCTCATACTACTTAAGCATGTAAATCTTCTGAAAACTTAGGCCCAGGAAAAATGATTGATTCTGATTGGTTGCTAGACTGAGAACCAATTCTGAAATATTACTGCATTCTTTGCCAGCATCTCCTTGTTGGACTTGGGTTTTTTATTGCACTTGCCCCATTTGGGTGTACTCTCTGAAAACTATCAGGTGAAGTTGGAATTACCATGATTAATATAGCATCTGATAGGAGCTATAAGAATGTTCTTAGAGTGAAGAGTTTCTGGAATAATTTACAAGGCACCCGATTATCTGCCTGTTGGAAGCTGGGAGTGGAGAAATAGGTAGGTCCCAGATACCTTAAAAAAAGGTTTCAGCTCATCACCAACTTTGCTTCTTGTTTCAATCCATCTGAAGTCATATCTGATTGTATTTTAAGACACAGTTATCCAAGGGGTTTCTTTGATAAGATTTCCTACTTCCCTCTTTCTCCAGTTTTTCACATGCCAGGCTTCATTATTAGAACATGATTTTATTTTCTGTGTTTCTCTCCCTTGGCAGCTTTGATATTTCGCCTGGAAGGAAATATCCAAGAATCCCTAAGACTCTTTCAGATGTGTGCTTTTCTCAGCCCTCAGTGTGCTGATAACCTCAAGCAGGTGGCCAGATCTTTGTGAGTATTGGCAGCCTGGAGGCCTTAGGGCACTGGTGGAGAACAGTGTGAAGTGCATTCTCTGGCTGGGGCTTTCTTAAACAGAAACGTAACAAATTCACTTTGAAGAGTATGGATTAATTTTGAAATTTGAGAAAATGAGATAACCAGTATAATGCAACTGAGTATTTCAAACACTGCATATTCTAGTTTGATAGGAGAGCACTGATAGTATTTCTCAAATAGTAACATTTTGTACTTCAAGTGCCCTAATCATATTGCCAACCCATGGAATTTTTCTTGTTTGCTGCTCCAATACTTAACATAATACTATACACACAGTAGTTTTATAGTGTTTGTTTAAGTGTTTGTTAAGCCTCTGAAGGCTCCTGGATTCTGGCACTCTCTAGAATCTTTATAAGCTTTTAAGTACTAATAGCTTTACTACTCCAGAGTAGTAGAGTGTGATCTGTGGAGTTCCCACCCTCACTTTCTAACCTGCAGTGTCATCGATACCTGCACTGTCTTTGCACAGAGGCTGATTTTCCCCTGTGTCTCCAGAATTAGTATCAAGGAAAGAGACTTAGTTTGGAAGAGAAAGGCATGTCCCTAATACATGATGATGAAAAATTGTGGCAATTAATTGACTTGTGTCTTGGTCTACATTTATTGTACATTGGGGAAAATAAATTACACAAGACTTTCATTAAAATTGGGGCTTCCCCTGTGGCTCAGATGGTAAACAATCCACCTGTAATGCAGGAGACACAGGAGACCTGGGCTCAATCCCTGGGTCAGGAAGATCCCCTGGAGAAGGGAATGGCTACCAACTCCAGTATTCTTACCTGGAGAATTCCATGGACAGAGGAGCTGGGCAAGCTACACTCCATGGGGTTGCAGAGTTGGACTCGACTGAGCAACTAACACTTTCACTAAAATTTGTATAGAATGGGACCAAGGCCTTGGAACAGCTACCAGCTCTGTCTCTACTAAGAACTTATGCTGTTGGTATATAAGAGTCTCACTGGCTAAACCCACACAAGCCAATCATAGGGAAGGGGCTTCCAAAATTCTCTGCTGGCTGGAACATGAGTCAAATGTGGGACCAGTGGGGTTGGTTTTATAAAATGCTTTATGTTAATAATTACAGAAAATGTGTTTCTTCCCCAGATTTCTTTTGGGAAAACATAAAGCTGCCATTGAAGTATATAATGAAGCAGCTAAACTTAATCAGAAAGACTGGGTAAGTAGGGAACTTTGTTATTAGTAACGTGCTGATGGTTTAATTTATCATTTGTATTTATTACTGAGTTATTACATGCCAAAACTGTATTTTATCCTCACACTTGATTGATGATTTGGCCTAGGTATAAGATCAAAAGTTAGGTTTCCTCATAACTCAGCAGACAATGCTGCCAAGCTTTCTTGCTATAAATATTGTTGATGAGTAGTCTGTTACTAGTCTGATTCTTGTTGATAACCCCACTCTCTTGTCTAGAACCTTTGAGGATTTTCTGTATATTATTAGAGTTCTGAAATACCAGTAATAGTTGTCATGATGTGTTTCTTTTCTCTTGCATTCAATTGGCTCTTTCACTTTTGAAGACCCTTGCCTTTGGATAGAGAGGTTTTTTTTTTGAGTAGTTCTTCGATTATTTTTTCCTCTCCATTGTCTGTATCATTTAGGGATTGTGTGTAACTGCAACAAAACATTAAATACTGACTTTACAAATTATGAGTTTATTTTTTTCTTATGTAACAAGAAGCCCAGGTAAGTACTGACATTGATTTGACAACAACACTGAGACTTTTTCTTCATGGCTGCAAGATGGCTGCTACAACTCTGACATCACATCATTATTCTAGTAGTGAGAAAGAGGAGGGAACAAAGAGAAAAAGACATAACCTTTATTGAGAAAGTATAACTTTCCCAGAAATCCTCAACAGACTTCCACGTACATTATATCGACTACCTGTTTTGTAAAGAAGACTGGGAAACCTAGTTTTTAAGTTGGACACACTGTCACTCTGAGTGTAATTAGGGTTCTGTTAGTGAGGTAATCAGAGAGGGTGGACATCAGGGAGGTAGCCAGCAGCGTTGGCCACACTGTTTTCCACTCTATTACACGTGTTCCGCCTCTGTTCTCATTGTCTTCTAACTTGCCTCTCATATTTCCCACATCCTTGTCTTTGCTGTACATTCAGAGATATTTCCTCAGTCATATCTTCCAAACCATCATTTTTGTTTCTAGCTATATTCATATTCAATATTTTTTATTTTTGTAATTATATTTTTAAAAGAACTTTGTCTTTTCTTACTGTTGCCTCTTCATGTCTCTGACCCTTTGAAGTTCTCTTCAGTTTTCCAGAATTATCTTTTTCTTCCTCTCTTTATTTTGGTTCTCTTTTTCATGTTGATGGTTTTTTCAAAATAACTGTGATTCTTAGATACATCTAAGAGTAAAGGAGATTCTTAGATATATCGAAGGGTAAAGGATTAGATTGATTAGTAGAAAGAGCTAGCATGGGTTTTTCCTGCAGTTCTTATGGCCCTATTATTTTTTAGATGTGTTTGTCAGTCACTTTTATGCAGATCTGAAGACTGAGATGTTTAAGTCTTTATGCCATTGAGTATTTTATAGCCAAAGGCCAAAGTAAAGCTACAGATAAAGGAAAACTGAGTTACTCTCTTGTTCATTTAGTCACTTTTTTCAACAAGTGAGTGAATCCTGTGTGCCAGGCACTGGGCTGCAGATGCAAAGATAGATTGGTGGTTTATGAGACAATCAACCAGGAAATAAGGAAGGAAGAGAAGTAAGTTAGGGGAGAGGGTGGTGATAACAAATTAGAATTAAATCCTATTTTCAGAAGATTATGGACATGATGTATTGTAGCTTCTGGTAGGATATCTAAATTGAGATGTATCCAATACATGGCTGTATATAGAAATCTGAAACTCAAGTGTTCTGGGATAGAGATACATGTTTTGGAGTCAACACAAAGGTGATGATTAAAACCATGAAATTGAATGAGATCACTGCAGTGA
>SJYX01022594.1:208856-242548 GCA_006410675.1 Oreotragus oreotragus
TGGAGCAGAATTCAGGTCTAACATCCAGAATTCCTCACTTTGGGCCTGTAAGTTTTCCACTGTATCAATTGCCCTTGCAGGATGTCTGCTGCATCCTCTCATCCCATGAAAAACAGAACTTAACTCTGATTTGTTCTAGTTTTCTTTTAAAATTTCAAAAATTTCCTTGGCTGTCAGTTTGTTTAAGGCATATTGCTGTTGTTTCGCCAAGTAATAACTATGGCAAATATTTTCAAAAGGGTAGGGGCATTAGTTACCCAGGACATGAAAGGACAAGTAGGCTATATTTCTCCTCTCTCCAGCTCCGTGTGTACATTCTTAAAGGGTGATGAAGTGGAATGTACTTGTGGAGTTGGAGAGAGGAGAATTACAGCCCTACTTTTAGAGACAGGCCTGAGTTCAAATCCCACTGCTTGGCAATGTGTGGACATATTTTGGGTTGTGATTTAAGAAAAATTTATTGTAATATGAGTCATTTATCAGAAATTGAACATGATTCAATATCAGATATTAAGCAGTAACTAATTTTTTTTTCCCCAAGTATGATAATGGTATTGTGGGTAGATTTTATAAAAGAGAGATCTTATCCTTTGGAAATACATACTGAGGGACTTCTGGTGGCTCAGTGGTAAAGCGTGTGCCTGCCAGTGCAGGAGACGGGTTCAAGTCCTGGTCTGGGAAGATCCCACATGCCAAGAAGCAACTGAGCCCGTGCACCACAACTAGTGAGCCTGTGCTGTGGAGCCTGGGGACCACAACTTCTGAAGCCACGTGTGCCTGCACGCCCTAGAGCCCGCGCTCCATAACAGGAGAGGCCACCATAATGAGTAGGCTGTGCAACAAAGACTGGCCCTCACTCACCACAACTAGAGAAAAGCACATGCAGTAGTGAAGACCCAGCACAGCCAGAAATAAATACATAAGTAAAAGAATACATACTGAAATATTTGTGGGTAAAATGCTATATTATCTGGTATTTGCTTACAGAAGTAGTGGGATGGATGTGGGGGTATGGATTGGATGGTTGTTGGAGCAAGGCAATGAGTACATGGTGATTCTCTACATATATATATATATATGCTGAAATTTTTTTTTTTCCTTTTTAAAAATAGTCCCTTCTTAGCAATCTGAGACCATTTCTTTTTTTTTTTTTAAACATTTATTATTTTATTTTGGCTGCACTAGGTCTTTGCTGCTGTGCTCAGGCTTTCTCTAGTTGCAGTGAGCAGGGGCTACTCTTCATTGTGTGTGCAGGCTTCTCCTTGTGTGGCTCCTTGTTGCAGAGCACAGGCTGTAGATGTGTGGGCTCAGTAGCTGTGGCTCGGGAGGCCCCAGAGTGCAGGCTCCATAGTTCTGGCTTATTTGTTCCACAGCATGTGGAATTTTCCTGGACCAGGGTTTGAACCAGTGTCCTCTGCATTGTTAGGCTGATTCTTGGCCACTGGACCACTGGGGAAATCCTTTTCTTTCTGTCAGCTTTATTGAAATATAATTCAAATGCCATGCAATTCACCTATTAAAAGTAGATGATTCATTGTTTTTTTAATATATTTACAGAGTTGTGCAATGGTCATCACAATCTTTATTTTTATTGGAGTGTAGTTGCTTTACAGTGTTGTGTTATTTTCTGATGTACAGCAAAGTGAATCAGCCATTCAGATTCTTCCTTGAATTTTCTTCCCATTTAGGTCACCAGATAGCATTGAGTAGAGTTCCCTGTGCTATACAGTAGGTCCTCATTAGCTATCTGTTTTTTATAGTAGTATATATATGTCACTCCCAATCTCCCAGTTCATCCGTGCCCCTCCCCTCCTTGGTATCCATACATTTGTTTGGTATGTCTCTGTGTCTGTTTCTGCTTTGCAAATAAGCTCATCTGTGTCATCTTTCTAGATTTCACATATAAGTGATACTATACAGTATATATATATTTCTCTTTCTGACTTGCTTTACTCTGAATGACTGTCTTTAGGTATATCCAAGTCTCTGCAGATGGTACATTTTCATTTTTTATGGCTGAGTAATATTCTACTATATATATGACCATGTCCCATTTCTCTGTTGATGGACATTTAGGCTGCTTCCATGTTCTTAAAATTCTTTAAGATTTAGAACATCCCTGTGCTGATGCTTTCTGTATTAAGCAAACTGCTTAACTTCTCTGAGCTTCAATTTCCTTATGCCTAAAGTCAGAATTGTTATACTTATGTTTCAGATTTGCTGGGAAAATTAAAGTAATATATATGAAAAACATCTGGCATAGGATCACTGATTGCTATTTTGTTGTTGTTATTTTAGGCAACTTGGAAAGCATTCAGCAGTTGTCTCTGAGCCCTTGAAGGTTCATACTTCTTCAGAGAGGGACGCTCCTGGGTCTGCATGTGCTTCTGCACTTCCTCACTACTCACAAGATGGTCCTTACTGTTTCCCAAGAGCAGTTTCCTCACCCTTGCCTTTTCCTTTCTTTAAAGCTGCGTTAAATAAAAGTGATTTAATATAAGAGAGTTATAGAGACTCTATAGAACACAAGGTCAGGATTGATCTTTCAGTGAACTAGAACTGGAAAGCTGTCAGCAACCAAGTTACCCTCTCTGCATTTCTGCTGTTTTTCTCTCTGTAAATCAGAGGTTGGCATTTTTTTTTTGGGTGTGGGGGGGTGGGGGCTAAAGGTCAGGTTAGTATATATTTTAAGCTTTGCGGCTTTATACGGTCTTTGTTGCAGTTACTTAACTCTGAAGTTCTGTGAACGAACCATAGAGGATACATAACAAGTAGTTGTGGCTGTGTTCTATACAACTTTATTTACAAAAAGGGGCAGAGGGTGGATTTGTCCCATGGGTCGTAGTTTGCTGACCTGTGCTGCAGACTTCTGTAGATAAGCCCTAATTACATATCCAATTATGTATCTAATTGGAGCCAGTCTGCAGAAGCCTGCAGCACAGGGCCATGCAGGAAACCTCGATTTGATCCTTGAGTAGGGAAGTTCCCCTGGAGACGGGAATGGCTACTACTCTAGTATTCTTGCCTGGAAAATCCCCTGAAGAGAGGAGCCTGGTGGGCTACTGTCTGTGGGGTCACAAAGAGTCACATACGACTGAGCGACTAACACTCACTTTTCACATATCTGTATTCCATTGTAGTAGCCTCCAGATGGCACTGTCAGCCTCCAAGTTCATATCACCTACTGAGTGAATTCCTAGATTCCTGTGAAAAGAAGTCTGACACCCACACCCATACCCCTCCTTAGAGCTGGAGAAGGGACTGTGGTGGTTTCGTCTGAGAAGAGGGCACAAAGGGTTTGTTCTGTGAGCAGCTCTAAGAGAAAATAAGGTATAGGAATGGGCTGGGTATGCACCCAAAGGTACTACATAGGCCCAGGAAGATCACCGATTTATTCTGCTTTTATCTCTTATAATCTGAATAATATTCAAGTAAAAAACTAACCATAGTGCATATTTTCAGGCTTAAATTTTGTCAAGCAGCAATAATCTCTAGAGGCCTGTTCACACTCTAATAATTACTCTGGAATTTACACTTCTTTTCCTTTCTTTTGTGTGTAGGAAATCTGTCATAACCTAGGAGTTTGCTACATTTATCTGAAACAGTTTGACAAGGTAATCTGTAGAGATGGTGGTGGTGGTGGGTGAGCAGTTGTCTGGGGATTTCACTGAGGGTACACTTTTTATACAGGTCCCGTGGATCATTTTGTATTATTCCTACTGCTTGCAGAGACTTTTAGAAGTAAAAAATGAAAGTTCCATATACATTTACCCCCATTTTTATTCTCATTTGTCACTATTCGTCTGTTTTTTCCCCCTGCTTTTAACAAGAAAATGACAAATTCTAGAAACAGAGGAAATGGCAATCTCATTCCTTTCTTCCTATCTTATTTTCCACATCTTAATTTCCAGAATAGAAACACAAATATCCAATAAAATTTAAATATAAAAAAGTGGATCTGTAAGTCTTAAAAGTGTAATTATGGCCAAGGGAGCTATCTTCTTTTTCAGTTTTCAGGTCATTGGAAATGAATCTTTAATCTTAAGTAGTTTGACGTGAGAGTTTTTAAGGTTATTTTCCACGTGAGATTTTTATATTTCATTGTGATTAGGCTGTGGTGCCCAAGACTCTTATGATCAGATAAAATTTTTGAGCTTATTCTGGTACTCAGATAAACGGAAAAAGGTATATATCTTAACTGAGGGGTAGACCAAATTATTGAGAACTCTGAAAGTTAATGAAAGTGGGGTTGGTTAGTTTCCTTCATAATTCTCCCACTTAGTGACTGAAGTTTTATTTTTTTTTCTCCAGTGCTGACAGGACTGAGAACCTGAATTAGTTGATACTCATTTGATAATGTTTAATATGTACCAGTTTGTAAACTGAAGCAATCTAATCAATCTTGGGATTCTTAAAAAAAAACAGCTGTACATCAGCAGTTGAGGTGTGAAAGTAACTTTTGCTCTTCTGAGACATATAAAAACAAATAATACCTATATCTGTGCAAATAAAATATACATATTTAGTTGATTAGGTTTTCTGTGCAGATGGCTCTTCAGTGTTATATACTTGGTTAGGAGCTTTTTCTCTTCAGAGAAATTAAGCAAGTACATATCTGCTGCTGCTGCTAAGTCACTTCAGTCGTGTCCGACTCTGTGTGACCCCATAGACGGCAGCCCACTGGGCTCCCCCGTCCCTGGGATTCTCCAGGTAAGAATACTGGAGTGGGTTGCCATTTCCTTCTCCAGTGCATGAAAGTGAAAAGTGAAAGTGAAGTCTCTCAGTCATGTCCGACTCCTAGCGACCCCATAGACTGCAGCCTACCAGGCTCCTCCAGCCATGGAATTTTCCAGGCAAGAGTACTGGAGTGGGTTGCCATTGCCTTCTCCTAAGTACAGAGTACATCGTGAGAAATGCTGGACTGGAAGAAACACAAGCTGGAATCAAGATTGCTGGGAGAAATATCAATAACCTCAGATATGCAGATGACACCACCCTTATGGCAGAAAGTGAAGAGGAACTAAAAAGCCTCTTGATGAAAGTGAAAGAGGAGAGTGAAAAAGTTGGCTTAAAGCTCAACATTCAGAAAAGGAAGATCATGGCATCCGGTCCCTTCACTCCATGGGAAATAGATGGGGCAACAGTGGAAACAGACTTGGTCTCCAAAATCACTGCAGATGGTGACTGCAGCCATGAAATTAAAAGACGCTTACTACTTGGAAGAAAAGTTATGACCAACCTAGATAGCATATTCAAAAGCAGAGACATTACTTTGCTGACTAAGGTCCGTCTAGTCAAAGATATGGTTTTTCCAATGGTCATGTATGGATGTGAGAGTTGGACTCAGTCCATTCTGAAGGAGATCAGCTCTGGGATTTCTTTGGAAGGAATGATGCTAAAGCTGAAACTTCATTACTTTGGCCACCTCATGCGAAGAGTTGACTCATTGGAAAAGACTCTGATGCTGGGAGGGATTGGGGGCAGAAGAAGGGATGACAGAGGATGAGATGGCTGGATGGCATCACTGACTCGATGGACATGAGTCCGAGTGAACTCCGGGAGTTGGTGATGGACAGGGAGGCCTGGTGTGCTGCGATTCATGGGGTCGCAAAGGGTCGGACACAACTGAGCGACTGAACTGAAGTACATAGCTATTCATGGGATTATTCTGAGCCAAGAGAGAGCTGGATTTGGTTTTTGGTCGGACCTGAACTGAGGAGGAAGAGAATTAGATTTTACTGTAAAGCTAACAGGATAAGAAAATACAGTAGCTGGCATTTATATAAATACTTGTTGAATCAGTGAAGGACTAAACAGCCTTTATCATCATCTGCAAGATAAGCTCTAACGAAGCGAGTTTTCTGTTCGCTTTGGTATACTAGTACCTAGAGCAATAGGCACTCGATGATATCTACTGGATGAATAAATGAACATTCATTCATTCATTTATCCAATTATTGGTGAGGAAAATGAGGTCCCCCCTGGAGAAGGGTGTGCAGTTGGTCAGCAGTGCAACTGGGGTCAAGTTTGGGGCAGTACTCTCTATGTACCATGATATCCCTCTTGACATATGGAATATGAGTCACGGGAATGAATATCAAAAAAGCAGAAAACACTCAAATCCTCTTGTACAAGCCCCCCAAGTGGCACTAGAGGCAGACATTTCATGTTTCCAGCTGTCCTATGAGAGCACAGCTTTGGTATGTTTTACTGTTTTGGGTGGTGGGACATTTGCTGAAATGTGATGTTCCTACTTGAGTACAGCAGGAGCTCTTTCTTTACATTAGTTGTACAGAGTCATTGTCCTTTCCTGGTGGTGATTTGGTTCTCTTTACTCTATCAATCTTGTTAGGCACAAGACCAGTTGCACAATGCCCTACATCTTAACAGACATGATCTGACGTACATAATGCTGGGCAAGATCTTCTTGCTGAAGGGAGACTTGGACAAGGCCATTGAAATCTACAAGAAAGCAGTGGAGTAAGTGTGTTGGTTCCTTTAGAGCAACAAGAAAGTAAACAAAAATGGGAGCAGACGTGATCTCCCATGCCTGAGAGAGGACACGTATGACTGGTTACACATTGTGTGAGTTCTGTGAGTTAGAGTGAATGTTAAGCTAAAGTTTAGAGCTCCCAGTGCCTTAAATAAGGACGACTTAGGTTTCTTTCTCACCTGTCAGTGTGGCTGGTCCTGCGCAGCTCTCTGCTCCACAAGGTCAGTCAGGGATCCAGGTTCCTCCTGTGTTAAGCCATCATTCCACAGGTTGTTGCCTAATCCCTGTTGATAATGGAACTGACTGGCATTCCCAGTGTGGTATTCTGTTTCTCTTTTCTAGGGAATCTTATTTCTGTTTAGATCTTGTCTGGTTTAAGTGGGATAGCTGCAACAAAATGCCTTTGTCTCATTTGTTTGGTCACTTGATAGAATGCGTCATCTGTGGTTCAAGGCCACAAAGTCTATTATTCCTGATAGCAAGACTTTGGACTAAATGTACTGTTGTTAATTACTCTTGTCTTCTACCATGATAGTAACTTTTCTAGTTACATTAGTCACAACAACGCTGCTTCTGGAATTTTTTTCATATTTTATATCTAAAAAGACATAAAAAATCCTTTGGTTTGTTAGGCTGCAAGAAAGACTTCTGTCATCAAGAGGCTACATTTACAGGGACAAGTAGGTAGGAGCCCACGTAGCCATATGTTGAATCTTTGTGGTGCTGAGTGGAAGCCTTGACCCTTGACCCCTGCATTCAAGAAATTGGCTCTTTGAGCTTAGCTCACATTAATTACATTAGCTCATACATTCTTCCTGTGTCTGGCTAAGGACTTAAGTCACTGAAATCCTCAAATGAGACTTTGGAGGACAGCTGAGCATTTGGAGCCTTACTGAGATGATAGAAACCATTGTTTATGGCCCACAGCTTCAGAGAGAGTAGTCATGTTTTGGTGGGGGGAAGGATGCCACTAGAATCATGGAAATTACCTACTTGGTTGGGGAGAGGAAGGTGATCAGAATGGGAATTTATGGCAGAAAGTGAAGAGCAAATACTTAGTTGAAATGAGTAAGCTCTGTCTGGCCAGCTCAGGCTTACCAGGCAGGGGCTTTGTCCCTGTGACTCTGGTCTCCCCATAGGTAACCTGCACCCTACCTCATTTCTTAGAAGCAGGAGATGTTCTTCACCTTTTGCTGTTTTCACTGTTGAAACTGTCTAATGATCCTGTAGTCAGATCATCTCAGCTCAGTGTTGCTTTTGTTTTGTGACAAAGACAGATGCCGGTGAGGGACTGGAAAGGCAGACAGTCTTTTACTTAAGCCAGTGTTTACTCCACAAAGCCAATGGCCAGTTCTTTCTTAGAGCTGGTATGTGTCTTTCTTCTTTAGTGTGGCTGTTTAGTGTGACTTTGTTTAATGTGGAGAGCAGAGCATCAGAGGCCTTGGGATCCTAAATTACCCAGGAAATAATTGTGCTGGCTGGCATTGTGAGTGCAGTGAGAACAACAAATAAAAAACATCTCACAAGAGGGAAGTAGCTAAAATTGTGTGTGTTCTAGACTGACTTGGTTTATAGAGCATTATTCTTGAACTCTATTAGTGTAATTAAGACATAGGCACAAAATGTTCCATAGGTTCTGAGGACTTTTTGGCTGTAAGAAAAGGTCCTAAGGAAGGAGTCTAGGTTCTAAGTCCCATTTCTATCTTGTTGAGCAGTTCTCCCTATAGCCGGGTTGACGTACTCTTGAAGGAAATTCCCACATCCTTTTGAGAGTTCTTAACGGGAGCGGGTAGTGCGGTTACTGCACGTGTCAGTATCACTCATACACATCGTGTTTCCCTCTGAGTGTCTCTTGTGTCGCAGGTTCTCACCGGAAAATACAGAACTTCTTACAACTTTAGGATTACTCTACCTACAGGTAAGAGGGCTTTGCTTATCCATGCACTGATGTTAGAAATGCTTTTGGGGACTTCTCTGGTGGTCTGGTGATTAGGATTCCATGCTTTTACTGCAGGGGACACAGGTTCAATCCCTGGTCAGGGAACTAAGATCCTGCAAGCCACACAGCAAAAAAGAAAAAAACACTTTTGTGTGTTGAGGTTTCCTGCATTTTTACTTGAACACAATTTACTAAAGGTCATAAGGAGCACATAAACTTTACTCTGCACTTGATACCTTTTGTCTGCTAAAGGAATGAACTTAATTTTCAGCATGCAAATCAGAAGCAAATACACCTGTTTGAGCCTAGTCCTTACCCAAAGAAAGAACTTGTATGAAAAGCAACTTGTGGTCAGGGAGACTGGCATTTTGTGGTGGAAGTACTGTGGTGGTGGTAGGGCTTTGGGGCAAAGGCCGTTTCTGTTGTTCCTTCTTCCCAGCCAGGTTAGGGTTAGAGAAGGCAAAGCATTGTCTAGAATAAAAATCCTGCCTCCAGCTCTGCTTCTGTGGTTCCTTGTTTCATTTTTCTCTAAGGAGCTTAACCCTGGGCCTTCCTGGGCTTTGGCTTGGGAGGTTGGCCCCAGGGGAGAGAAGGCTCACCAGGCTATTTCCTGCCAAGAGTCCTTAGTGTGTGGCAGCACCAGTGTGGCAGATATGGTTCCTGGCAGATAGCTGCTTTGACCTTATTAGGGGACAAATCAATGAAGTAGGAGGGAAAAGAAAGGTGGGGCCCTTAGTTTTCTTTTTTAAAAATTTGGTATCTGTGGCTTTTGTCAGAAGAACCCAGAAAAGTCAGGATGTATCTTTTGAGGGTGTGGTTGGCCAAACTCCCTAACGCCATCTCCCCCGATGTAATTCTCTGGTTTGCTTTTTTCCAAGCTCGGCATTTACCAGAAGGCATTTGAACATCTTGGAAACACACTGACTTACGACCCTACCAACTACAAGGTATTGCTGGCTGTCAAACCCAGAGCCTTCACACATAGGTGGTCCCACTGCTCTTGGAGGTGATCTGGCCCTAGAATGCATTTCATACCCAAGAAAGTACTTTTTTCTTAGAAAAGTATTAAGTAAATGTGGCTCTTATTTGAAAATATTGTAAGTTGTCAGTGCTCTGCTGCTTATCTTCTAGAAGAGCACATTTGTCATAATGGGCCTGTAACTTAAGACAGCAGAACTGCAGTGGTGGTGAAGTTGTATGTGTTACTTAGGAAATAGCAGAGCCTCCACATGCTGAAATGACCTTCAGATTCCTGAGGAACCTGAGACTACACTTCTTGTCCAGTTATGACTTTGGGGATGAGAAGATCATCGTGTGGATGAGTCATTGAGGGAGCTGCAGCAAAACAGGCTTGTTGTTAAGGGTACAGACTCAGTCCTTTCTTGGAAGTCATATTAGCCTGACTGAGAGACATGGAAAGCTGGACTGAGGAAGTCTAAAGCTGACTCACCATCTGCCCTGTGGCAGAAGGAGCTGCATTTTTAGAGGCCAATGACAGGTGCACTTGAGTCGTCTAGAGCACTTGGTGTCTACCAAGCAGGGGCTGCAGGGTTAAAGGTGGATTTTACTTAAAGGGCCCTGATACTCTAAGGTAGTGACTTCCTGGCTACAAGTAGGAAACAAAAGAGCCAGGTAAAGTCAGAGACTTTTCTTTATTACAGCAAAGGGCCACAGTGTGGGGCGTGAGAGTGTTCCTCTTGAGCGTTTGTCCCAGCAGCTGTGGATGGATAGGTCCCTGGAAGATGCTTTTCAGTCCCACCAGTGTTGATGGGCCTACTGAGTATCTAGACTCAGGAAGGCTACTTCACTCCGACAGCCTTTTGGGAGTGACTAAATTACGAACCTTCCATGTTTTCAGGCCATCTTGGCAGCAGGCAGCATGATGCAGACCCACGGGGACTTTGATGTTGCTCTCACCAAATACAAAGTTGTAGCGTGTGCTGTTATAGAAAGCCCTCCTCTCTGGAATAACATCGGAATGTGCTTCTTTGGCAAGAAGAAATACGTGGCAGTGAGTGTCTCCTCTTCCTGGTTTGCATTATAGTTACTGAGTCTGCTGAGCTCGCCCCAGCCCCTCACCGAGTGCCCCCTCCCTCCTCCAGGCCATCAGCTGCCTGAAACGAGCCAACTACCTGGCGCCTTTAGACTGGAAGATTCTCTATAATTTGGGCCTTGTCCACTTGACTATGCAGCAGTACGCATCCGCTTTCCATTTCCTCAGTGCAGCCATCAACTTCCAGCCGAAGATGGGGGAGCTGTACATGCTCTTGGCTGGTAAGAGACGTTTATGTGGAGCAGCCCTTTGCAGTCTGTAGTGAGGGAAAACTGAATTAGAATCATGGCAGGCCAGTAGTTAAATATCCCACAGAAGCCATTCCCTTGCAGATCCCATAGGTATCTGGATGACTGTCCTAGTCTGAAGAAATGTGAAACAGAAAGATGACAAAGCGCCTGGTTGCTTCTCACTTAGGGGAATTTCACTCAGAGGCCAGCAGGTTAAATAAGGTTCATATGTAGTCCATCTTTTAACAGTGGTATTCCCTTGGCTTGACAGTTCATATATTGAGTCTAACCATGTTCTTAGTTATCATCAAGTGTTAAGATTGTAGGCTTTAGGTATCATCAGGTGTTAAGATCCTGCCTCTAGTACTTACTATTAGCTGTATCTTATAGGGTTGATGAGAGGATTACATGATTAGATAACTGAATGTCTGTCTCTTATACACATCTGAGATGTGTATAAGAGACAGCCCTGTGCCTGCCCTGCCCTGCCCCAGTGCCCCACAGGCCTTGGCCCTGGCACTCTGAGCTTCCCAGGGCTTAGACTTCTCTACAGACACCCCAGGGCTGAATGGTGCATGGTGCCAAAATCTCTCTTCAGTTGGCAAAAGCAGCAATTAGCATCTAATGAGGCTTCTTGCTTTATTTTTAGGTAACCTCCAGGGCCCTGCCTGTGTAATTCAGCCCACCATTGCTTGGCAGATAATTAAAGCATGTCACCATAATTTGCCTTTTTTTTTTTTTTTTTTTTAAAACCCATAATTATGTTTTTATTGTGAGTGAGGGGGAAAAAGAGGAGGGAAAGAAAACAAAGAGATGAGGTTGGGGCAGGAAATGGGACTTGGCTCCCTCGGCCAGGACCCTCTGCTCCATCAGCTGGCCTGGGAGCCCTACCCGCAGGACAGGTACCCCAGGGGCCCCCCTGACTTCATGGTATGCCCTGACTACTCTGACCAAGACACCCCCCTTGGCTGCCCCTCACGTTTGCTTCTGGAGTCCTCTTTGAGGTTAGGTTTGGGGAAGGGGAGCTTCTGTTCTTCCAGTTCTTTCCTTATAAAACCAGTCCCAGAATTCCAGAAAAACCAGAGGTTTCCAGTGGGCAGAAAGGGCATGGAGCTGAAACCAGAGTGACCCTGAGTTGATAATTGGAGGGGGAGCTGCTCTGGGTCTTCATTGCTGCACACGTGGGCCCTTTCTGTGATCAATCGTGTCTGACTCTTTGCAACCCCATGGACTGTAGCCCACCAGGCTCCTCTGTCCATGGAATTTTCCAGGCAAGAATACTGGAGTGGGCTGCCATTTTCTACTCCAGGGGATCTTCCCGATCCAGGGATTGAACCTACGTCTCTTGCGTCTCCTGCATTGGCAGGCAGATTCTTTACCACAGCGCCACCTGGGAAGCCCCTTAATTCCCTAACCAGGTATCAAACCTGTGTGTCCCTTGCATTGGAGAGCAGATTCTTAACCACGGGGCCACTAGAGAAATCCCAAGCTGATGACTCTTGAGCTGTGCCCAGACATCTGAGAATTCACGATACTATTCTCCTGCTACATATGTTTGAAAATGTCCTAATAAATCAACAAAACTCCTTCCCCAGAAAGGGGTCTGCCAGCCAAGCTGGGCACCTGGCTCTCGCTCAGGAACTTGTGACTTGGTGTTCTCTCTAGCTTTGAGCTCTATATCTCCCATTTACTGCAGTTTAGTCATTATTTTGGTGCCCATGAGTGGTGGTGGGGTGATCCTTTCTAGGACTCTGAAATCAGACCGTGCTGGCAACAGGCTGCTCAGGTTGTTTCAGGGAGGCCCCTGCCCCCAAACGTCTTCCAGCCTGTCATCTGTGCTATCTCAAAGTCTACCACTAAAGCCTCAGGCTTCTGGGTCAAAGCAAGTTCTCCCGAAACACGGCAATGTTTGGTCATCATATAGGAGTCATGTTTCAAGACATCAGCTGCTCTGAAGGTGTGGAACGGGGACAGGTAGGTTTTGAAAGGACTTTCCAGATTACCCTCAGTCAAGTAGCAAGCATTCCCCCCACTGCTTTATCTCGGACATCATCCTAACGTGCCTGTGGCCTGTTCCTTGTCTTCATCCTCCTGCCAGAAGGTCAGCCCCACCAGGGCAGGGATTTTTTGTTAGCTTGATCACAAATCACAAATGTCAGTTTAAGCTGAATCTAGAACAGTCCCCAGCACACAGCATATAATGAATATTGTTGAATGACTGGATTGAGGGGAGGGGGTTGGACTGGAGACCCAGAGGGACCTGGATAGCTGAATCGCCACCTCCACTGCCTCATCCCCACCCTCAGCGCTCAGTTCTATCACCGAGTCTCTGCCCAAAGTCCAATGGCTCCTTTCTTCATTGCGGCTTCTCGAGGTCTTCCCTGGAGGCCCAAGGGGAGCATGGATGTAGCGTTCTGGTCATTGGATAGGGGACAGCCCCCATCTGCCCCATTACCCGCCCCCCCCACCTCAGGATGATGGACAGCTTGGATTTGGAAGCAGGAGACCTGGGTTCTAAGCACAGGCTTGGCTGCTAACTCGATGTGTACCATTGGGCAAGTTGCTTTCCCTCTCTGGGCCCGTTTCTTCATTCATTAACGGAAGTACTGAGCTCTGAGCCCCCAGAGCCTGGGTAGGTAGCCAGCATTCCAGCGGGACAGAAAGGGGAGGCAACTGCAAAGGAGAGGCTTTTGCGGCTGGTTGCTATGGCAACTGTGCACACACTAAGGGTGGGGGAGGGGCTTGAGTATGCAAATCAGGCCCTTGGTTGGCATCCCCAGCCCCGGCGGGCCTGTATGTGATTGGAGGAAGAGTAAGCTCTGAGACCCCAGAGCCTGGGTAGGCAGCCAGCATTCCAGCGGGACAGAAAGGGGAGGCAACTGCAAAGGAGAGTCTTTTGCGGCTGGTTGCTATGGCAACTGTGCACACACTAAGGGTGGGGGAGGGGCGTGAGTATGCAAATCAGGCCCTTGGTTGGCATCCCCAGCCCCGGCGGGCCTGTATGTGATTGGAGGAAGAGGTTTTATTGGTGTTGTGGGGCAGTGGAAGGGGATGGGGCTGGCTGGGGAGCCGGGGGCCAGTCCTGGGTGGGCCTGCCAGCCCTGCCCTCTGTCACGGGGTGGGAGATGGACTCACTGGTGAAGTAGGTATAGAACTGATGTCTAAGTGGGGCAGGACCCCAACAACCATCCTCTCTGCCCCCTCACGCATACAGTAGCCGAGGAGGAAACTGAGGCCTGGGGAGTCAAGAGGTTTGTCAAGATTTGAAAGATCCCAGAGAGACCCTCCCCACCACCATCCTGGTCAACTTAGGAAGTTAGGGGAGGTGTGGTTTTCCGGGAGCCCTGTAAACCATCTCCCTGGTAAACACCATTCCTTCTGAGCTTGTACTTGGGAAAGTTGGGGCGGTCGGGGGGTAGTCTGAGCCTGGAGGGCAGGGCCAGTCTGTGCACACCACCCAGGGAGGTGTGCCAGCCCTGGCAGGGCAGGGGGTGAACACAGGCCTGCCGAGGGGTCTGGAGCTAGAACCCCGGCCTTGGCTTCTGTGACACAGGCGCCCAAGGCACTCATTTCTCCCAACTTTAGTGTCTGCACCTGTGAATGGAGGGAATGTCTCCGGAAGGTGATTTCAGGAAGACAAAAGCATCGGGAAAGCGCGGGCGGTCAGGAGGGGACATGGGCCCACCCTGGCGCCGTCACTGCCTCACCCTCCAGTACGACGCGCCTTCCTCTCCTTCTCTGTCCCCCACCCTCCCACCCTTCTCTGGGGCTTCTTTCCTTCCACCTGCTCCTCAAATGCTAGGGCTTCCTCTGGGGCTCCAGGCCGGGGTCCATTTGCTCCTTTCTTCCTCCTCCTCAGCACTTTCCAACACGCCGTGTCCTCCCCAACACACCCCAGCCAGATGTGTATAAGAGACAGGTTTGGGGAAGGGGAGCTTCTGTTCTTCCAGTTCTTTCCTTATAAAACCAGTCCCAGAATTCCAGAAAAACCAGAGGTTTCCAGTGGGCAGAAAGGGCATGGAGCTGAAACCAGAGTGACCCTGAGTTGATAATTGGAGGGGGAGCTGCTCTGGGTCTTCATTGCTGCACACGTGGGCCCTTTCTGTGATCAATCGTGTCTGACTCTTTGCAACCCCATGGACTGTAGCCCACCAGGCTCCTCTGTCCATGGAATTTTCCAGGCAAGAATACTGGAGTGGGCTGCCATTTTCTACTCCAGGGGATCTTCCCGATCCAGGGATTGAACCTACGTCTCTTGCGTCTCCTGCATTGGCAGGCAGATTCTTTACCACAGCGCCACCTGGGAAGCCCCTTAATTCCCTAACCAGGTATCAAACCTGTGTGTCCCTTGCATTGGAGAGCAGATTCTTAACCACGGGGCCACTAGAGAAATCCCAAGCTGATGACTCTTGAGCTGTGCCCAGACATCTGAGAATTCACGATACTATTCTCCTGCTACATATGTTTGAAAATGTCCTAATAAATCAACAAAACTCCTTCCCCAGAAAGGGGTCTGCCAGCCAAGCTGGGCACCTGGCTCTCGCTCAGGAACTTGTGACTTGGTGTTCTCTCTAGCTTTGAGCTCTATATCTCCCATTTACTGCAGTTTAGTCATTATTTTGGTGCCCATGAGTGGTGGTGGGGTGATCCTTTCTAGGACTCTGAAATCAGACCGTGCTGGCAACAGGCTGCTCAGGTTGTTTCAGGGAGGCCCCTGCCCCCAAACGTCTTCCAGCCTGTCATCTGTGCTATCTCAAAGTCTACCACTAAAGCCTCAGGCTTCTGGGTCAAAGCAAGTTCTCCCGAAACATGGCAATGTTTGGTCATCATATAGGAGTCATGTTTCAAGACATCAGCTGCTCTGAAGGTGTGGAACGGGGACAGGTAGGTTTTGAAAGGACTTTCCAGATTACCCTCAGTCAAGTAGCAAGCATTCCCCCCACTGCTTTATCTCGGACATCATCCTAACGTGCCTGTGGCCTGTTCCTTGTCTTCATCCTCCTGCCAGAAGGTCAGCCCCACCAGGGCAGGGATTTTTTGTTAGCTTGATCACAAATCACAAATGTCAGTTTAAGCTGAATCTAGAACAGTCCCCAGCACACAGCATATAATGAATATTGTTGAATGACTGGATTGAGGGGAGGGGGTTGGACTGGAGACCCAGAGGGACCTGGATAGCTGAATCGCCACCTCCACTGCCTCATCCCCACCCTCAGCGCTCAGTTCTATCACCGAGTCTCTGCCCAAAGTCCATTGGCTCCTTTCTTCATTGCAGCTTCTCGAGGTCTTCCCTGGAGGCCTGAGGGGAGCATGGATGTAGCGTTCTGGTCATTGGATAGGGGACAGCCCCCATCTGCCCCATTACCCGCTCCCCCCACCTCAGGATGATGGACAGCTTGGATTTGGAAGCAGGAGATCTGGGTTCTAAGCACAGGCTTGGCTGCTAACTCGATGTGTACCATTGGGCAAGTTGCTTTCCCTCTCTGGGCAAGCTCTGAGACCCCAGAGCCTGGGTAGGCAGCCAGCATTCCAGCGGGACAGAAAGGGGAGGCAACTGCAAAGGAGAGTCTTTTGCGGCTGGTTGCTATGGCAACTGTGCACACACTAAGGGTGGGGGAGGGGCGTGAGTATGCAAATCAGGCCCTTGGTTGGCATCCCCAGCCCCGGCGGGCCTGTATGTGATTGGAGGAAGAGGTTTTATTGGTGTTGTGGGGCAGTGGAAGGGGATGGGGCTGGCTGGGGAGCCGGGGGCCAGTCCTGGGTGGGCCTGCCAGCCCTGCCCTCTGTCACGGGGTGGGAGATGGACTCACTGGTGAAGTAGGTATAGAACTGATGTCTAAGTGGGGCAGGACCCCAACAACCATCCTCTCTGCCCCCTCACGCATACAGTAGCCGAGGAGGAAACTGAGGCCTGGGGAGTCAAGAGGTTTGTCAAGATTTGAAAGATCCCAGAGAGACCCTCCCCACCACCATCCTGGTCAACCTAGGAAGTTAGGGGAGGTGTGGTTTTCCGGGAGCCCTGTAAACCATCTCCCTGGTAAACACCGTTCCTTCTGAGCTTGTACTTAGGAAAGTTGGGGCGGTTGGGGGGTGGTCTGAGCCTGGAGGGCAGGGCCAGTCTGTGCACACCACCCAGGGAGGTGTGCCAGCCCTGGCAGGGCAGGGGGTGAACACAGGCCTGCCGAGGGGTCTGGAGCTAGAACCCCGGCTTTGGCTTCTGTGACACAGGCGCCCAAGGCACTCATTTCTCCCAACTTTAGTGTCTGCACCTGTGAATGGAGGGAATGTCTCCGGAAGGTGATTTCAGGAAGACAAAAGCATCGGGAAAGCGCGGGCGGTCAGGAGGGGACATGGGCCCACCCTGGCGCCGTCACTGCCTCACCCTCCAGTACGACGCGCCTTCCTCTCCTTCTCTGTCCCCCACCCTCCCACCCTTCTCTGGGGCTTCTTTCCTTCCACCTGCTCCTCAAATGCTAGGGCTTCCTCTGGGGCTCCAGGCCGGGGTCCATTTGCTCCTTTCTTCCTCCTCCTCAGCACTTTCCAACACGCCGTGTCCTCCCCAACACACCCCAGCCCCCCTTGCAGTTGGGTTGAGGCCACGGGACCTGTTCTGGTCAGTGAACTCTGGGCAGCAACTGTGCCTGTTGCCTCCACAGGGCCTTCCTTCTCTTGCTGTGGCAGCTTTAGAAGTTGTGGGTTGAGATGGTGGCAGGTAAGATGGAGGTCACCTAGGTCTCTGAATCACTGGTTGGGGGAGAGCCTCTGCCGTCTTTGTATGCACAGGAGATAAATATCCTTTTTTGCTAGGATGTTGGGATATCAAGATTGGTTTCTTTCCTTTTTTTTTTTTTTTGGCCATGCCACATGTGAGATCTTAGTTCCCCGACTGGGGATCGAATCTGTGCCCCCTGCACTGGAAGCATGGAGTCTTAACCACTAGACTCCCAGAGAAGTCCCAAGATTATTTTTTAAGTTGTAGCTGTTCCTATCCTGCCTAACAGAGCATCACATAAATGCCAACTTTCTCTCTCTTTTAGCTTCCAAAGCTTCTGAGCACCCCACTGGCTGCAGCTCAACAGGGACCTCTCTTTGTGAGTGGTCCTCAGCGGAATTCACAGTCCTCTAAACGTGGTCTGCTTCCTTGCTCCTCATTTTGGTGAGCAGCAGCCGGCACCTTCCCCTAGACGTCCACTTCCCACCTTTCGCCTGTGGCCGAGTTTCACCACGCTCTCCGCCCTCTCCTCACGCCCAGCGCCACCTCTGGACCTCACTTCCTCACCACCTGTCACCCCTGGGTGGCGAGCACCGTCTCCCAGCTCCTCTCCCAGCATTCAGCCTTTATCTGTGTTCTTTAAAGATGTTGCTCCCTGTCTTCTGGTTTCTGTTGTTTTCAAGGAGAAACGTGCCATCATCCTTATCTTTGTCCCTTTGTGTGTAATGTCACTTTCCTCTGGCTGCTGTTACTTTTTCGCTTTATCACTGGTTTTAAGCTGTTTCATTATGATGTGCCCCGATGTGGTTTTCTTTGCATTTCTTGTGCTTGCATTTTGTTGAGATTCTTGGATCTGTAGGTTAATAGTCTTTGTTTTTTGTTTTTTTTTTACTGAAAGATTTTGGTCATTATCTTCAGAACTGTTTCTGTCCTCCTTGGGGGGACTTCTATTACATGTATGTGAGACCTTGTTCCAATAACTCAGGGATGCTCTATTCTTTTTTATTCCCAATCTTTTTTCTCTTTGTGTTTCATTTTGTATAGTTTCTATTTTTTTAAGATTATTTATTTAAGTAAAATTGACTTACAATATTTTTTAGTTTCAGGCATAGAACATAGTGAGTTGGTATTTTTATACATTACAACCATGATATGCCTAGTTACCATCTGTCACCGTACAAAGTTATAATTATTATTAACTGTACTCTGTGTGCTGTATATTATATCCCTATGGCTTAGTTATTCTGTAACTGGAAGTTTGTTTCTCTTAGTCTTCCTGTTTCACTTATCTTTACCTATGTCGCTCATCCCCCGACCCCTCTCCAGTCTGGCAATCACCAGTTTGTTCTCTGCATCTGTGAGTGGGGCTCTGCTATCTGCATCCGTTTGTTTCATAGTTTTAGACTCCACATACATGTGAAGTCACACAGTATTTGCCCTTCTGTCTGACTTATCTTATTTAGCTCAGTACCCTCTAGGCCCACCCACTTGTCTCAGATGGCAAGAGTCCGTCCCTTTTTACGGCTAATTTTCCATTATCTCTCTATATATAGCACATCTTCTTGATCCACTCGTCCCTTGATGGGCACTTCAGTTGCTTCTAATTCTTGGCTTTAGTACACAATATTGCAGTGACATGTGGGTGCATGTATATTTTCATATTAATGCTTTTGTTTTCTTTGGAAAAATACCCAGAAGTGGAATTACCAGATTGTATGGTAGCTCTCTACTTTTAATTTTTTGAGGAACCTCCAGATTGTTTTCCATAGTGGTTGCACCAACTGGCATACACACCAATAGTGTACAAGGGTTCCCTTTTCTCTCTCTGCTTTTACAAGTGTCTCTTTTTCGTTTTTGTGGGTTTTTTTTTTTTTTCTATTTTAATGATAATGTGTCTTGGTGTAGACTTCTGAAGGCTGATCTTGTTGGGACTCTGTGATTCCTAGACCTGGATGTCTGTTTCCGTCTCCAGACTAGGCAAGTTTTCAGCTATTATTTCTTCAAGTAAATTCTTTGCCCCTTTCTTACTCTTGTCTCCTCCTAGGACCCCTACAATTCAGATATTAGTATACTTCATGTTGTTCCAGAGGTATCCCAAGCTATCCTCATTGAAAAAAGTGTTAGTCAATCAGTCGTTTCAGACTCTTTGTGACTCCGTGGGCTGTAGCCCACCAGGCTCCTGTGACCATGAGATTTCCCAGGCAAGAATACTGAAGTGGTTTGCCATTCCCTTCTCTGGAAGATCTTCCCAACTTAGGGGTCAAACCTGGGTCTCCTGCATTGCAGGCAGACTCTTTACCGTCTGAGCCATTCCTTCAAATGTACTTTTTATCTGTATTGTATTCTTCACCTCTGCTTGGTTCTACTCTATATTTTTTAACTCTTTGTTATGTTTCTCATTGTATTCATGCATTCTTCTCCTGGGTTCTTTGAGCATCTTTATTTTATTTTTATTTACTGCCGTGCTGTGTGGCGTGTGGGAAGATGTGTATAAGAGACAGCCCCACCCCCGCCCCCTGTGCCTGCCCTGCCCTGCCCCAGTGCCCCACAGGCCTTGGCCCTGGCACTCTGAGCTTCCCAGGGCTTAGACTTCTCTACAGACACCCCAGGGCTGAATGGTGCATGGTGCCAAAATCTCTCTTCAGTTGGCAAAAGCAGCAATTAGCATCTAATGAGGCTTCTTGCTTTATTTTTAGGTAACCTCCAGGGCCCTGCCTGTGTAATTCAGCCCACCATTGCTTGGCAGATAATTAAAGCATGTCACCATAATTTGCCTTTTTTTTTTTTTTTTTTATAAAGCCCATAATTATGTTTTTATTGTGAGTGAGGGGGAAAAAGAGGAGGGAAAGAAAACAAAGAGATGAGGTTGGGGCAGGAAATGGGACTTGGCTCCCTCGGCCAGGACCCTCTGCTCCATCAGCTGGCCTGGGAGCCCTACCCGCAGGACAGGTACCCCAGGGGCCCCCCTGACTTCATGGTATGCCCTGACTACTCTGACCAAGACACCCCCCTTGGCTGCCCCTCACGTTTGCTTCTGGAGTCCTCTTTGAGGTTAGGTTTGGGGAAGGGGAGCTTCTGTTCTTCCAGTTCTTTCCTTATAAAACCAGTCCCAGAATTCCAGAAAAACCAGAGGTTTCCAGTGGGCAGAAAGGGCATGGAGCTGAAACCAGAGTGACCCTGAGTTGATAATTGGAGGGGGAGCTGCTCTGGGTCTTCATTGCTGCACACGTGGGCCCTTTCTGTGATCAATCGTGTCTGACTCTTTGCAACCCCATGGACTGTAGCCCACCAGGCTCCTCTGTCCATGGAATTTTCCAGGCAAGAATACTGGAGTGGGCTGCCATTTTCTACTCCAGGGGATCTTCCCGATCCAGGGATTGAACCTACGTCTCTTGCGTCTCCTGCATTGACAGGCAGATTCTTTACCACAGCGCCACCTGGGAAGCCCCTTAATTCCCTAACCAGGTATCAAACCTGTGTGTCCCTTGCATTGGAGAGCAGATTCTTAACCACGGGGCCACTAGAGAAATCCCAAGCTGATGACTCTTGAGCTGTGCCCAGACATCTGAGAATTCACAATACTATTCTCCTGCTACATATGTTTGAAAATGTCCTAATAAATCAACAAAACTCCTTCCCCAGAAAGGGGTCTGCCAGCCAAGCTGGGCACCTGGCTCTCGCTCAGGAACTTGTGACTTGGTGTTCTCTCTAGCTTTGAGCTCTATATCTCCCATTTACTGCAGTTTAGTCATTATTTTGGTGCCCATGAGTGGTGGTGGGGTGATCCTTTCTAGGACTCTGAAATCAGACCGTGCTGGCAACAGGCTGCTCAGGTTGTTTCAGGGAGGCCCCTGCCCCCAAACGTCTTCCAGCCTGTCATCTGTGCTATCTCAAAGTCTACCACTAAAGCCTCAGGCTTCTGGGTCAAAGCAAGTTCTCCCGAAACACGGCAATGTTTGGTCATCATATAGGAGTCATGTTTCAAGACATCAGCTGCTCTGAAGGTGTGGAATGGGGACAGGTAGGTTTTGAAAGGACTTTCCAGATTACCCTCAGTCAAGTAGCAAGCATTCCCCCAACTGCTTTATCTCGGACATCATCCTAACGTGCCTGTGGCCTGTTCCTTGTCTTCATCCTCCTGCCAGAAGGTCAGCCCCACCAGGGCAGGGATTTTTTGTTAGCTTGATCACAAATCACAAATGTCAGTTTAAGCTGAATCTAGAACAGTCCCCAGCACACAGCATATAATGAATATTGTTGAATGACTGGATTGGGGGGAGGGGGTTGGACTGGAGACCCAGAGGGACCTGGATAGCTGAATCGCCATCTCCACAGCCTCATCCCCACCCTCAGCGCTCAGTTCTATCACCGAGTCTCTGCCCAAAGTCCATTGGCTCCTTTCTTCATTGCAGCTTCTCGAGGTCTTCCCTGGAGGCCTGAGGGGAGCATGGATGTAGCGTTCTGGTCATTGGATAGGGGACAGCCCCCATCTGCCCCATTACCCGCTCCCCCCACCTCAGGATGATGGACAGCTTGGATTTGGAAGCAGGAGATCTGGGTTCTAAGCACAGGCTTGGCTGCTAACTCGATGTGTACCATTGGGCAAGTTGCTTTCCCTCTCTGGGCAAGCTCTGAGACCCCAGAGCCTGGGTAGGCAGCCAGCATTCCAGCGGGACAGAAAGGGGAGGCAACTGCAAAGGAGAGTCTTTTGCGGCTGGTTGCTATGGCAACTGTGCACACACTAAGGGTGGGGGAGGGGCGTGAGTATGCAAATCAGGCCCTTGGTTGGCATCCCCAGCCCCGGCGGGCCTGTATGTGATTGGAGGAAGAGGTTTTATTGGTGTTGTGGGGCAGTGGAAGGGGATGGGGCTGGCTGGGGAGCCGGGGGCCAGTCCTGGGTGGGCCTGCCAGCCCTGCCCTCTGTCACGGGGTGGGAGATGGACTCACTGGTGAAGTAGGTATAGAACTGATGTCTAAGTGGGGCAGGACCCCAACAACCATCCTCTCTGCCCCCTCACGCATACAGTAGCCGAGGAGGAAACTGAGGCCTGGGGAGTCAAGAGGTTTGTCAAGATTTGAAAGATCCCAGAGAGACCCTCCCCACCACCATCCTGGTCAACCTAGGAAGTTAGGGGAGGTGTGGTTTTCCGGGAGCCCTGTAAACCATCTCCCTGGTAAACACCGTTCCTTCTGAGCTTGTACTTAGGAAAGTTGGGGCGGTTGGGGGGTGGTCTGAGCCTGGAGGGCAGGGCCAGTCTGTGCACACCACCCAGGGAGGTGTGCCAGCCCTGGCAGGGCAGGGGGTGAACACAGGCCTGCCGAGGGGTCTGGAGCTAGAACCCCGGCCTTGGCTTCTGTGACACAGGCGCCCAAGGCACTCATTTCTCCCAACTTTAGTGTCTGCACCTGTGAATGGAGGGAATGTCTCCGGAAGGTGATTTCAGGAAGACAAAAGCATCGGGAAAGCGCGGGCGGTCAGGAGGGGACATGGGCCCACCCTGGCGCCGTCACTGCCTCACCCTCCAGTACGACGCGCCTTCCTCTCCTTCTCTGTCCCCCACCCTCCCACCCTTCTCTGGGGCTTCTTTCCTTCCACCTGCTCCTCAAATGCTAGGGCTTCCTCTGGGGCTCCAGGCCGGGGTCCATTTGCTCCTTTCTTCCTCCTCCTCAGCACTTTCCAACACGCCGTGTCCTCCCCAACACACCCCAGCCCCCCTTGCAGTTGGGTTGAGGCCACGGGACCTGTTCTGGTCAGTGAACTCTGGGCAGCAACTGTGCCTGTTGCCTCCACAGGGCCTTCCTTCTCTTGCTGTGGCAGCTTTAGAAGTTGTGGGTTGAGATGGTGGCAGGTAAGATGGAGGTCACCTAGGTCTCTGAATCACTGGTTGGGGGAGAGCCTCTGCCGTCTTTGTATGCACAGGAGATAAATATCCTTTTTTGCTAGGATGTTGGGATATCAAGATTGGTTTCTTTCCTTTTTTTTTTTTTTTTTTGCCATGCCACATGTGAGATGTTAGTTCCCCGACTGGGGATCAAATCTGTGCCCACTGCATTGGAAGCATGGAGTCTTAACCACTAGACTCCCAGAGAAGTCCCAAGATTATTTTTTAAGTTGTAGCTGTTCCTATCCTGCCTAACAGAGCATCACATAAATGCCAACTTTCTCTCTCTTTTAGCTTCCAAAGCTTCTGAGCACCCCACTGGCTGCAGCTCAACAGGGATCTCTCTTTGTGAGTGGTCCTCAGCGGAACTCACAGTCCTCTAAACGTGGTCTGCTTCCTTGCTCATTTTGGTGAGCAGCAGCCGGCGCCTTCCCCTAGATATCCGCTTCCCACCTTTCGCCTGTGGCCGAGTTTCACCACGCTCTCCGCCCTCTCCTCACGCCCAGCGCCACCTCTGGACCTCACTTCCTCACCACCTGTCACCCCTGGGTGGCGAGCACCGTCTCCCAGCTCCTCTCCCAGCATTCAGCCTTTATCTGTGTTCTTTAAAGATGTTGCTCCCTGTCTTCTGGTTTCTGTTGTTTTCAAGGAGAAACGTGCCATCATCCTTATCTTTGTCCCTTTGTGTGTAATGTCACTTTCCTCTGGCTGCTGTTACTTTTTCGCTTTATCACTGGTTTTAAGCTGTTTCATTATGATGTGCCCCGATGTGGTTTTCTTTGCATTTCTTGTGCTTGCATTTTGTTGAGATTCTTGGATCTGTAGGTTAATAGTCTTTGTTTTTTTTTTTTTTTTTTACTGAAAGATTTTGGTCATTATCTTCAGAACTGTTTCTGTCCTCCTTGGGGGGACTTCTATTACATGTATGTGAGACCTTGTTCCAATAACTCAGGGATGCTCTATTCTTTTTTATTCCCAATCTTTTTTCTCTTTGTGTTTCATTTTGTATAGTTTCTATTTTTTTAAGATTATTTATTTAAGTAAAATTGACTTACAATATTTTTTAGTTTCAGGCATAGAACATAGTGAGTTGGTATTTTTATACATTACAACCATGATATGCCTAGTTACCATCTGTCACCGTACAAAGTTATAATTATTATTAACTGTACTCTGTGTGCTGTATATTATATCCCTATGGCTTAGTTATTCTGTAACTGGAAGTTTGTTTCTCTTAGTCTTCCTGTTTCACTTATCTTTACCTATGTCGCTCATCCCCCGACCCCTCTCCAGTCTGGCAATCGCCAGTTTGTTCTCTGCATCTGTGAGTGGGGCTCTGCTATCTGCATCCGTTTGTTTCATAGTTTTAGACTCCACATACATGTGAAGTCACACAGTATTTGCCCTTCTGTCTGACTTATCTTATTTAGCTCAGTACCCTCTAGGCCCACCCACTTGTCTCAGATGGCAAGAGTCCGTCCCTTTTTATGGCTAATTTTCCATTATCTCTCTCTATATAGCACATCTTCTTGATCCACTCGTCCCTTGATGGGCACTTCAGTTGCTTCTAATTCTTGGCTTTAGTACACAATATTGCAGTGACATGTGGGTGCATGTATATTTTCATATTAATGCTTTTGTTTTCTTTGGAAAAATACCCAGAAGTGGAATTACCAGATTGTATGGTAGCTCTCTACTTTTAATTTTTTGAGGAACCTCCAGATTGTTTTCCATAGTGGTTGCACCAACTGGCATACACACCAATAGTGTACAAGGGTTCCCTTTTCTCTCTCTGCTTTTACAAGTGTCTCTTTTTCGTTTTTGTGGGTTTTTTTTTTTTTTCTATTTTAATGATAATGTGTCTTGGTGTAGACTTCTGAAGGCTGATCTTGTTGGGACTCTGTGATTCCTAGACCTGGATGTCTGTTTCCGTCTCCAGACTAGGCAAGTTTTCAGCTATTATTTCTTCAAGTAAATTCTTTGCCCCTTTCTTACTCTTGTCTCCTCCTAGGACCCCTACAATTCAGATATTAGTATACTTCATGTTGTTCCAGAGGTATCCCAAGCTATCCTCATTGAAAAAAGTGTTAGTCAATCAGTCGTTTCAGACTCTTTGTGACTCCGTGGGCTGTAGCCCACCAGGCTCCTGTGACCATGAGATTTCCCAGGCAAGAATACTGAAGTGGTTTGCCATTCCCTTCTCTGGAAGATCTTCCCAACTCAGGGGTCAAACCTGGGTCTCCTGCATTGCAGGCAGACTCTTTACCGTCCGAGCCATTCCTTCAAATGTACTTTTTATCTGTATTGTATTCTTCACCTCTGCTTGGTTCTACTCTATATTTTTTAACTCTTTGTTATGTTTCTCATTGTATTCATGCATTCTTCTCCTGGGTTCTTTGAGCATCTTTATTTTATTTTTATTTACTGCCGTGCTGTGTGGCGTGTGGGATCTTAGTTCTCTGACCGGAACTAAGGGGACCGAACCTGTGTCCCCTGCAGTGGGAGTGCCGAGTCCCAGCCCCTGCACCACCTGGGAAGCCCCTTCTGAGCTTTGTGATAATTACCTTGAACTCTTTATCAGGTGAATTGCTTATCTCCACCTTGCTTAGTTCTTCCAGGATTTTGTCTTGATTCTTCACTGGAACATTTTCCTCTGAGTCCTCATTTTGCCTAGTGTTCTGTGTTTATGTATTGGGTAGGTCGGTTACACTTTCTAATCTTGGAAAAGCGGCTTTGTGCAGGAAATGTCCAGTGAAGCCCAGCAGCACACCTCCCCTCTGGTCACCAGACTATATGCTGAAGCGGTGCCCCCTGTGTGGACCTTCTCTTGTGGCAGAGCTGGTTATTGTGGGTGCACAAGTGGGCGGGCCCGATCCCTGGCCTGGTTGACTGCTGCCTGCTGGTGGGTGGGGCCAGGTCCTAGAGCTGGGGCCAGCCCCTTGATGGGGTGGGGTGGGCAGGTCCCAGTGTGGCTGTCTCTTTGGTTCAGGGGGCCCTGGAACTAGCGCTGGCCAGCTGGTTGGTAGGTAAGCTCCTGGCACTAATAGACTAGATGAAAGACTCCAAAATGGTGTTTGCCGGCACCAGTGTCCCTGAGGTAGAACAAGCCCCCCCAAGTGACTTGTGCAGTTATAAGAACTATTTGAATTTCCTTGTCTACTAATTCTGTCATTGTGTCATTTTGTGTTGGTTTCAACTGATTGATTTATTTTCTTATTATGCATCACATTTTCCTCTGTCTTTGTATACCTGGTAATTTCTCATTGGATGCCAGATATTGTGAATTTTACCTCCTAGGGTGCTGGTAATTTTTGTATACATAGAAATATTCTTGAGGTTTGTCCAGAATGCGGTTAAGTTACTTGGAAACGGTTCAATGTTTTTGTCTTGCTTTTAGGCTTTGTTAAACGAGACCACAGCAGCATTTAGTCAGAGACCCCAAGCGGGGATCATCCAGGACCTGGCAGCATGCAGCCAGAGGTCCACGGGGAAGCTTTAGGCAGGATAGGGCCCCAGCTCATGACTCTGGATGCTTGTGTGTCCAGGGCTCAGACCACAGAGCCCCTTACTTCTCCGGCTGTGCCCTCTCCCCAGAGGCTTCTGCGGCTTTGGCTCCCAGGCGCGCATCTCCAGCTTTCTGCTCTTGCACCTGAACTTGACTTGTGTGCCCCCCACCCCCAGTCCCCAGTTTTGCCAGGAGAGGAAAGGGAAAAGTTTTCCGTGACCCTCTTAGGACCCTGACTGGGCCTGACAATTAAGCTGACAGATTCCCAGGAGAAAGGTATACACATTTAATTCACATAAGTTTTACATGATGACACAGGAGCCTTCATAAGGAACAAAAAACTGAAGAGACAGACCTGAGTGTTTTTGTGCTAGGTCTGATGAAGAGCAGCCAGTTGCATAGAAGTGTGACAGGTTAGAGTGAAAGGTAAGTGTAATTAACTAGGGGAACTCCACAAGGCCTGTTTCTTAGATTCCATCTTGTCATTATTTTGTCTTTGGAGATGAGGAAGCTCCTTTCCTCCAGGTGACCGTCCTGCTTCTGCTATTTTTAAACATGCTCAGCTTAAAATATTTACTATCCAAGGTGCCATATTTTGGGGTAGCACATTCTGAACCCCATCACCAGGCAGCTCCACCTTAGCGAGTGCAGATCCAGACGTTTGACCACCCCCTAACCTGCTGCTCTCTCCTCTCAATAAGAGGCCCCACCAGCCTCAAGGTCAGAAACCATGGGATCAACTTTGATCCCTAATCGTCACCCTGCATCCAATGTGCCAGCCAGTCCTTGATGACTTACCTGTAGGAGTTTCAAAATCCAACTGCTTCTTCCCATCTGGTGCAAACCACCATTATCCTTATGAACCTGCACAGCTCAGATAGATCTCGAACCCAGCCAAAAACCAGACTTGAACTCGTGGTCTGGGACACGAACCTACAGTCTTTTAATTGAGATTGTACACCTGGTCTCAGGAGGTTAATGGTTAACTTAATGACGCTCAGATTCTTTACATCTCAGTGCAGAAGGAATTCAGCAAGAGGCAAAGGGACAGATAAGCAGATTTATTTAGAGAGATACACATCCCATAGGCAGAAAGCAGTCCATCTCGGAAGGTGAGAGCAGCTCTGGGAGAAACACGCCCCATAGACAGAATGTGGGCTATCTTAGAAGGCAGGAGGCCCTGAAACATGGTGTGGTTAGTTTTTAGTGAAAGTGAAAGTGAAGTCGCTCAGTCGTGTCCGACTCTTTGTGACCCCATGGACTGTAGCCCATCAGGCTCCTCTGTCCATGGGATTCTCCAGGCAAGAATACTGGACTGGGTTGCCATTTCCTTCTCCAGGGGATCTTCCCGATCCAGGGATCGAACCCAGGTTTCCCGCATTGCAGGCAGACGCTTTAACCTCTGAGCCACCAGGGAAGCCCAGGTTAGTTTTTATGGGATGGGTAATTTCATAGGCTAATGAGTGGGAGGATTATTCCAACTATTTCAAGGAAGGGGTGGGAACTTCCAGGAACTGGGCCACTGCCTACTTTTTGGCCTTTTATGGTCCGCCTTGGAACTGTCCTGGTGCTTGTGGGTGTGTCATTTAGCTAATCGTATTACAATCAGTGTATCAGTTCAGTTCAGTTCAGTCCGACTCTTTGCCATGAATTGCAGCACGCCAGGCCTCCCTGTCCATCACCAACTCCCAGAGTTCACTCAGACTCACGTCCATCGTGTCCGTGATGCCATCCAGCCATCTCATCCTCTGTCGTCCCCTTCTCCTCCTGCCCCCAATCCCTCCCAGCATCAGAGTCTTTTCCAATGACTCAACTCTTCGCATGAGGTGGCCACAGTACTGGAGTTTCAGCTTTAGCATCATTCCTTCCAAAGAAATCTCAGGGTTGATCTCCTTTAGAGTGGACTGGTTGGATCTCCTTGCAGTCCAAGGGACTCTCAAGAGTCTTCTCCAACACCACAGTTCAAAAGCATCAATTCTGCGGCGCTCAGCCGTCTACTGGAAGGCGAATCTTCCCCATCTTGGACCTCGTTGGTTCTAACCGGTTTACGTCATATCCGTGATGGCTGTGTCTTTCTTAAAGAGCTGTGCCCTGGCCCCTTCCCTCCTATTTCACTTAACCTGGGTTATTTAGAAACCCCCTCCTGCCCCCATTCCATCATACAGGTCTGATGCTTCAGCCAGAGGGATCTCGTGAACATGTAAATTACAGTCTTTCTGGTCCCTGCTTTAAACCCTCCGGGTTTCCCGTCAGATCTCTAGCCAAGGCCTGTGAGACTCAGTGGGGCGGCCCCCTGATGTTTGTCCAGTCTCCTTTCCTTCCTTTCTTTCCCTTTCTCTTCCCAATCCTCTCTCCCCTCCCCCATTTCTGGCTCACCTACTTTCAATGAACAAAGTGGCCTTCCCAGAGAGGCATTTCCTGACCGCTCCTCAAACAGAAACCCCCATTCCAACCCTGCACCACTCCAGCCACTGACTCATCTCATTCTCCTTCACAGGTCTTACACCCCCTCCCCCACCATCCCATAGTATATTGATTGTGTCTCTCCCAGGAGAACAAAAGCGCTGAGTGTGCAGGGTCTTTATTTTCTACTAAATTTCAAAGCTTGAAACAGTGCATATGGAGTTATCCTGCAAACATTTATTGAAACAAATGAATGGAGTGAATGAACTTGGAATTCCAGGGGCCGCTTGGGTCACAAAGACCTTGCCTTGCTCTTTCCAGGGTGAGGCCAGTTGGGGGTAGCAGCAGTTTGGGTTTCTGAAGGTGAACTAAGGCTTTGAAACAGGCTGCCTTGGCTTTTTCTCCATCCCAGGCTGGGCCCTGTAGTTACAAACAAGCAAAAATCCGCCCTATTTGTTCTTGGAGGAAACTGTAAAGTCACTACATGAGCACAGATGCTGCAGTTTGCAAGGTTAAGTGTGCTATTTAGTTATGGAGATCAGGAGCTCCTCTAGCCTGCCTGTGCCCTTGAAGCATTAGAGAAATGTTTTTCCTAAATGTGCATTTAGACCAAAGCTGTGGCTGTCCCAACATGCTGTCACTTTGAAGCTGAACAACCCAGAAGACAGGAAATATGCGTACAGTTAGTATGATTGCCTTGCCAGACCCGGAAGCAGGGCCTCATCCATCCATTCAACTCGTCAATACTGAGCACCTCCTGTAGGCCCAGCTCTGGATTCCAGAGTGGACAAGCCTGATGCAGACTCCAAGGGATGAGATGCATGTTCTTGCTGCAGGAATGGCTTGAGTCTTGGGTTGAAGGGAGGAAATGACATTCTTTCTCAGGCTGGGGATGAGGGTGATGAGAGACCTGGAGATCTGAGCAGGAGGGAAGTCAAGGAGCAGTAATTGCTGCTGGTGGGGACATTATCATACCCTCTCAGGGCTCTTTCAGTTGTCTCCCAAACCTTCAGTAACATTCTTGGGGTTTCCAGGTGTGCACTGGCGCAGGGAGAAGGGGTGAAACAGAGAAGGTAAGAGGTGAGCGGGGGCAGCAAACAGCAGGGAGGTGGACGCAGGCGGGAGTGGATGTCCTGAGGCACCTCCCACCACAGAATACCCAGAGGTGCTCTGTAAGAGACAATGATTTTTTAAGACACAACTATTTTTTAAATGCATGTCTGTCTTCAGAATGAATTAATGCAAGGAAAATCTTTAGGCTGTCAAACAAAAAAGGGGTGCCGGAAGCCTGAGTGTTAGGGAGCCCTGAAGATTTGGGGAGACCTCGGGTCCTTTGCACATACATTTCCATGACCGAGATCAGAATTTCTCAGTAGCAGCACTGTTGAGATTTTGGGCCAGATTATTCGGGCTTGAGGAGGGGCTGTCCTGTGCATTATAGGGTATTTGGCAGCAACCTTGGCCTTTACTCACTAGATGCCAAATCAACTCCCTTCCCCAGTTGTGACAACCAGAAACGTCTCCTGGAGGACACAGTTGTCCAGGCCCAGAAATAAAGGCCTAGAGGTTTGGGTGTAGAAGGCTCCATGAGGAAGAAAGAGATAGGTTGTGAGCACTCATGGTAGGGAGTCATAATTGAGACCTTTATAAAAACAAAACAAAACATAAAACAAGGCTCTCAAAGCTACACCTCTTGTGAAAGGATAGAGAAAAACATTCACCAGTGGCAAAGAGAAATGATAAGAACATTTGTCTATTTCAGCTTGTGTTCTAGGTAGAAAGAAAAGCATTTAGGTTTATAACCACAGGTCTGCCCACGCAGAGGTTTAGGGGAAACATTTGTACCTTCAAGGAAACTCCCAGTAGTGAAATTAACTCCAAGTGTGTTGGTAGCCCCTGAGGCACCTGGATAAAGCAAAGGCAAAAGCAAATTCTCTTGGGAGGGACACACTCTCCCTCAGCTCCTGCTGTGCAGGTTTTGTATGGGCAGAACCCAGCCAAGCTGGAATCTGCAATACAACATTACAAAGTACATGAGGAAAACAACTGCTCATGAGCGAGTCAGTAAAACAACAAATGGCCAAATTAGACCTTCAAGATGTAAGATACTGGAATGGTCAGATCCAGAATATTAAAAAAAAAAAAAAGAATTGTTTAAACTAGGGAAATACAAATGTGGCCAGGAAAAGCAGGCAAATATGAAAGTGAACACACAGACTCAGAAATGAAAATGATAATGTTGCAATGTGAAACCTAATGGACAGGTTAAATAGCAGATTTAATACAACTGAAGAGACAGTGAACTGGAAAATAGATGTGAAGAAATCATCAGCCCTATCACAGCACAGAGAGAAAAATATGAACAGGAGGAAAAAAAGACATGGGATCTAGAATAAGGAATTTAGCAAATGCCTTCTAGGAATTCCAGAGGAGATCATTGAGGGGACTGAGCGAGGTGACAATAATGTTGATTAGGAATTTTCCAGAAATTGTAAAAAAGACAAATCCTGGGAAGGAAGCATGAAGAATTCAAGCAGAGCAACTAAAGAGAAACCCAGACAGACACTGAAGCAGAACTGTAGAAATCCAGAGACCTTCAAAGAAACTGGAGAGAAAAAAAAAAATCATATTACAAATGACTCCAGGATAAAACCGAAACATGAACACCTGTCCTTGGGAACCCCAGATATTACCTAGGGAAAGGATACCTCAGGAGAAATCCTGACTACTGCATGAGCAGGCCTGAGCCTCAGACTGTTGCTGGCAAATTGTTAAAAGAAATATGATCTTAGTGTTCTCTCAAGCCGAGTGGTGGTTTCACAGCCCAGTGCGTTGTGTAGGGGTGGAGTGGACGCACTCAGTACTCTCTGGACAGCCCACAGACCGTGAGAGGTTACTTTTTCCTGTAGTGGACAGAGAGCCATCTTTGGGACACTTTCTGGACACCGTCTGGGGGGGTGGGCAGTGAACATGAGGCAGTGTGAGAATTAGGGGGCCTCGAGGGGGCTCCAGGGGCAACAGAGATGGCTAGGGAACTATCTCTGGACCTCCCACCCTGTGTGCGGCCACTGCCTTCATCTGGAGGATGTGAGGGGCCACTTTTCCAATCCACAAAGGCTTCCTGGAGGAGGTGATGGGCTGCAAGAGGAAGCTGAGAATGGTAGTTTGGGGAAGGAGAGGCGGGTCTGCCCGTGTGCAGCGGGAAGGGAGACAGAGGCGGGGAAGGCTGAGGGGACTCCTGGGAACTGCCTCTACTTCTGGCTAAGTGCACCATCTCCCACCCACTTCACACACACCTCATACACACACATATCCCCTTTTCCATTCTTGCTATGAATTTCTCACCAAACAAGCTTCATTAATCGTCTAATAACCAGATTAATTAAGGACGCTGAAAGTAAACATCAAGAAGGTAATTTGCTCCTGATTACTGCTGTAATTGCGGGAGGATGAATTCATTTGCATATGCAAAGAAGCCTCCACACACAGCAAGGACAACGAAAGAAGTAATGAGGTATCTGACCCGCACCCCTCCGTCCCTCTCTTTCACTTCCTGCCCCCGCCAGCCCCCTCCGCACCTCTCTTGAACGCTGGTGGAGAGGCCGGCTGTGTTCCCCATCCGCAGCGGCAATCCCTGCTCCCCAAGGCCCTCGACCCAGGCCTGCTCCTGCAGCTCCTTTCCCTCCCTGAGATGTGGGTCTCACAAAACAGGGATGGGGAATTCTAGCCCGCCTGGGCCCTTCCTGAGAGATACTGGCAACACACCTGCCCCGCATCGATTTTCTTAACTGTGAAATGGGTTCGCAATCTACTCTCCGTAGCCCTTAGGGGGACTCAAGTAAGGAAGAGCTAGCGAAGGAGCCTTTCATACATTCTAAAGCGCTGGGCCAAAGTTTGCTGGACCTTATTTTTCGCCTGAGCCTGGGATCTGCTGAAGGTGAATTTTCAAAGGCCCCTCAGAATCCTGCCTCATCCAGGAAGCCTTCCGGGATTGTGCCCTTCACGAAATAGCTTCTCTCCGGGGCCCGCAATTTGTTCTTTTCTGTGGAAGAGCTGCCCCTTGTCTCCCGCTAGAACCCCTTACCTTGGGGGTTGGGGAGGGGTAACAGCCGCAGGGTACCTCTTCCCTTCCCCCTCGCCAAGACTTAAGCTCCCGCTTGAGGGGTGGGTACTTCGTTCTGGGGCGCCCCCTGCACCCCAGGACCTCAGACGCCAAATTGTTTTCTGATGGCGGCCTCCGTCTCTCCTGAACTCAATTTGCGTTTTCAAAGCAGCTAATAGACGCATTAAAAAATCCATTTTCACTCGGGATTGAATCTGACTGAAGCGAGATCAATGCGCAGAGGCCGCTCTCCTCCCCCACTGTCTCCCCTCTTTCCCACCCTGCTCGCGTTGCCATGGCGACCGCGGAAGGCACCGCGCCCAACCCGACTGTGGCTGGCGGACCTGCGGGGCGCAGGCGAGGGGGAGGGGGG
>SJYX01022594.1:247504-286522 GCA_006410675.1 Oreotragus oreotragus
GGTGACGACTCGAACTCTCAATGGGAGTGTGCCTTTCAATTATGGGGTCTGGCCAATCGGCCCCAAAAGATTCCCCCCTGGCCTGTGTTCTCAAAAATCTCAAACCGCTCTTACTCACTGAACTCAAAGCTAACCGCTTAAAACAACTCTGTATACAGATCTGGCCTGAATACCAATTGGACAGACAAAACTGCTGGCCTGAATTCGGCACATTTGACTTTAACGTTCTTCAAAATCTCACCAGCTTCCTGGAACAGGATGGCAAGTGGTCGGAGGAGGTCCCATATGCCCAAGCCTTTCGGGCCCTTCAGAGCAGGACTTCCCTATGCAAGGCCTGCTCCACCCACGAGGTCCTTCCCTGTACCTTGCCTCCCAAGCAAAAGGGCTCTTCTTTGACTAACCACCGATGGCAACCTTCCGTACCCCCGGAGTTCGACCCCACGGACGAGCCCCCTCCCTACCCGCCACCCCACCAACCCTCTCCTTCCCCCTCATTCAACTCACCTACTGACCCTGAAACCTCTAACTCTCCCTCGACCCGCCACCCCATCTCCCCAACTCCCCTTCCCCCATTCTCTTCCCTGCTGCAAGCAATCACATCCCCAACACATTTCCCCTAAGAGAGGTGGTGGGACTAGAGGGCCCCACCCGAGTCCATGAGCCATTTTCATTGTCAGACATGAGCCAGATAGAAGAAAAGTTAGGATCATTTTCTGAAAATCCTACCAGATACAGAAGAGAATTCCTGATACCCTCCCAGGCCTCTAACCTCACATGGAGTGACGTGTATTATATCCTAAATGCCACTCTCACCCCAGATGAAAAGGACCATATCTGGAAAGCAGCGAAAGCCCACGCCGATCACTTACATAACCAAGACCGGGATAGCCCAGTTGCTGATGAGGCGGTGCCTCAGTTAGATCCCCACTGGACGTACCAGCCCGGTGACCCAGGTATCAGGAGACTCAATCATATGATTACCTGCCTTCCAGAAGGAATGCAGAAAAATACTCATATCCATGTCAATTATGATAAAGTCAGGGAAATCACCCAAGGGGCAGATGAAAATCCAGCCTTATTCTTGGCACGCCTCGCAGAGGCAGTCCAGAAGTATACCAACCTAGACATCACCACCCCTGCTGGGTTACTCTACTTCCTCGTTCAGTTCATCAGCCAGCATGCCCCTGACATTAGACACAAGCTTCGACAACTAGAGAAGGGCCCTGAGACCCCTCAAAGAGACCTTCTAGAAGTAGCCTTCAAGGTGTTCAACAATAGAGAAGAGGAGGCTAAGAGAGAAAAAGACCGTGAGAGAAAAGCCAAATATGCCTTTTTGGCAGCAGCAATTAAGGGAAGAGATCAGCCCGGCCCAAGTCATCCCAGACCAGGGATTAGGAACCCCCATGGATCCTGCTTCTGATGCAACCAGTTGGGCCGTTGGGCAAAGGCATGCCCGAAACCACAGCCCCCCACAAAAGCGTGCCCAACCTGTGGTCAGTGGGGACACTGGAAGATGGACTGTTCCCAGGAATGCCCTGGCACCCCTGGGGAGGTCCCCACCTCCCAGGCCTGGAGAGTGGACTGTCCCCAGGGACGCCCTGGCACCCCTGGGGAGATCTCCACTGCTCCCCAGAACCCCAGCCCAACCCTACGAGAGTTGCTCCAATGACAGGGCCCAGGTTGGAACCCCTAGCCTGGGTCCTGGACACGAGCTTGGAACTTAGGGTAGATGGGGTAGTGGCCGGGAAAAAGACCTCCTTTATAGTTGATGCTGGAGCCACTTTCTCTCTCTTAACTTCCTACTCTGGCCCAACTCAAGACTCAGAGCTCACAATCAAGGGGGTCTCTGGAGTTCCCTTAAGGCCAAAAATCAGCCCTTCATTACTCTGTCAATTTGGAAAATCGACCCTCATACACTCCTTCCTCATAATGAGAGGAGATTTGTTATCCAAATAGGGGATCTTTATTACCATACCCCTCCTCGATACAGTCTCTGTATTCTGCATGCAGATGGCACCTGGACCGCCCTATCCCTCACCTCTGACCTTGACCTTCCCTTGGATCTACCCACCTTAGACCCCCAAGTCTGGGACACTGATCACCCATCCATAGCCAAACATCATCCCCTAGTCCACATTACCTAAAAGACCCCTCGACTATAATCACCCAACAACAGTACTCTTACCCTGGAGGCCCATAAGGGACTTAAGCCTATCATAGACCATCTTCCTCAAGCTTCCATCTTAATTCCTACCCATTCACCACACAACACCCCGATTCTGGAGGTAAGGAAGGGACCAAACTTTTGGAGACTGGTTCAGCATCTGCGAAAAATCAGTGAGGCTGTCACACCAACATTCCCAGTAGTCCCTAACCCTTACACCCTTCTGTCCACCATACCCCCGACTGCAACCCGCTTCACAGTATTAGATCTCAAAGACGCCTTTTCACCATCCCCCCTCCACCTCCTCTCCCAACCCCTTTTCGCCTTCACCTGGCAAGACCCCAAGACTCACGTTTCCCAAGGGCTAACATGGACAGTTCTCCCCCAGGGGTTCAGAGACAGCCCCCACTTTTTTGGGCAGGCTTTACAACAGGACCTAGACACTCGACCTAGCCTCGAGTCATCTCCTCCAGTATGTAGATGTCCTCCTCCTTTGTAGCGCAACCGAAAGCTCTGCCTCCAACATACTGCCAAACTCCCCGGGGCCCTGGGATCCTGGGGTTATCGGGTGTCCCAATCCAAGGCCCAAGTAGTACAGACAAACGTCACCTACTGGGACTCTCCATATCCCACCAACGGCGGACTATTCCCCCAGGGAGAATCCAGGCCTTAATTAACTGTCCACTTCCAAAAACGAAAAGGGAGCTCCTGTCTATCCTCAGCCTCCTCAACTTTTTCCTTATCTGGATCCCTAACTTCGCCCTCACTGCAAAGCCTCTCTATGAGGCAACTAAAGGATGTCTGGGTGAGCCCCTCTTTAACCCCTCCTCGCTGGCCAATCCTCTTCTCCAGCTCACCCCAGAGCCTCCTCCAAGTGCCAACTCTCCACCTGCCAGATCACACCAGAGCATTCTTTCTCTTTGCCCATTCCAACCAAGGACAGGCCCTGGGACTTCTATGCCAGCGGGCCAGAGACACCTGGGCTCCCATAGCCTATCTGTCAAAACAGCTGGACATGGTGACCAAGGGGTGGCCTCCCTGCATACAGGCCATGGCTGCTATTGCGGCGCTCGTACCTGAAGCAAATAAACTCTCTAGACATGCCCCTTTAACAGTCTCTTCTCCACACACCTTCCGAGACTTGCTATCACATCGGGCTTTCCTCTCCCTTCCCCCTTCCAGGGTACAGGTCCTACGTGCCTTTCTCCTTGACTCTCAGCTCTCATTCTCCCCCTGCTCTCCCCTTAACCCTGCCAGCTTATTACCCATGTCCTCTACAACAGACCCCCTCCTGCATAGCTGCAGCCTAACAGTAGATCTTACCCAAAACCCCTGCCAACATTTAACAGACCAGCCCATCCTAGACCCAGACACCCCACACTGGTTTACTGATGGCAGTTCTCAAAAATCCCCACCCTTCACAGCAGGATATGCCATCATCCAGGGGGACCTTCGTCACAGTCATGGGACCCGGAGAACTGAGGCTTCACCTCTGCCACCCACACCACCTCCCAACAGGCAGAACTGATAGCTCTCACCAGAGCTTTGACTCTGGCTAAAAATCTAAGGGTTCACATCCACACAGACTCTAAATATGCCCATAACATACTTCACTCAAACATCCTAATATGGAGAGAAAGAGGTTTCCTAACCCAAAGGGATCCCCATAATTAATTCAGACCTGATCCACAAACTTCTAGGGGCAGCACTCTTACCAAACAAAGCCGCCATCCTCCACTGTAGGGGACATCAAGAGACAAGTCTCATATCAGCCTGCAACAACGGCGCAGACCAGAAGGCAAAGGAGATAGCCCTGTCTCATCCCTCCCTCCAGTCCCCTGTCATCTTAGCCCTGACTCCCTCCAACCCTCCCACCACCAGAGAAATCCTCTCTTATCTACACTCACACTTTCATCCCTTGTCCAAGATACCCCAACCGTTCCTCTGTAACCACTTCCCCATATCCACTGCTGACCAACAATATTTAGATAATCTTACCCGCTGTCAGACATGTCAACGTACTAATCCCAGTTCCAATCTTAAGCCTACATCCTTTCCAACCCATCAGATGAGAGGCAGCCTCCCAGCGCAGGATTGGCAGATAGACTTTACTCATATGCCCCCAGCTTGGAGAGTCAGATACCTCCTTGTCCTGTGGACACCTTCCCACAGCAGTAGAAGCATTTACCACTGCAAACAAAAGAGGCCACACCGTGGCCCAAATCCTCCTCGCAGAAATTGTCCCCAGGTTTGGCCTCCCTTCATCCCTACAGTCTGATAATGGCCTGGAATTTACATCCAAGATCACCCAACAACTTGTCCCAATTCTTACAGATACCCTGGAAATTTCACATTCCATATAGTACCCAGTCCTCAGGAAAGGTAGAAAGGATGAATAGAATAATCAAAGAAACTCCTACCAAACTATCCCTCAAGGTACATCTGGATTGGGCTAAACTTTTGCCAATTGTTATCCTCAAAGTGCGGGCTTTGCCCAGAAAGCCCCTGGGGCTGAGCCTCTTTGGGGTGATGTATGGAAGGCCCATGCTCCCTCCTGGACTCCCCTCGAACCACCTCCCATACCAAGCTTCCTACACTCCCCTCTGCTGGCGGAACTCCACAATGCCCACCCCGCCCCCCCAACCCCCCTTGCACCCTTTTATCCTCAAAGTGCGGGCTTTGCCCAGAAAGCCCCTGGGGCTGAGCCTCTTTGGGGTGATGTATGGAAGGCCCATGCTCCCTCCTGGACTCCCCTCGAACCACCTCCCATACCAAGCTTCCTACACTCCCCTCTGCTGGCGGAACTCCACAATGCCCACCCCGCCCCCCAAGCCCCCTTGCACCCTTTACAAATTGGGGACATGGTCTACCTGTCTGATAATCCCCAGGGTGACCTAACCCCAAAGTGGCAGGGACCATTCAAAATCATCCTCCTTACCCCGACTGCAGCTAAACCTGAGAAGGTCACCTCCTGAGTACACCTCTCTCACCTAAAACGAGTCACCTCTGATCCTGCACTGCCCTCCTTAACTGACCCCTCTCAGGTCTCCCCCTCAGGGCCCACCTCCTTAAAATTCACCTGGTGGCAACCTCTGGTGACCATCCAGGAAGACAATGAATGACCTGGACTCTCTTCAGCCTACAACTGCTCCTGACCCAACTACCACCAGACCTCTGGACTAGTGCCCCGACAGGAGCCTCCTTTGGAGACCTGACCACCCGGGGTCTCAACTGTGGCTTCAGGGAACCTTCTACAACCTGACTCCAGATGAAACTGATTTCTTTACCCTCATTCTCTACATCATTCTACATCCCTATGAACATGCTTCCTTTTCAGATTCAAGCTACCACAAAACTCGGGGCCTTCCACCCCTCGCCCTGCCTGGCCTCTCCCCATCTAACTGTAACTGCTCTCTTAATCTTAGTCCTTGCCACAGGCCTAGTAACTGTCTCCCCTCAGGACGGGCCACCTGGCCTTCGTGTCTCCATTGGTATCGCCTACGTGGTTAGCTGTGTTCTACTCCTAGGGTGCTATTTCCTCCACACTGCCTAACTGATGGCCTGACAGCCCCATGACTCAGACACGCATTCCTATGTCCATTCCTCATGTTACAATGCAGCTCCAAGACCGTGCACCATGAACCTCGGCGGGGGAAGTCCAAACCCCTACTCACTATCGAAGTACAGTGAGCCCAGGTCTAATATCCCTCAAAGAAGAAGAGGTAGAAGAAATCGTCTACCCCCAAGGGGAACTTTCCCACAGGAAGACTGTCATAGCCCGCCTCCTGACTGGGACTGGCATAGCAGCAGCCCTAGGCACCGGGATTGGGGGCATCTCGACCACAGCCCATTTCTGCTGCAAGCTGTCCCAAGACCTTAATGAGGATATGGAGCAGGTAGCGGAGTCCTTCGTTTCTGTCCAAAGACAAATTAACTCATTAGCTTCTGTGGCCCTACAAAATAGGCACGCCCTGGACCTTCTCACTGCAGAAAAGGGAGGGACCTGCCTTTTCCTGGGTGAAGACTGCTGCAAATTTGTTCATGAAGCGGGCATCTTCCAGGGCAGAGTCAAAGAACTTAGAGACAGACTCAAACTCTGCAGAAAAGAGCTACAGAACCTTGACACTCCCCAAAAGCCGCTCCAACTGGCCCTCCCTCAGCTGTTCCCTCTCCTGGGACCACCGGTACTTGTTATTTTATTTTTCTTATTTGGACCCTGTCTCTTCAATTGCTTTCAAAAGTTTCTCCAAGAACGGATTCGGGCCATCTCTCGAGACCAGGTCAAGACCATTCTTCTCGAGAGTCTCACCCCGACCTCAAGAAAAGGAGACCCTGGACCCTCCCTAGGACAATCCTCTGTTCCAGATCCAGAACCGTCGCCCCTATCCAGCAGGAAGTAGCCAGAGAGATACGGTGCCCTTTTCCCCATTTTTCATGATTTCAGGGTCTGGAATGAAGGTGTCTTTGGGCCTAGAAAAGAAAACAACGGTCTCAAAGGCCCTTGCCGCATCATCTAACTTCAGGGAAAACAAACCTGAAGTTTAAGTCCTGCCCTGATGCTCTGGGCTGGTTGCATCTGCCTGGGACTTATCACCCCCTGCCCAGAAAACTCCCACCGCCCGTTCAACTACAAATGCCATCTCAGCTAAAGATTACCCAAAACGTCCCGCCTGCCTAACATCTCGCTTATCGCTTCCACAAACCTCCCTTTAAGTATGAAGCCTCCCCGATCCCTTGCGCTCTCAGCCTGGTCCTCCGGCTGACTGTTACCCCTCCTTGCCTGAATAAAAGGAACCTACCTGCGATGAGGTGGTCTCTCCGTCTTTTCTGCCTCGGCCCAAACTACACCTTACTCGTGGCCCTTCTACCTTGAGCTTCCTTGGTTGTTGAGGGTCAGATGTCTACAGGCTGAGCCTTGGGCTCTGCCCATTCAACTCAGCTTGTCTGCCAAGGCCGGGAAGGGGCCTGGTGCTCCCAAAGCAGGGTGTGCTGGCCGCTGCCAGGCTGGTCTCCACGCCCACCTGTGCAGGCCTCTGGGTTTGGCCCTAAGTGCTAAAAGGAACTAATTAAACCATTGGCGACTCTTCCTTTGTTTCTTAATCACTGACTTTGTGCTGACAGAAGCAGTTTATTTCAGCTTATTCTTCAAGGGGGCAAACCCTTTTTCTACTGAACATTTTAAATAAAATTACACGGAAAAGAGTGATTTTAAAATACACTTCACTAAGCACTTCCCTTTTTACTTAAAAAACACTTTCATAGCACTTGTTATGGGCTAAGAACCTTACAGATATGATCTCATTTAGACCACACACTCACCCTGTTGTTATCACCATTTTTTAGTGAGAGGTGCCCACAGGGTACTCAGCCTGCTGGCGGGCAGCTAGTGGGGGACAGAGCCAGGATTCAAGCCCAGGCCACATGGCTTCCACAGCCTTGGGGTTCAACCCTAGCGCCAGTGGCCTCCTTGGAAACATCGCCCTCGGGCAGTTGGCCTCAGAGTGGAGCCCTTGGGGGCTTCCCACCCTGTGACTCTCTGCTGGGCCTTTAGTCACAAGCTCCAAGCCCTCTGCAGGAACAAGCCTTTCCCCAGTCTGGTTTCTGGCCCACCAGATCCAAGCTGGGGAGCCCCATAACAGGCAGTTAGGTATCACGGCATTTGGCTTTAAGTAAAAAAATCAGGGGACTTGGCAGGCAAAGAAGGCAATGCTCTTGATTCCTGGCACAAAGCCTACCTATTAACTAGGGCTGGTGGAGGGTCCAGGGCCATGGGGTGGCGGGCGCTCAATCGGAGGAGGCCCCAGGGCAGCCTTTGAACCTAGTTCAGCATTGTCCTTCTCCCGAGCTGCTGGGGAGGGTGAGAAAGAGTGAGAGACCCAGGTGGACTCAGGATTCAGGATGCACACCGGGTGCTAACTAGACTCCCGCCTCACGGCCTTTGCACTTGCTGTCCCTTCTGCCTGGACCACCCTTGCCCCAGACACCCATATGGCTCACCCTTTCACTCCCTTCTAGTCTCTGCTTAAATGTCATCTCCTCAGCCCTAGCCACCGCATTTGAAATAAGACACATGCCCCAGGCCTCTAGCCTCTGGTGTTGCTTTTTCTTCATAAATGCTAGGAAAGCACTATATGCTTCGGTTGCTTATTTGTTAATTGTCTGTCTCTTTCCCTCTAGACTATAAGCTCCGTGAGGGCAGGGACTTTCAGTCCTTCTTCATTACTGTATCCTCGGTGAACACGTCTGACATAGTGCATGCTCAGTGAATGCTTGTGGTTGATTGCTGAGTCCCAGGAGGCGGCTGTGCTGACCCGTGTCTCTGTGCCCATATACCCTTGACTGTGTGAGGGGAGGTGGCGGCTGTTCTCCTGTCTGACGGGGGCGTGTGTGTAGTTGTCAGGATAGGCTGGGTTATGCTGCAGTAACAAACAAGCCCAGAACCTCGGTGCTGAGCTCTGATTTTCCTGGGTCTTGCCACTGTCTCAGCTTTCATGATGTTTCAGGTGTCTTTCATCTCTCATTATAATAAGGAAATGCTGAGAGAGGCTATTGGGGTAGTGACATGTCATTGGTCTTTTCAGTGAGTCCCATCAGATCTAATCTCCCTCCGCAAAGTGCACCATCTTCTTAGAAACTTCCTGCCACCTCTGGGCTTTACAGATCCCAGCTGATTCCTTCCCAATAACTCTCTCTGTAGGTTGTGAGTTCTTGAATTTGCCCCTGATGGTCCTATCCTCCCAAATCTGACTTCTAGAAACTGAATCCAACCATTTGTTCTGCTTGAGTCTTTACACCTGGGCTTCTGACAGCTGTGTTCTCTTTTAGAGGAAGCACAGACATTTTCACCAACAGGTGCAAATGCATGTTGATGCTGAATATTTATCAGTGAACGTAGGGCCTGATTTCACTTTCACTTTTCACTTTCATGCATTGGAGAAGGAAATGGCAACCCACTCCAGTGTTCCTGCCTGGAGAATCCCAGGGATGGGGGAGCCTGGTAGGCTGCTGTCTACGGGGTCACACAGAGTCAGACACGACTGAAGCGACTTAGCAGCAGCAGCAGGGCCTGATTGGCAAAAAGCAGCAGGAAGGCCACTTCCCCTCCCCCACCCCCCAACACACACACACACACACACACACACACACACACACACGTTGCAGCACACAGAGATAGGTTGGGGTGGAGCAGAGTGGGAGTACAGAGAAGACGCTTCTCACTCTGGGGCAGGGGTTCAGGTAGCGCTTCCTGGAGGAGGTGGTACCTGGGCTGAAGCTCAAAGGTTGCAGCTGTGAGCCTGCTGAAGGGCAGGAAGCTGCAGAAGGAGAAGGGGAGGGAGGGAGAGGCAGAGAGACTAGGGCTTGGAGCTGTGGCCCTGGCGACCCGAGGATTGAGCGAGGCTTCTCTGCAAACCTGCTGGAGGAAAATCAATACCTAGTCGGGTTTCCCAGACTCCACGTCTGAGCACCATGTTCAGAAACTTCGGAACAAAGCAGGCTTCTCAAACCTCACTGAGGAAGCAGGAGGCTGTCATGACCCCCGAGGAGTGGAATTAGCAATGAAAAATGGCTTTCCCTCCAATCTTGCATGCCACAGTTCCCTGCGGGCCGGGTGGCTCTGCCCTCTTCAGCCTCGGATGGGGTGGACGCCCTCCCTAGTAACTGCCCTCCTTGCCTGCCTGCTGCCTGCTGTCCAGGCCCCAGCCCCCTCCCTCTGTGGCCTCCTGCCTCTCTGCTGCTTCCCCCGCACCCTGTGGCCACCCCACAACCCCCATTTCCTGACATCGCCTCTCTTTCCCACCCCCAGCCTTGACCCAGACCATCCATTCCCCACCTGCCAGAGCCCTGCTCCCCACTCAGGCCTCCCCAAGCCACTTCTTCCCTGCAGCCTCAGTCAGAGCCTCGCCTCTAAAAGGTCACCGGGAGGGCCAACTAGAAAGGGTGGTGAGGAAGCGCATGGGCTCAGAACCTAGAAGAGGGAACTGCCCCGGTGCTCCAGTGGCTCAGACTCCATGCTCCCAATGCAGGGCGCCCGGGTGCGGTCCCTGATCAGAGAACCATTAACAGATTCCACATGCGACAGCTAAGACCTGGTGCAATCAAATAAACAAAGAACCTGAAAGAAAGGTCTGGACCAAGAGGACCAACGGACTGAGGAGAGCACAGGGGGTACCTCCCAGCCCCGTTATCCTCATGTTTGGGGGAGCGGGGGAAGGGGTGAAGGAGAGGAGCTGGAGTTACTGGGAAGGAACCGGCTAGGCTCCATAAGGCCCAGAGGTGGCAGGAAGGTTCTAAGAAGATGGCACACTATGTGGAGGGAGGAGGTTAGATCTGATGGGACTCACTGAGCAGGTGGGGTGTGGATCAGGGCAGCGGGGAAGCTAGGGGGATGTTGAGGTGATGAGGGGAGGTCCCTAGAGTGGACTTCCTTTGATTGCCGGGGCCAGCTCCAGGAGGCAGTGACTCCCAGGGGTGGGGATTTTTGATCGAGGGATTTCTCGCAATCAAGGAGCAGGCAGCACAGGGAGCAGGTTAGCACTGTGTGTGTGGCTTATTTACAATCAGATTACCGTCGGGCTTCCCAGGAGGCTCGGTGGTAAGGAACCCGCCTGCCAGTGCAGGAGACCAAGGAGACGTGGGTTTGATCCCTGGGTGGGGAAGTTTCCCTGGAGGAGGGCATGCAATCCACTCCAGTATTCTTGCCTGGAGAATCCAACAGAAAGAGGAGCCTGGTGGGCTTTGGTCTGTAGGGTCACACAGAGTCCGACACAACTGAGTGACTTAGCATGCAGGCATGGACCACCGTCAGTGGGCTACACAGAGGCTGCTAGGAGGATGGGATGGAGGCCAAGGAGACCTTTTCTGGGCCATGCTGCACAGCTTGGGTTGCAGGATCTTAGCTCCCCAACCAGGGATTGAACCCATGCCACCCACAGTGAAAGCACGGAGTCCTAACCCCTGGACCCCCGGAGAATTCCCCCAAGGAGCCATCTTAACAAACATTTTATTATAAAGCTTTTCAAGCGTATGGAAAGGGTGAAAGAATTCGGCAGAGAACGCCCGTCCACCACCTAAATTCTGCAATTAATATCTCCCTGGGTTGACTTTATCTCACATTTTTCTGCTCACCCAACCGGCTTGTTTTTAGCTGCATTTCTGAGCTGCGCGCTTCAGTGTATCTCACCCTTTACTCTTGTGCTTGAGCGTCGTTAACAAGAGCTCAGTATTTGCTTACAGTTCTTTTTTGTGTTTTCTAGCAATGTTTAGAGATAATATTTACATAAAGTGAAATTCACAAATCTTAAGTAGATCATTCCTTGAGCTCTGAAAAATGTATGCACCTGTGTAATCCAGTCTCTATCAAGATAAAAAACATTACATCACCCTAGAAAGTTCCCTTGTGTCTGCCCCAGAGAATCTCCTCCAGAGACTCTTCACGGTACATCTTGTGTATGACTGATGTTCACCACTCTCTGTTTTTCCCTGGGGCACGTGGCTGCCCAGGAGAAGGCTACATTCCCCAATCTTCCTTGTAAATTGGTGTGGTTATGTGATGAAGTTCTGGTCTATGGAGTGTGAACAGAAACGNCCCCAGAGAATCTCCTCCAGAGACTCTTCACGGTACATCTTGTGTATGACTGATGTTCACCACTCTCTGTTTTTCCCTGGGGCACGTGGCTGCCCAGGAGAAGGCTACATTCCCCAATCTTCCTTGTAAATTGGTGTGGTTATGTGATGAAGTTCTGGTCTATGGAGTGTGAACAGAAACGTCATGAGGCAGCTTCTAAAAGCCTTCCTTAGGGAATTTTCCTGGTAGTCCAGTGGCAAAGACTCTGCCCCCAATGCAGGGGGCTGGGGTTCGTATCCCTGGTCAGGGAACTAGATTCCACATGCTGCAACTAAGACCCAGCACAGCTAAACAAATAAATATATATTTTAAAAAAGTAAGTCAGAATACAAGACTAAGCAGAAAATATTAAACAGAGGTTGTGCTGTGACCGGTCCCTCTCACCCCCGCAGAGGGGTGAAGAAGCTGCAGCTGGCTCTATTAGTTGCTACTGAGAATGGATGCCACGGCAGAGGCCCAAATTAAAAGGGGCTTAAAAAGATAGAAATGTATTTCTCTGTGTGTGAAATCCCGAACCGAGCCAACACCGTGCATTTGTGGCCAGCTCCCCCGTGCCGCATATTCCACGTCACGCAGGATGGCACAGGGCTTCGCACCTGAGGTGGCCACAGGGTGCTGGAGCCTTCCAGGAGACATCGGTCCCCCTCTGGTCCACATCCTGGGAAGCCCTCTGGGCAGGGGCCTCTCCCGCCGGAGGCAGACCCTTCTGCATGTGGGCGCCTGCAGCACCCCACCTCTCAGGACCAGCTCCCCTGCCTGGGCTTGCGGGCTGGCTCCAGGCTGCCTCCTCCAACCCCAGACAATGCTCTCAGGCCCCCAGGGCCCTTGTCCTAGGGCTGTGGGGATGTGGGGGGAGTCTCCTTATCTGGTCCCCCAGCAGGCTATCGATTGGACTCCTGCCGGCTTGTTGCCATTCGGTGATGCTGACACATAGAACCTTAATCTTCACAGGCCAGCAGCACTCGGAGCTGTCAGATGCCGTGGACGCTGCCCCTGCAGAAGTCCCTGCGGACCCAGCTGTCACCGTTCCCCTGCCCCTCACCCCCGACCTAGCTGCAGCAGCCTGGGCCTCGGCTAATGGCTCTCGTGCTTGGGCCAGGAGAGGGGCTGTTTGTCTGGCAAAACCACCCCTTAAATCACTCTTGGGGGACTTCCCTGGTGGTCCAGTGGCTAAGGCTTCATGCTTCCAGGGCAGGGGGCCTGGGTTCGGTTCCTGGTCGGGGAACTAGATCCCATTTGCCACAGCTAGGAGTTCACACGCCACAGCTAAGGACCCTGCAGGCCATGAGGAGGACCAAAGATCCTCCGTGCTGCGTCTACTACCCTGTGTGGCCAAATAAATACATATTTCAAAGCATTGCTCTTGGAGCTGGGGACTGTCAGACTGGCAACAAGAATTTTAGTAACAGCATTATCAGAGTCATTGGGATATTGTCATTATCCTTATTATTAGAGCTGTGCTGTGTGTGGTCAGTCACTCAGTCGTGTCCGACTCTTTGTGACCCCCCTGGACTGTACCCAGCCAGGCTCCTCTGTCCATGGGATTCTCCAGGCAAGAGTACTGGAGAGGGTTGCCATGCCCTCCTCCAGGGGATCTTCCTGACCCTGGGATTATACCCACGTCTCCTGCATTGGCAGGTGGGTTCTTTACCACTAGCGCCACCTGGGAAGCCCCATTGTTAGAGCGACTGCTTTCTAATATACCTGCTAGATGAAGATGCCTCTCCGAGGGCAGGGGTTATTTGCACCTCTTTTACAGATGAAGAAACTGAGGCTCAGAGGTGTTAATAGACGCTCCCAAGGGTTGGAATCCAGGTCCAAAGCTGTTCTGCAGCTGAGTCCTTACCAAAGTCAAGAAACAGGCCTGGAGTCCAGGCTAGCTTGGGCACTCACCGCTTGTGTGACCGGGCATGCCCTGGGCCTTGCCAGCCTGGGTTTCCACACGTGTAACATGGGAGTGAGGACGGCTGGGACACAGCGACATGAGGGAGCCCTCCTCTGCCTCTGTGACCCTCCCATCCGTGTGCTGTTCAGGGCAGGGCCTCCCCAGGGCCTGCGTGCTAACAGACAGACACACCTTGGAGGGACCCAAGTGGGGAAAGGGGGTGTCATGGGGGCTCCTTAGGGTGGGGTGGGGAGGAGGACCAGGGGGTGAGAACAGGGACGGTGTGGTCATGGGGGATGGACAGGACAGAGCTCTGAATAAGCTGGAGTGGCAAGAAATTGGGGCAGAGAAGAGGGCAGTTTCTGAGCAGGGCGGAGGGCCCCAGCAGCCTTGAGGGGGTGGCCCTGGGTGGCATGCCACACGGCTGCAGGGGCTACAGCCCCGGTGTTTGGCTCCCGTGTGAGCCTCTGTTTAGCAGGAGGTCTCGGTCCTGGTTGGCAGCCCACGCCCTCACTTGCCTTCTCCACCATGCCAGGCTCCTCCTGCCCCTCCGCCCCGATGGCATGCAGGGTGGGGCAGGGGTGGGCAGTGGGTGATGGGACCCAGGACGGTGAATTACAGATGAACCTGTCCCCCCACCACCCCCACACCATGCAGCCTTTGGGGTAGGGGTGGGGGCAATTCAGAGAGCAAACTGTAGGCTGTTTACCCAGTGGAGCGGCTCCAGGAGCTTATTTACTTTTCTGCAGTTCCAGGAGGGGGACAAAATGAGCAGGGGGCCTCGAGGGGCCTCAGCAAACAGAGGAGAGGCGCGTGTGTGTTAACCGATTCTGTCAGCGGGCTCAGCACCTCCTGGAAGCTGCTGGCATGCAGGGCAGTTCTGGGGAGCCTGGGAAGCACCAGAGGGAAATGCAGAGAAAAGGAGGCTGGGCCACTGTCCCCCAGCCCACTGTCTGGAAGAGAATGCGGTCCAGAGAAGGGCGGTCACTCCTCTGAGGTCACACAGACAACCAGAGCTGTACCTGTCTATGCGGCTCAGGTCCCAGGGTGGGGAGGAGGAGCTTGGGGAAGAGGCATTTCTGGGTGAGGGACCAGGACTGCTTAGCCTCTGGGCACCCCGGGCCAGGCCGGGCACTGCGGCGGGAGCCCTGGGCCCTCCTCCTGCTGCTGTGCTAGGACCTGGTGTCCAGGACCCTGGAAGCCATGGGCTCAAGCCCCGGACGAGCCCCTGAGTTCTCCCATCTCTGTTTCTCTGACTGCTGCATAAGGATGAGGGGATTTGAGCACCTTCTTGAGGGGAGCCTGGGAGGTTCCCGTGGCCGGATGGGGTTTTGTAGAATTCCAAGAGCCAACAGAAATGCAGAGTATAATCATTTCCCAGCCTGTTTTGGGGGTGAACACGATTCTCTTCTGAACAGAGAGGTTGAGCTGTGCCTCAGCCCCCTCACCTCTGAAATGGGTATGATGCGAAAAGTACCCAACCCAAAGGCTGCTGTGAGGGTGGTAAGTCAGCCCTGGGAAGGTTCCCAGAGAGTGCTCAGCACTGCTGACTGTGACTCTGCACCATCTCTGTGCTGAGGAACCAGGGACAAGGTGATACAGCTTCTACCTTCAGGGGCTCAGACCTTAAGGTGTGATCCCAAGAGCCTTTTGGGGGGCTGAGAGGTCCAAACTGTTTTCATAGTAGTATGAAGAGATGTTGTTCACCATTTTCACTGCGATGATATTTGCAACTGATGGTACAAAAGCTATAGTGCCTAAAAACGTTGGTGCCTCCACACAGGCCTGGGTGGTGGTATCAGAGCATGCCAGCATCAGAGTGTCCTTCCCCAGTAAGCACGGCTGAAAGGAAGAAGCTAAAGCCAGTTTCACTGAGTGTCCTTGATGAGCAAATAAAAATCATTAGCTTTATTAAACCTGTGTCCCTGAGTATACACCTTTTTGACATTCTGTGTGATAGGATGGGAAGCACATAGGAAGCGTTGCTGCCGTGCCCTGAAGTACAGTAGCCCCCACTGGATGCCTGAAACCACGGAGAGTGCTGAACCCTGTATGTGCATAGTATATCTCGTTCCTTCTTTTTTTTTTATTTTATTTTTAAAATTTTTTTTACTTTATTTTACTTTACAGTACTATATTGGATTCAGCATACATTGACAAGTATCTCTTTAAAAAAAGATACTTATTTGTTTGGCTGTGTCTGGTCTTAGTTGTGGCGTACAACCTTAGCGGCCCTGTGGCATGTGGAACCTTCCCCATATCAGGGATCGAACCCTCATGCCCTGCATTGTAAGGCAGATTCTTTACCACTTGGCCACCAGGGAAGTCCCTTGTTCTCCGGAAGACTCTTGAGAGTCCCTTGGACTGCAAGGAGATCCAACCAGTCCATTCTGAAGGAGATCAACCCTGGGATTTCTTTGGAAGAAATGATGCTAAAGCTGAAACTCCAGTACTTTGGCCACCTCATGAGAAGAGTTGACTCATTGGGAAAGACTCTGATGCTGGGAGGGATTGGGGGCAGGAGGAGAAGGGAACGACGGAGGATGAGATGGCTGGATGGCATCACGGACTCGATGGACGTGAGTCTGAGTGAACTCTGGGAGATGGTGATGAACAGGGAGGCCTGGCGTGCTGTGACTCATAGGGTCACAAAGAGTCGGACACGACTGAGCAACTGAACTGAACTGGCAAATACAGAACAAAGTCACATATAGTTCCACTGTATATTACAGTGAGTTTTGAAAATAGATAAATAAAAAATTTTAGTTGGAGTCTCAATATCAAACTCTTGCTAATTAATAGAATGGGGACTTCCCTGGTGGTCCAGTGGCTAAGACTGTGTGCTCCCAATACACAGGGCCTGGGTTTGATCCAGGGGAGCCAAGAGCCCACATGTCCCAACCTGAGTTTGCATGTTGCAGCTAAGATGCAGCACAGCCAAATAAATAAAATTATATTTTTTAAAAAATTAATAGAATGAGCAGGTGGAAAAGTAGAAGGATCTAGTAGGCCTGAAAAGCACTATGAAGCAATTCAACATAATTAAGATTTATACAATTTCACACAGCAGCAAGATACAAATTCTATTCGAATTCCCATAGACTCTTAACTGGGAGACTCTAGAACATAACCAGGGACATAAAACAAGGTGCAAAATTTTCATGGTCTAAAGATGTTGAAATCGTTCAAAGTTTGTTCTCTTACTGTGGAATTTGTTAAAACTTAAAGATATTTGAAAATAATCCACATGTTTTCAAGTGCAATGTGACATTTGCCAAGAGAGATCTTTGACTTAGCCACTGAAAACCTTAATAGAGTTTTAAAGACTGAAGAAACAGTATGTTTTTTTCCTGTACATACATACATATGATCAAGTTTATAAATGAGGCACACTAAGAGGTGGACAATAATAATAAAATAGAGCACTTACAACAATGTGCTGTCATGCAAATTGCGTGCAGTGGCCTCTGTCTCTTTCCGAGTGTCTCAGGGTTACGTCCCAGCGGCCCTGTGGCTGTAGCTCGGACAGCTGGAGGTGCGACAGCAAGCCTAGCTCGAGGTTCTTTTTCCTTCATCAGAACTTCACAGATAGAAGATTCATTCTCACTGTGGATCTTAGCAACCTCAGCATGTGATTTTTTTCTTTCCTGATCCAGTTGAGAGCTTTCACCTTCTCACTTTAAAAAAAATATATTATTTTTATTTATTTGGCTGCACCGGATCTTGTGGCAAGTGGGATCTTTAGTTCCCCGACCAGGGATCGAACCCAGGCCCCCTAGCCGCTGGACCTGTACTATATTGGATTCAGCATACATTGACAAGTATCTCTTTAAAAAAAGATACTTATTTGTTTGGCTGTGTCTGGTCTTAGTTGTGGCGTACAACCTTAGCGGCCCTGTGGCATGTGGAACCTTCCCCATATCAGGGATCGAACCCTCATGCCCTGCATTGTAAGGCAGATTCTTTACCACTTGGCCACCAGGGAAGTCCCTTGTTCTCCGGAAGACTCTTGAGAGTCCCTTGGACTGCAAGGAGATCCAACCAGTCCATTCTGAAGGAGATCAACCCTGGGATTTCTTTGGAAGAAATGATGCTAAAGCTGAAACTCCAGTACTTTGGCCACCTCATGAGAAGAGTTGACTCATTGGGAAAGACTCTGATGCTGGGAGGGATTGGGGGCAGGAGGAGAAGGGAACGACGGAGGATGAGATGGCTGGATGGCATCACGGACTCGATGGACGTGAGTCTGAGTGAACTCTGGGAGATGGTGATGAACAGGGAGGCCTGGCGTGCTGTGACTCATAGGGTCACAAAGAGTCGGACACGACTGAGCAACTGAACTGAACTGGCAAATACAGAACAAAGTCACATATAGTTCCACTGTATATTACAGTGAGTTTTGAAAATAGATAAATAAAAAATTTTAGTTGGAGTCTCAATATCAAACTCTTGCTAATTAATAGAATGGGGACTTCCCTGGTGGTCCAGTGGCTAAGACTGTGTGCTCCCAATACACAGGGCCTGGGTTTGATCCAGGGGAGCCAAGAGCCCACATGTCCCAACCTGAGTTTGCATGTTGCAGCTAAGATGCAGCACAGCCAAATAAATAAAATTATATTTTTTAAAAAATTAATAGAATGAGCAGGTGGAAAAGTAGAAGGATCTAGTAGGCCTGAAAAGCACTATGAAGCAATTCAACATAATTAAGATTTATACAATTTCACACAGCAGCAAGATACAAATTCTATTCGAATTCCCATAGACTCTTAACTGGGAGACTCTAGAACATAACCAGGGACATAAAACAAGGTGCAAAATTTTCATGGTCTAAAGATGTTGAAATCATTCAAAGTTTGTTCTCTTACTGTGGAATTTGTTAAAACTTAAAGATATTTGAAAATAATCCACATGTTTTCAAGTGCAATGTGACATTTGCCAAGAGAGATCTTTGACTTAGCCACTGAAAACCTTAATAGAGTTTTAAAGACTGAAGAAACAGTATGTTTTTTTCCTGTACATACATACATATGATCAAGTTTATAAATGAGGCACACTAAGAGGTGGACAATAATAATAAAATAGAGCACTTACAACAATGTGCTGTCATGCAAGTTGCGTGCAGTGGCCTCTGTCTCTTTCCGAGTGTCTCAGGGTTACGTCCCAGCGGCCCTGTGGCTGTAGCTCGGACAGCTGGAGGTGCGACAGCAAGCCTAGCTCGAGGTTCTTTTTCCTTCATCAGAACTTCACAGATAGAAGATTCATTCTCACTGTGGATCTTAGCAACCTCAGCATGTGATTTTTTTCTTTCCTGATCCAGTTGAGAGCTTTCACCTTCTCACTTTAAAAAAAATATATTATTTTTATTTATTTGGCTGCACCGGATCTTGTGGCAAGTGGGATCTTTAGTTCCCCGACCAGGGATCGAACCCAGGCCCCCTAGCCGCTGGACCAGCAGGGAAGTCCCTTGCCTTTTCACTTTAAGGAAGCACTTTATGGCTTCTTTTTGATGTACCGAGTTGTCAGCATCACTGCCCTTGTGCTTTGGGGTCATTATTAAGTAAAATAAGGGTGACTTGAACACAAGTTCAAGGTGACTGATACCTTGACTGTCAACCTGATAACTGAGAGGGCTACTAGGTGACTAACGGTGCGGTATGCTGGACAAAAGGATGATTTATGACCCAGCTGGAGGGAGTGGGATGGTGAGAGATTTCATCACACTGCTCAAAATGGGAAACTTACGAATTGTTATTTCTGCAATTTTCCGTTTAATATCTTTGGACCGCTGTTGACTGTGGATAACTGAAATCCAGAAAAGCAAAGCTGCGGATAAGGCAGGACTGCTGCTGCTGCTGCTGAGTCGCTTCAGTCGTGTCCGACTCTCTGCGACCCCACAGACGGCAGCCCACCAGGCTCCCCCGTCCCTGGGATTCTCCAGGCAAGAACACTGGAGTGGGCTGCCATTTCCTTCTCCAATGCATGAAAGTGAAGAGTGAAAGTGAAGTCGCTCAGTCGTGTCCGACTCTTAGCAACCCCATGGACTGCAGCCCACCAGGCTCCTCCGTCCATGGGATTTTCCAGGCAAGAGTATGGAGTGGGCTGCCATTTCCTTCTCCAATGCATAAAAGTGAAAAGTGAAAGTGAAGTCACTCAGTTATATCTGACTCTTCGTGACCCCATGGACTGCAGCCTACCAGGCTCCACCGTCCATGGGATTTTCCAGGCAGGAGTACTGGAGTGGGATGCCATTGCCTTCTCCGAAGGCAGGACTATTGTATAGTAATTGTCTCAGAGAATAGCGCTTACCTGATTGAGCAGTAAGCTGATTCAGCCATCTTTTTCATGGAGCATCAATTTTAAGAAAAAGTCTTGATGTAGACAAACAGTAGTTTTTTAGTCTCTGGCATTTGACACACATGTACTTGAAAATGAATGAAGGGAAGTTGTCACTTCAAGGAAAACAACTGACAGTATTTTTTTGCCAGTTATAAAGTTCGGACTTTCAAGCAAAAATTTTGGATTCTTGACAACTTTTATCTCCTACTATGAGCTTCCCAATGCTTCAAGACTTTCTATTTTCATATGCATTTCAAATGACAAATCCATGATGTTACAAAATCATCTATGGGTCACAGATTCATTCAAAGTGCAAGGTAGACCAATGGATTCAAATATAATAGAATTAGCCAACAGAAAAGTTTCAGATTCCAGAATTTACCACATGTCAAGGTTTGGTGTAGTGTCAGAGAAGAATGCCCACAACAATGGGAAAGGCTACTAGAATTCTCTCCTTTTCCACTCCATGCCTAGAGGAGGCCAGATTTTCTTTATCTACTTCAACCAAAACAACACATTGCAGGAGGCTGAACGTGGAAGACGATACGAGGGGACCCAGCTGTCATCTATTAAGCCAGACATTTTAAAAGATCTGCAAAAGTGTAAAACATGGCCACTCTTATTTTGTCTTATCTTTTGCAAAAATGTATTTCTTTGATTAGCGTGTGCTGAGTTTATGGGGGGAAACCCATATATTGGAATGAGTGTCAGAATTATAATTTGGCACAGAAAGAACAGTGGGTGGGCAACTCGCTCGGATGAGCACAGACATCTTCTCTTGGAGAACTCATCTTTTCCTGCAGGCTCCTCCATGCCAATGCCTCCTACATTGGTCTGAACCACCAGCTTCTGTCCTGATGGGTCATTCCAACTGCCTGGTCTGGTTTCACCTTTAGACCACCAAGCCCAACCAATCAAGACAAGCTTCTCTTTAAAAAAAAAAAAAATTATTTATTTATTTGGCTATTCCGAGTCTCGGCATGTGGGATCTTTAGTAGCAACACGTGAACACTTTGTTGCAGCACATGGGATCTAGTGCCCCGACCAGGGATTGAACCAGAGCCCCCTGCGTTGGGAGTATGGAGCCTTAGCCACTGTGGGAAGTCTTGACACACTTCTGTTTGTAGTTCAACAATCCCGCGGTTCCCTTGGTCCTGCAGACTGGAAATAGCCAGCCCCATCTCTGTCTACCACGCCCAATGCCATCGACGTCCTCCCAGGGCAGCCAGCTCTGGTCCTAACTCTCCCACTGCCCCATCCGAGCTCCTGTAGCCTCCCTCCACTCTGCCCAGGACCAGAGTGGTCTAGGATACCCGCCTGTCTTCTTGTGGTGCTTCCTGATGCTCTGGGCTCCCGTGACCCGGCACAGCCCACTCTTTTGGCCTCTCATCCATTCTGTATCCTGACCTTCCACACCTTCACATCTTCACATCCGCCAGGGACACAGGCTCACATCTGCACACACATAGATACCCATGCGCCCTCAGATACCCTACTCTGCTCTCGCACGGTGGACTCCTCTCCATCCCCATTCCGGGAGCATCTCCTGTACCTTCCTTGCCTTTGTATCTTCACCCATGTTGTGCCCACCGCCAGCATGCCCTTCCTGCTCAAGTCCTAGTTCATTTCCAAACGTTAAAAAGAAACAATAGGTTTCAAATGGAGTCACTTATGCTAAGGTCCATTAAGACAACAATAAAACGAACTTGATTGTGGTTACAGCCTCTCCCAGGAGTAGAATTTTAAGCCAATTTGTCTGGAATTTCCTGATCAACACTAGGGAGGTAATCTGTTTGGCAAGCCCCATCCCCCTACCCTGCCCTGCTCCAACCCCTGCCTTCCCCATCTTGCCTTTGCTCAGGGCACCGAGTGTATCCCACCGGCTCCACGCCACCCCTTCACTCATCCTCAGTACTTGCTGCTCTGCAGGAGCTGAGTTTTCGAGCCCTGCTGCTTCCACCTGATCCTCTTACGGGGGAGGCCAAGGCCCAGAGATCTCAGCCAAGGTCCGCTGCCTCACCCATGGAGGCCTGGCCCAGGACCCCTGACCCTCCATGGAGACCTGCCAGCTCCCTGCTCTCCTTTCCCTCCCACCCCTGGGCTTGCTGATGGCTGGGGCTCTCTGCCTCGGGAATGTGGTCCCCTGCCCCTCTTCCCAGCCGGCTCAGGACAGAATCTAGTAAATAACATGCTGCCCGTCGATCGGAGGTCGCTCGGGCCAGGGCCGATCGATGGCCACAGACAGCTGGGCAGGCGGGTAATGAAGTGCCCGCTCCTCGGTGGGGGCGAGCCCGGCCCTGGACTTTAATCCCCTCGCCTCCTTGACAAGGCTCCAGCTCTGTGACAGGAGGGAAGACAGATGAGGCTCTGAGGCTGGTGTGGGGGTGTGGGGCCCTGGGATGGGTGGGGGTGGGGCACGTGAACTTGGTGAAGCTCCCAGCGAGCTTGGGCCCTCTTCCCTCCTCTTCAGCTGCCCCCTGCCCAGGCACACTTCCCTTGGGGAAGTCAAAGAGGAATGCCTACTCCCCAGCCCACCCTTGCCTGCCCTGCAAGGCATATTCCACTCCGTGGACCTGACCTGTGGGTGTGAGGCTGTCTGCATCTCTAAAATGAAGGTGGGGGATTTCCTTGGTAGTCCGGTGGTAAAGAGTCCACCTTGCAATGCAGGGGATGCAAGTTCAATCCCTGATTGGGGAACTCGGATCCCATGCGCCACGAGGCAACTAAGCCTGGATACCACAGCTAGAGAGCCCGTGTGCTGCAACTGCTGAGCCCGAGGGCCACACCTAGTCTGTGTGAAGCAGTGAACGAGCCTGCGAGTTGCAACTAAGACCTGTCACAACCAAATAAAGAAATGTTTAAAAAAATAAAATGAATGTGCGTTGAAGGCTGGGAAGGACATGGGAGACAGCACATGCCAGCTCAGTGTCAACTTAGTCTTCCCAGCAGTCAGTCTTGATAAATATTATGCCCATTCTACAGATAAGGAAGCAGGCTCAGAGAGGAAGAGATGTTTAATAATTAGAGCTGCTCCATCGTGGACCAGACTGGACCAGGCAGCCTCATAATGTGGTGAGTTGTCCATCACTTCAGGTATTCAAGCAGAGACTGGAGGACTAGCTGTTGGGCCCCTACAGAGGAATGACTGCAGGTGGACTTTGGGCCCACACCCCTGGGGTCCTTCCCAACTCTGAGCCCGTCTGACTCTTTGGGAATCAAGGAATGCGCTGGATTCTGGGGGGCAGGGCCCCAGCCCCAAGGAGAGGGATTGCTAAGTGAGATGTGGCCCATAAAGGCCGTGCCTTCCACACCACATCTGCAGACCCCTGGGGTACTCTGGAGGCACTGAAGACTCCACAAGTGTTTGACTCAAGTCCATTTTCAATACCATTTTTATGATAAGACAGTAATTCAAAACAAATATAGGCTGGCAATTATGTTACCCAACTTTTAACCCATGTAAAATCACCAGAAAAGTTGCTTTGAGTGCACCTGGGACTTTAAGATGCTCCTGCATCTGTATTTAACTGAAAAACATTGCAAGGAGGGATAATAAAGAAACCAAACCCTCTTTAACTTGCAATTACTTATCTGTAAAAATGAGAAATAATGTACAACAGAAAGAAAATGTGGAAACAGGTTGAAGGCTGAGGATAGAAACCATCGCTGATAATCCCTTATTTTTATCTTATATTCAACCAAAGAGTCTTATTTTCATCTCATCTAATCTTACTGTAATTGTTCTCTGCCACTACAATCAGAATATGGCATCCACGTGAGCATATCAAATGCATTTGTATTAACAAAATAAGACTTTTATTTGTTTTGCACATGGTGACTCTACTTAGATTTCCTTTGAGAAAAGAACTGTGCTTTGAAAATAGCAGGGTGTCACCAGAGCAAAGTGACCAGGGCCACCCTTGCCAAGCACGGTGGGAGGAGGGTTTATAGCCCCTGATTCTCCTGACACACAGGCCACAGCCTTGGTGAGACTGAGCCCTTGGCACTCTCGGTGGACACCTGACTCTGAGCCCGAAGCCCATGGCCAGGGGCTGGGAGGAGCCTGATCAGTCCACCCGGGAGGCAGGGAGGCATGGAGACAGGGTGCTGCTTGATCTACGACCTTTCCTGGGAGGGAGGGCTAGGACAAAGGCAGTGGTGGAGGTGGAGGAAGCTCCGTCACCAACAGAGAAAGCTGCGTGCAGCTTCCTGCCATGGTGGGCAGGTGTGAGCAGAAAGGATGCCCTGAGCAGAAGCCACAGGAGGGTTTTTGAATGGTCCTGAGAGTTTGAGTTGGTGAAGGCAGAACAGACCAGCAACTTAAGAGATGACGCGAGTGAAGGTGAAGCTGTCGGGCTGAGCGGGCAGCATCAGGGTAGGGTGTCTAGGCTGACGCGCTGGCCGGGAGGAAGCCTGCAGGGTTGCGGTCAGGACGGAGAAGCAGGAGGCCAGCAGGTTCCAGGGAGCCAGTGCTTTGCCACGTGATGGGGACATTGCAGGCGGGGAGGTGGGGGGCGGGAGCTCAGGCAGGGGTGGCGTGGGAGCTGTGGGGTGCCAGGGCCCAGAGGTGCCGACAGCCATGTATTTCCTATGCCTGCCTCACCTCCTCCAACACAGCCATCGTTTCATTGGGCTCACCCCGCCCACCTCCCCACTTTTAATCTCGTTTAGCACGGCAATTAAATTTTAAAGGCCCATCAGCACAGTCCCTCGCAGGCCAGGTTCTTCCCAGATAGAATTATTTAATAGACTGGATGGGAACTCTGCAGGCTCCAGCAGGGACTGCAGACCCACCGAGGCAGAAAATTAATACACATGGCTGCCGCCCCCGCCGCCCTCTGGTGGTTGGGCCTGGCTTGCCTCTGCTCACTCTCCTATGCCATGGAGGGGCCAGCAGGGAAGTTATCCTGGACAGGGGACTGCAGGGTTTGTGGGAGGAGGGATGGGAAAGCCTCAGGAACTTGGCAGATCATCTCTGGGTACTGGAGCTGTTCTGGAAGCCCCATCTGCCACTTATTAGCTGAGCAGCGTGGGACAGGTTACTTAACCTCCCTGGCCTCTGTCCACTCATCTGTGTAATGGGGTCATGGCAGGGCTCACGGAGTGATGTATGTAAAATATCTGGCATGATAACCAGCCTAAAGCTTCTTCCCTTTCCCTCAAATAATCACTGTTGCTCTGCTGAGGTCTAGTCATCTGGCTAGGTGTAGGGGGTGAGTGAGAAGCAATCACCACACTAGTAACCAGGTGGCTCTTCACTTAAGCTAAGGGCTCACAGGTCTGTGGGCAGACTGGAATTTGGTCCAGTGGCATCAGGAAATGAGGCCCCCATATCCAACACCATGCATGGGGATTTCATTCATTGTGTATCCTTGGGCAGGTCACTTAAGCCTCTTGGGCCTCAATTTCCTCACCTGTAAAATGGGCACAAGTACCAACTTTGTGGAGTATTGTTGCAGGACTTGGTGAGTTGACAGGGCTGAGCACCTGGCACAGCAGTAGGTACCCTGGTGATTCTGTTTGTTCCACCTACAAGGTGCCAGGTGGCCCCACATGGGGAACCCCCAGGGGTGAAGGGGGACCGGGAGACAGGGAGGCACATCACTGAGGAAATGTGGAGTGTGCTTCTGGAGGACAAGGGCCTGAGCTGAATCCCAAGCTTGCATCTAGGGGCAGTGGCTCACCCTCTGGTTGCCTCCCCATTTTATTCTACATCCAGCTTCCCTCCTTGGTGGGTGGTGGGTGAGGCGTGGAAGATGAGGAGAGTGGGAGGGAGCCGACTTGTATGTGGGGGAGTCCTGATCCAGGGTCCTCATATTCATCTAACAATTATGGATTGAGCACCTCCTGCGGTTCAGACACTGCTCTGCATGCTGCGGACACAGCAGTGTTCGCAGGTCCTCAGGGGACTGATGTTGAATAAAGACTTTGATGATAATCAGCACCATGGACAGCAAACTGGGGGGCGGGGGATGACATTAAATGTGCAGGAAGGGGTTGCTGCTTTTCATGCGGGGCCATTCCAGACGGCATCTCTGGGAAGGTGCCATTTGAGCAGAGCCCTGAAGGAGGTGAGGGAACCTTGTGGAGATCTAGGGGAAGGGCATCCAGCAGCGGGAACAGCCAGTGCTAAGGCCTGAGGTTGGTCTGTCTGAGCAAGAAAGAGGCTGAGAAAGCAGGCGTGCAGTGCTCAGGGAGATGGGGGTGGAGACGACAGAAGTAGGGGAAGGGCACTCACTGGGGAGGACAGGGCAGCAGGGGAGGGGTCTGAGTAGGAGAGGCACAGGCTCTGGCAAGGTTTTGCCAGGTTTCTGTAGCTTCTGAGGGCAGTGGAGAGGGCAGGCCAAGAGGCCAGGGACCAGTGAGGAGGCCACGTGGAGTGTCCTGATGGGATGAGGATGGGGACTGTGGAGGTGAGAGCCGGGCTGGGATTCTGGGTGTACACACACACATACACACACACAAATTTGGATTTAGATACAGTTGATGTACAACTGGATGTGTTTTGAGAGTAGAACTGACCGGAAGCACAGACCCAGGGTTGAGTTGGGGGTGGGTTGGGAGGTGGGGCAGAGTGTCTGTGTCCCTCTGGCCTCTCGCCCCAGGCCTCCCATATCTTCCTTGGTGCATTGATTCCCTGCCCCTTCCAGGAATCTTCTAGGGCCTTCTGGAAGCAGCCTGTGATCTGGGAGACTCTCCTACTGGGGTCCTTCCCTTCTTCATTGCCCACCCCAGACACCACCCCCTGCCGCGCCCCCACTGCACACCCAGGGCTCTGAAGCCTTGGAGGGGCCGGGAGGAAGACTCGGGTGTCGGAGGATCTTTAAGGCTGGGCGGGGGGCATAATGGCGGAGGCGCAGTCCCCCTGCGGGGGCCTCACAGTCTCCTGACCCCCAGCCTTCAGTGGGGTGCCCCATCCTGACTGTCCACAACCTGACGCCGCCCCCGGCCGCGCGTCCCCAGCCTGGCTCCCGGACCAGCCCCCGACCTCAGGCTGGGAGGGAGATGGGGCTGCGGCAGCCGCGAAATCCAGCCCATCGCCTCTGCGCTCCAGCTGCCGTTTCCGGGCTCTCCCGCGCCCCAGACGGTTATGTGGAGAGAAATCAGCCTTGTTTTCCTTCTTCCTCACAAAGAAGAAATGAAAGGTTTCCAAATTGCTTTCAAACAGAGGGCTTCTCGAGCCCACGGGGGAGCCTTTCAGAGGCTGCCCCCTCTCCCCGGCCACGTGGGCCCCCACCTGGAGGGGAGAGGGAGGTGGGGCAGCGCCCCCACGAGGTCCCAGGACCACCAGAGGCCTCCGGTGTCTCGCTGGAATGCCGATTCCACCTCTCCCCTGCCCCCAGCCTCCTGGGTTACATGCTCTGTATCTGCGTTCATCAGCATCTCCCCAACCCCAACCCGGCTGTGTTTGAAGATCACTGGTGAGGGGTGTGTTCTGAGGTTTATTTCACAATCTGCATTTTAAACTCACGGTCCTCTGGGTCCTTGACAAGTTCGGGGGGAACTGGAGAAAGGAGGGGAGGGTGAATCAGGTAGACTGGGGAGGAGCCATTCACCAGTTTGGGGGTGCTTGGGAAGAGGTGTGCCTCTCCACACCCTCCCTTCCTGCAACTCACAACTGCTGGCTGCAGAGAAGCAGAAGGAAGCCTCTAGGCAAGGGTATACACATGGGCAAAGGCCCTGAGGCAGGAGGTATCTTCAAGGAACTGAGGAAGGGCTGGTCTGTGGGGGAGGGGGAGGATGCAGAGTGAAGGGTCGCTGGTGGGAGAGGAGGCTGGCAGATGGGCTGCAGACCCTGTCTATGAAGAGTCTGGCTTTTGTCCAAGACCACTGGAAAGCCATGAAAGATTTTCAGCAGATTAATGACAGGGTCAAATTAAAACATTGAAAAGAAAATTAATGTACCATAAAGAATGGACTTTTGGGAGGATGCGTACTGTTCTATGAGTTTTCATACATATTACACTTCTGTAACCACCACCACAATCAGGATTCTGAACAATTCCATCAGTCCCTAAAGTCCCTTGTGTTGACCCTTTGTCATCACCCATCTACTGTTCCTAGCCCCTGCAACCAGNCTTTTGGGAGGATGCGTACTGTTCTATGAGTTTTCATACATATTACACTTCTGTAACCACCACCACAATCAGGATTCTGAACAATTCCATCAGTCCCTAAAGTCCCTTGTGTTGACCCTTTGTCATCACCCATCTACTGTTCCTAGCCCCTGCAACCACTGATCTGTTCTGCATTGCTTTTTTCAGAATATCATAGAAATGGAATCTACATATGTAACCTTTTGAGGTTGGCTTCTGCCACTTGGCAAAATGCCTTTGAGGTTACCCAAGTTGCTGAGTCAAGAGTCTCACTGTTTTCTTAAAAAAAAAAAAATCATGTGTTGTTTTATTTTTGGTTCTGTTGGGTCTTTGCTGCTGCACAAGGGCTTTCTCCAGTTGTGTCAAGTGGGAGCCATCCTTCGTTTCAGTGCACGGGATCCAGGTGCGTGGCCCTGAGTAGTTGCAGCAGGCGGGCTCAGTGGCTGTGGCACATGGTTTTCGTTGCTCTGTGGTGTATGGGATCTTCCCGGACCATGTCCCCTGAATTGGTAGGCGGGTTCTTATTCACTGTACCACCAGGAAAGTCCTCAATAGTCTCTTCTTATTGCTGAGTAGTATTCAATTGGATAGTAGTACTCAATCTCTAGTGTTTAGAGATTTACCAGTTAACTTTTTCATTATTAACTTTTAATTTAATCCCATTTTGGTCAGGGAACACACTTTGTAAAACTTCAATTTTTAAAATGTTAAGGTCTGTTTTATGACCCAGGATATGGTCTATATCGGTGAATGTTCTATATGCACTTGAAAAGAATGTGTATTCTGTTGTCAACAGGTAGAGTGTTGTACAGATGTTAATTAGATTCAGTTTGTTAAGGATAGTGTTCAGTTCTATATCCTTACTTATCTACTTTTTCTATCGATTGCTGAAAGAAGAGTGTTGGAATTTCCGACTATAATTGTAGATCTTGGCTATTTCTCTGTTCATTTCTATCAGTTTTGCTTCATGCATTTTGAAGCTCTGCTGCTAGGTGTACACACTTTTAGATGTATAAAATGTCCCTCTTTATTCTTGGTAATTTTACTTACTCTGAAACCTACCTTGTCTGTTATTAAGATAGCCACTCTAGCTTTCTTTGATTACTGTTTGCAAGGTATATCTTTTCCCAACTTTTACTATTACATTGTGAAGTGGATTTCTTTGTAGGCAAAAAATTAATTGTCTTGTTAGTTTTTATATTCATCCCAATAGTTCTGATATTTTAATTAGTAGGTCTATATCATTTATGTTTAATGTAATTACTGATATGCTTGGATTAGAACTTCCATTTTATGATTCAATTTCCATTTGTAACTTCTGTTATCAGTTTCATTTCTGTTTCCTCCTTTCTGCTTTTTTGGGGGTGGGTTATTTGACTATTTTTCTGTATTCAGTTCAGTTCAGTTCAGTTCAGTCGCTCAGTCTTGTCCGACTCTTTGCGACCCCATGAATCGCAGCACGCCAGGCCTCCCTGTACATCACCATCTCCCGGAGCTCACTCAGACTCACGTCCATCGAGTCCGTGATGCCATCCAGCCATCTCATCCTCAGTCGTCCCCTTCTCCTCCTGCCCCCAATCCCTCCCAGCATCAGAGTCTTTTCCAATGAGTCAACTCTTCGCGTGAGGTGGCCAAAGTACTGGAGTTTCAGCTTTAGCATCATTCTTTCCAAAGAAATCCCAGGGTTGATCTCCTTCAGAATGGACTGGTTGGATCTCCTTGCAGTCCAAGGGACTCTCAAGAGTCTTCTCCAACACCACAGTTCAAAAGCATCAATTCTTCGGCGCTCAGCTTTCTTCACAGTCCAACTTTCACATCCATACATGACCACAGGAAAAACCATAGCCTTGACTAGGCGGACCTTAGTCGGCAAAGTAATGTCTCTGCTTTTGAATATACTATCCAGGTTGGTCATAACTTTTCTTCCAAGGAGTAAGCGTCTTTTAATTTCATGGCTGCAGTCACCATCTGCAGTGATTTTGGAGCCCCAAAAAATAAAGTCTGACACTGTTTCCACTGTTTCCCCATCTATTTCCCATGAAGTGATGGGACCGGATGCCATGATCTTCGTTTTCTGAATGTTGAGCTTTAAGCCAACTTTTTCGCTCTCCTCCTTCACTTTCATCAAGAGGCTTTTTAGCTCCTCCTCACTTTCTGCCATAAGGGTGGTGTCATCAGCATATCTGAGGTTATTGATATTTCTCCCGGCAATCTTGATTCCAGCTTGTGTTTCTTCCAGTCCAGCGTTTCTCATGATGTACTCTGCATATAAGTTAAATAAGCAGGGAGACAATATACAGCCTTGACGTACTCCTTTTCCTATTTGGAACCAGTCTGTTGTTCCATGTCCAGTTCTAACTGTTGCTTCCTGACCTGCATACAGATTTCTCAAGAGGCAGGTTAGGTGGTCTGGTATTCCCATCTCTTTCAGAATTTTCCACAGTTTATTGTGATCCACACAGTCAAAGGCTTTGGCATAGTCAATAAAGCAGAAATAGATGTTTTTCTGGAACTCTCTTGCTTTTTCCATGATCCAGCGGATGTTGGCAATTTGATCTCTGGTTCCTCTGCCTGTTCTAAAACCAGCTTGAACATCAGGGAGTTCACGGTTCACATATTGCTGAAGCCTGGCTTGGAGAATTTTGAGCATTACTTTACTAGCGTGTGAGATGAGTGCAATTGTGCGGTAGTTTGAGCATTCTTTGGCATTGCCTTTCTTTGGAATTGGAATGAAAACTGACCTTTTCCAGTCCTGTGGCCACTGCTGAGTTTTCCAAATTTGCTGGCATATTGAGTGCAGCACTTTCACAGCATCATCTTCCAGGATTTGAAACAGCTCAACTGGAATTCCATCACCTCCACTAGCTTTGTTCTTAGTGATGCTTTCTAAGGCCCACTTGACTTCACATTCCAAGATGTCTGGCTCTAGATTAGTGATCACATCCTCATGATTATCTGGGTCGTGAAGATCTTTTCTGTACAGTTCTTCTGTGTATTCTTGCCACCTCTTCTTAATATCTTCTGCTTCTGTTAGGTCCATACCATTTCTATCCTTTATCGAGCCCATCTTTGCATGAAATGTTCCCTTGGTATCTCCAATTCTCTTGAAGAGATCTCTAGTCTTTCCCATTCTGTTGTTTTCCTCTATCTCTTTGCATTGATTGCTGAAGAAGGCTTTCTTATCTCTTCTTGCTATTCTTTGGAACTCTGCATTCAGATGCTTATATCTTTTCTTTTCTCCTTTGCTTTTCGCTTCTCTTCTTTTCAGTGCTATTTGTAAGGTTTCTCCAGATAGCCATTTTGCTTTTTTGCATTTCTTTTCCATGGGGATGGTCTTGATCCCTGTCTCCTGTACAATGTCACGAACCTCATTCCATAGTTCATCTGGAACTCTGTCTATCAGATCTAGGCCCTTAAATCTATTTCTCACTTCCACTGTGTAATCATAAGGGATTTGATTTAGGTCATACCTTAATGGTCTAGTGGTTTTCCCTACTTTTGTTTTTTAATTTGTATGTTTTCAACTATAAAGTATAGCTGAATTATGTGTTGCTTGTTTTACTTTAGGAAGTCTGAGTAGATTCTAAACTATTAAGTTTTCAATAGCTTCTTGAGACAATACAAGCTGCCTCCTTGGTCTATCAAAGAATCTGTCTAGATTCCCATTTTTTAGACATCTCAGAGAAGCACGGGCTACCACTGGGAAATATGCTGTTTTGTTTTACTCTCTGCATGCTATTGAGGAACTGGATTTCCCAGAGCTGGGAGAAAAGTGCGCTCCTTAAAAGCTATGTGAACTTCCTCCAGACTTTGGCGTCCATTTTGCAGATCTTGACTTCAGCACATCGTGAAGATTTTCCACAGGGACCTTTGCCCTGGGAATTAGGGCTCTAGTGCCTGCTCCGTCCTTGGATTTCTGAAAGTGAAAATGAAAGTTGCTCAGTCATGTCTGACTCTCTGAGACCCCTTGGACTATACAGTCCATGGAATTCTCCAGGCCACAATACTGAAGTGGGCTATTCCCTTCCCCAGGGGATCTTCCCAACCCAGGGATCAAACCCATGTCTCTCACATTGCAGGCGGATTCTTTACCAGCTGAGCCACAAGGGAAGCCCAAGAATACTGGAGTGGGTAGCCTCTTCCATCTCCAGTGGATCCTCCCGACCCGGGAATCAGATCGGGGTCTCCTGCACTGCAGGTGGATTCTTTACCAACTGAGCTATCAGGGAAGCCCTTTGGATTTCTGGGGGCTCTGTAAAAATTTCTTAATCCATTTCCATCCTTACAGAATCATACTGCATTGGCCACATTTTCTCTACTCCAATGATGATGAATCTTTTCCTCTCAGAGACATGAAGTTAAGCACTTTTTCATTTTTATAGAAGTACAGTAAAAACTAGTATATTCAGCATTCTCTCAACAGAAGCACCATTAGCCAGCATTTCTTCAGTCTATCACACGCTAAGTTAATTGAATCAGAGCCAAAAGCGCCCTTAGAGATAGTTCACTTAGTCTTGCTCCTCGCTTTATAGACGAGGAGACTGCAGTGGGGAGAAGTCAAGCGCTTTGCCCCAGTGCAACAAGGCATGAGTGAGACCGGACCAGATCTCCCCGTCCCTGGCACTCAGCCCTGTGTCCTTTCTGGATCCTGGGTTAATGTTTATGTGCCTCTCAGATGCTTTATGGGGTGACGCTGAAGCATCCTGTCTTTACAAAATGCTGAATTCAGTCTTAGTGCTGCTTATATTGTTATATTATAATCCTTGCCAACAGTGATGCCAAATGTGATATATACTACCTATGATAACTTGGCTCATTGGAATGTTTGGTTAAATGTAACATTTCATTTTCTAGGCATGCCTGGTATACAGTAGGCATTTAATACAATATTAGCAGATTGAAGTTGCTGCTAGTAACTGAATTTTCTGTGCTTTTAATTTTTTTTGAGCTGAGAAGCGTTTTCCGGTGTTTTCTTTTCTTTTATTTTATTGAAGTATAGTTGATTTATAATGTTGTGTTAATTTCTTCTGTAGAGCAAACTGATTCAGTTATAGATACATTCTTTTTAATATTCTTTCCACTATAGTTTATCACAAGATATTGACTATAGCTCCCTGTGCTACACAGTAGGACCTTGTTGTTTATCCACTGTATATATAGTAGTTTGTACCTGCTTATTCCAAACTCCTACAACATCCCTGTCTGTACTTTCAATTTTTTTAACATTTTTTTTTTTAATTTATAAAAAACTGAGCTTGGGACTTCCCTGGTGGTCCAGTGGCTAAGACTCTGTGCTCTCAACGCAGGGGCACCAGCTTCGATCCCCAGTCTAGGGAACTAGATCCCACATGTGCCAACTACAGATTGAGCATTCTGTATGCCGCAGACAAGACCTGGCACAGCCAAAAAAGAAGAAAAACACACAAAACTGAGCTATAATTAACGTATAACATCATATTAGTTTCAGGTACACAGCATATTAATTTGATGTTTGTATCTATTACAAAATGATCACCTAATAAACCTAGTTAACATCCATCATTTATACATAGTTCCAAACTTTTTTTTCTTGTGATGAGAACTTTTATGATCTATTCTCTTGGTAGCTTTCAAATATACTCTATAGTATTATTAACTATAGTCACTATGCTGTACTTTACATACACTTTTTTAAAGAGGTGAATCTAGTAATTACGATGTACATACTTGGCTTCACTGGCTACTTAGCAGAGTGTGTTTGAATGAGATAATCAGGCCACAGTGTGGGAATGCAGGGAGATCAATTAGGATTAGGATTGCCGGTTTTTGCAAATAAAAATACAAGATGATCCTTGAAAGCACTTTGAAATGTTTAAAAGATTTCATGAAATTTTAACATTTTAACTAGAAAAGGATATTTTTAAAAAATGCAGGCTGGAGAATTCCCTAGCAGTCCAGTCATTAGGATTCAGTATGTTCACCACTGTGGCCCAGGTTTGACGCCTGGTTGGGAAACAGATCCAATTCTGAAAGCTACATGGTGTAGCAAGTGCACGCGCGTGTGCACGCACACGCGCATGCACACACACATACACAGAGCAATAAATAAGCACAATCCCTTCCCCACCAAACAGACTGTCAAGTTAAGCTTGAATCTCAAATAAACGATGAATAATTGTTTAGTATGTCTCATGCAATATTTGGGATATGCTTATTTTTAAAAAAATCATTGTTTATCTGAAACTTAAATTTAATTGGACATTCTGTGTTTGATCCAGTAACCCTAGTTTGATGACAATGACAATTTTGAGTGCCCAGGACTAGCTTAGTGGTGATGAAATGGGTACAAGCAGACAATTCAGAAAAGGTTTAAGAGGCAATATCTAGAGGATTTGTGGTAGTTTGGACATGGGGGAAGGGAGAGAGGAACAAGGCTGATCCCAGGCTGGTGTGGGAACTGTGCCCTTTTTGGATGGAGACTGGTAACTGTGCTGAGATGGGGAACCCAGGAGAAGGAGTGGGTAGAGGCTGCGGTGGGATGTTTGGATGTACTGATTTCCCGTGTCTTTGACACATCCAAGTGCAGGTGAAAGACCAGTGGTTGGCTATCTGGTGTGTACTTGGGGGAGAGGTCTGGTTTGGACACACACAGATGCAAATATCTGGGGGCCCTGGTAGACCCCCAGGAAGAGAGCATGCCGTGTGAGGACCGAAGGACACAGGGTCCCACCTGAGGAGCTCCTGCACATGGAGGAGGACTTGGGCGGGGTGGGAGGTGGGGAACCTGAGAAGAAGCATCCAGGGAGGGAGGAGGGAAGGTGTAGGGAGTGGTGCCAGACACACCAGCACCAGCGAGCTGGAGCCAGAATAACTCTGGAGGCCACAGCGAAGTGGGGTTGAAGGATGTTTCCACCTTCTTTCTGCTGGGAGGGACGTGAGCCTGTTTAGATGTAAATGATCCAGAAAATGATCCGTAGTTTGGGCTCAGGTCAAACAACAGGTCAAACACAGCCCCATCCATCAACAGAAAATTGGATTAAAGATTTACTGAACATGGCCCAGCCCATCAGAACAAGACCCAGTTTCCCCCTCAGTCAGTCTGTCCTTTCAGGAAGCTTCCATAAGCCTCTTATCCTGATCCATCAGAGGACAGACTGAAGGAAAACCACAGTCACAGAAAACTAACCAAACTGATCACATGGACGACGACCTTGTCTAACTCAGTGAAACTATGAACCATACCATGTAGGGCCACCCAAGATGGACAGGTCATGGCGGAGAGTTCTGACAAAACATGGTCCACTGGAGAAGGGAATGGCAACTCACTTCAGTATTCTTGCCTTGAGAACCCCATGAACAGTATGGAAAGGCAAAAAGATAGGACACTGAAAGATGAACTCCCAGGTTGGGAGGTGCCCAATATGCTACTGGAGATCAGTGAGAAATAACTCCAGAAAGAATGAAGAGACGGAGCCAAAGCAAAAACAACACCCAGGTGTGGATGTGACTGGTGATAGAAGTAAAGTCCGATGCTGTAAAGAACAATATTGGATAGGAACCTGGAATGCTGGGTCCATGAATCAAGGTAAATTGTAAGTGGTCAAACAGGAGATGGCAAGACTGAACAACATTTTAGGAATCAGTGAACTAAAATGGACTGGAATGGGTGAATTTAACTCAGATGACCGTTATATCTCCTAATTGTGGGCAGAATCCCTTAGAAGAAATAGAGTAGCCATCATAGTCAACAAAAGAGGCCGAAATGCAGTACTTGGATGAAATCTCAAAAATGACAGAATGATCTCTGTTGTTTCCAAGGCAAACCATTCAATATCATGGTGATCCAAGTCTATGCCCTGACCAGTAATGGTGAAGAAGCTGAAGTTGAATGGGTCTATGAGGAACTACAAGACCTTCTAGAACTAGCACCCCCAAAAGTTGTCCTTTTCATCATAGGGGACTGGAATGCAAAAGTAGGAAGGCAAGTGATACCTGGAGTAACAGGCAAATCTGGCCTTGGAATACAAAACAAAGCAGGTCAAAGGCTAACAGAATTTTGCCAAGTAAACGCACTGGTCATAGCAAACACTCTCTTCCAACAACACAAGAGAAGACTCTACACATGGACATCATCAGATGGTCAACACCGAAATCAGATTGTTTATATTCTTTGCTGCCAAAGATGGAGAAGCTCTGTACAGTCAGCAAAAACAAGACCTGACTGGCAGATCATGAGCTCCTTATTGCCAAATTTAGACTTAAATTGAAGAAAGTAGGGAAAACCACCAGACTATTCAGGTATGACCTAAACCAAATCCCTTTTGATTACAGAGTGAAAGTGACACATAGATTCAAGGGATTAGATCTGATAGACAGAGGCCTGAAGAACTATGGATGGAGGTTCATGGCACTATACAGGAGGCAGTGATCAAGACCATCTCCAAGAAAAAGAAATGCAAAAAGGTAAAATGGTTGTCTGAGGAGGCCTTACAAGCAGCTGAGAAAAGAAGAGAAGCTAAAGGCAAAGGAGAAAAAGAAAGATATACCCATTTGAATGCAGTTCCAAAGAATAGCAAGGAGGGATAAAGCCTTCCCCAGTGATCAATGCAAAGAAATAGAGGAGAACAATAGAATGGGAAAGACTAGAAACCTCTTCAAGAAAATTAGAGATACCAAGGGAACATTTCATGCACAGATGGGCACAATAAAGGACAGAAATGGTATGGACCTAACAGAAGCAGAAGATATTAAGAAGCAGTGGCAAGAATATACAGAAGAACTATACAAAAAAGATCTTCATGGCCCAGATAACCGCGATGGTGTGATCACTCACCAAAAGCCAGACATCCTGGAATGCAAATTCAAGTGGGCCTTAGAAAGCATCACTACAAACAAAGCTAGTGGAGGTGATGAAATTCCCGTTGAGCTATTTCAAATCCTAAAGATGATGCTGTGAAAGTGCTGCACTCAATATGCCAGCAAATTTGGAAAACTCAGCAGTGGCCACAGGACTGGAAAAGGTCAGTTTTCATTCCAATCCCAAAGAAAGGCAATGCCAAAGAATGCTCAAACTACCGCACAATTGCACTCATCTCACATGCTAGTAAAGTAACACTCAAAATTCTTCAAGCTAGGCTTCAGTAGTACGTGAACCATAAACTTCCAGATGTCCAAGCTAGATTTAGAAAAGGCAGAGGAACCAGAGATCAAATTGCCAATATTTGTTGGATCATTGAAAAAGCAAGAGAGTTCCAGAAAAGCATCTACTTCTGCTTTATTGACTACTCCAGAGCCTTTGACTGTGCTGATCACAACAAACTGTGGAAAATTCTGAAAGAGATGGGAATACCAGACCACCTTACCTGCCCCCTGAGAAATCTATATGCAGGTCAAGAAGCAACAGTTAGAACTGGACATGGAACGACAGACTGGTTCCAAATAGGAAAAGGAGTACGTCACGACTGTATATTGTCACCCTGTTTATTTAACTTATATGTAGAGTACATCATGAGAAACACTGGGCTGGATGAAGCACAAGCTAGAATCAAGATTGCTGGGAGAAATATCAATAATCTCAGATATGCAGATGACACCACCCTTATGGCAGAAAGTGAAGAGGAAATAAACAACCTCTTGATGAAGGTGAAAGAGGAGAGTGAAAAAGTTGGCTTAAAGCTCGACATTCAGAAAACGAAGATCATGGCATCCGGTCCCATCACTTCATGGGAAATAGATGGGGAAACAGTGGAAACAGTGTCAGACTTTATTTTGGGGGGCTCCCAAATCACTGCAGATTGGGACTGCAGCCACGAAATTAAAAGAAAAGCTATGACCAACCTAGACAGCATATTAAAAAGTAGAGACATTACTTTGCCAAAAAAGGTCTGTCTAGTCAAAGCTATGGTTTTTCCAGTAGTCATGTATAGATGTGAGAGTTGGACTTTAAGAAAGCTGAGTGCTGAAGAATTGATGCCTTTGAACTGCGGTGTTGGAGAAGACTCTTGAGAGCCCCTTGGACTGCAAGGAGATCCAACCAGTCCATCCTAAAAGAAAACAGTCCTGAATATTCATCAGAAGGACTGATGCTGAAGCTGAAACTTTGGCCACCTGCTGCGAAGAACTGACTCATTTGAAAAGACCCTGATGCTGGGAAAGATTGAAGGCAGGAGGAGAAGGAGACGACAGAGGATGAGTTTGAGTAAGCTCCAGGAGTTGGTGATGGACAGGGAAGCCTTGCATGCTGCAGTCCCTGGGGTCGCAAAGTCAGTCACGACTGAACTGAACTGATTCAGAAAAGAGGGACTACATCAGGTTGTGGAGAAAGCAGAGGCTGGATTGGGGAAGATTCTCCAGGAGGTGGGGGTTGAGGGACAGGTGTGACTTGGAGGGCTGGGAGGAGGGACCCCTCCTGCATTATGTAACGACAGCGACTGGCTTAATTTGGGTTCCCTGAAAGCAGAGCCTGAGAATAAAGACTTGGTGCAAGTTAAACTCCACATTTAACCTGAGACAAGTTCATTTGGGAAGCACCCCAGAAAAATATGACTGAGGGAGTGGAGGGAATGAGAGAAAGAAGGAGGAAAGGCTAACATGGGGCGAGTGGCACTGAACCGGTCGCTGCTCCAGGCAGCTGGAGGTCAGTTCTGCGTCGTGCGTCTCAGCACTGTCCATCAGAAGGACATTTATCTGCCTGCTCCCACCTTCTGTGAGGAGGTTGCCCTTGGGGGTGTTGACCCCAGTCCTTCAGTCTCCTGGGCTGCCAGCTGCCTGAGTCCCACCCTTGCCCCTCCCCACCCCCCAGCACAGACAGTGGGTGAGCCCCGAGGCGGGACGCTCAGTGTGGAACGGTGTGTACATAGCTGGAATCCCAGGAGGACTGATGGGATGTGGAGAGGGGCACTCAGAGCGCTAGTCTGGGGGTGGGGGCGGGAGG
>SJYX01022594.1:292056-306239 GCA_006410675.1 Oreotragus oreotragus
TACCTCGAGGCTGGGCGGGGCTTTCACTGTGGTCTGTAAGGATTTGGCCCACTTCCTCCCTGACCTTCATCTCCTTTCATCCGCCCCCTCACCCACCCTGTCCCGGCCTCGCTGGTGTCCTCGCTGTCCCGGGGACTCATGAAGCATTCCTGCCTTTCCCTTGCCCTGTTCCTTCTATTTGGAACTTCATCCGCCCCCACCCCCGCAGGGCTCCCTCCTCACGTCCTCCAGACCTCTGCCCAGTGGTCCCCTGAACAGAGGGGCCCTCCCGATGACCCCGCCTGAGGTCTAAGACAGCAGCATCGCCGTCATTCTCTTTCCCTGCCCTGCTCCTCCATCGGACATTATCACACGTTCTCAGTGGTCCTCATGCTTGTCATCCCCTCCTGCCCATCACACTCCCCGAGGCCAGGGCTTGTGTCTGGTTGGTCCTGGCTGCATCGCAGATGCCTGCTCAGTGCCCAGCACGCGTCCAGAATGAATGAGCCAGCAGACCACGGTCCAGAGGAGGAAGTGACTTCGGTGCCCCCGGGGTCAGCACACACCACCCTGCTGCCCCAGCAGGCTTTGTGCTGGATGCCGAGGAGACCAGGAGGAGGCAGACAAATGGGCAATCAGAGCCGCCACTCTGGGAGAGGCCCTCGGGGCTGCAGGCCATGGGGGAAGGCTTCCTGGAGGAGGTGGCACCTGTCATGAAGCATTCCTGCCTTTCCCTTGCCCTGTTCCTTCTATTTGGAACTTCATCCGCCCCCACCCCCGCAGGGCTCCCTCCTCACGTCCTCCAGACCTCTGCCCAGTGGTCCCCTGAACAGAGGGGCCCTCCCGATGACCCCGCCTGAGGTCTAAGACAGCAGCATCGCCGTCATTCTCTTTCCCTGCCCTGCTCCTCCATCGGACATTATCACACGTTCTCAGTGGTCCTCATGCTTGTCATCCCCTCCTGCCCATCACACTCCCCGAGGCCAGGGCTTGTGTCTGGTTGGTCCTGGCTGCATCGCAGATGCCTGCTCAGTGCCCAGCACGCGTCCAGAATGAATGAGCCAGCAGACCACGGTCCAGAGGAGGAAGTGACTTCGGTGCCCCCGGGGTCAGCACACACCACCCTGCTGCCCCAGCAGGCTTTGTGCTGGATGCCGAGGAGACCAGGAGGAGGCAGACAAATGGGCAATCAGAGCCGCCACTCTGGGAGAGGCCCTCGGGGCTGCAGGCCATGGGGGAAGGCTTCCTGGAGGAGGTGGCACCTGGTTCTAAAGATGACAGGGCTTAACTGGATGAAGAATGGGAGACAGGGCACTCCAGCAGCATAAACATTGTGTGCGGAGACACAGAGCATGAAACAGGCTCTTTCTGGAAATTAAAAGAAACAGTGGAGGAGGGACCGTGAGGCAGGGCTCGGCATGATCTCTAGATACATAGGCAGGGCTGGATCAGGAAGGGCTCTGTGCACTGGGCCACAGAAGCCTGGAATTTATAAGTTAAGCTGCAGGGAGCCCCTGAAGTGTTATAAGCAGGTGAGGGACATGATCGGATTTGTAATTTAGAAAGATCTCGGTGGCAGCCACGCAGAGGGGAGTGGAGGTTAGGAGCTATTAAGTCAGTCACGCAGGCTGAGATGGGAATCTGAGACCAGGAGGGGGTCGCGGGAAGAGGTGCTTGGGAGGCTCCGTGGCAGGCTGGTTAGGGGAGGCGTCCAGGGGTCCGAGTCTGAGGGCGGCGCCCGCCAGAACCGGGGAGGGCCACGCGTGCGCTCAGGTCTGCCGCAGCGAGAGCAGGAGCCTCCGCTCAGGCAGCCTGGGTGAAGAGTGGTCCCGGCTGCATAGTCAGCGGGCCCAGTGTTGGTTGGGCCCCTTGATTTTTCAAGTCAGGGGTCCCTTGTTGAAAAATCAGTAAGAATTTCAAGAAGGCAAGAGCAGAGCAATAAATGAAGCATGGGGCCCTGCGTGACATGTACAGGAGACACACTCGTGAAGCCAAGCGGGGAAGGGGGAGCTTTGGCTCACAGAATCCAGCAGGACTCAAAGTCCAGGAGGTCCGGGGTTCTACCCGGCCTGGAGATGGCCAGCACTGAGAAATGGAGCCGCTTATGGGACCCAAGCCACCCGTTTTTTTTACCAGAGAGAAAGGTATGAAACTTCCCAGCAGAAATAGGGGAGGGCCTGTCTGGCTAGGGTGGCTCTTAGATGGTTTGGAGCTGAGATTGAGATGCACAGGGCCTGGTCTTATGCCGCCCTGGGCACCTGAAAGGTCATCGAGCTGGCAGCCCGTTCGTGCTTAGACCCCCTCTGCAGCAGGCATGGGTTTGGCACTTTGAGCCAAGACTGTGCTGAAGGAGAGGGGTGGATGTCCCCCCGCCATCCAGACTACGTAGACGGCAGTCCCTCCCCCTCCCCCAGCTGTTGTGCCAGAGGCCGGCATGGCACCCCATCCTCCCAGAGGCTCCAGATCCTCCCAAACTTTCATATTCACCCCAGCCCCATCCAGGCTCCTCTGTGCTGCTTTTCAGCCCTGCCCTTCTGCTGGCGGCGCTCCCTCTTCACCATCCGAGTGTCAGAAAAGCCAGCTCAAAGAGGTTTAGCCAATATGAGTTTTATTATTTCTAGTTATTAAACACCAATATTTCCAGGCATATGTGCAGGCATATTTTTAAGATTACAAATAATAACTCACTTTAATCCTCATAACAACCCTATGAGGCAAGTATTATTATTATATTGCAAATGAGGAGGCTGAAGCAGTTTGCTTAAGGTCACAAGCTTGCTTAACAAAATGTCAAGAGGCTGGGTAGATACAGAGTAGGTGCAATGGCTTAGTACATTATCCTTACTTCATTTTTGTTCGTCATTCCACTCAGTTATTCTCAGAGTATCTGCCAAGTTTCCCCTCATGGTCACAAAGTGGCTGCCACATCACATACTCATACCACAGTAACTAAAACCAGGCAAAAAGGGCTCCTATCCTAGGATACGGCTCTCTTTTTCTTGTCAGGGAGTAAAATCTTCTTCAGAATCTTTCCTGAAAACTTCTGTTTATAACTTATTGGCCAGAACTGGTCCACATGCCCACCTTTAAACCAATCACTGGCTAAAGAGACAAAACGGGCTTGCTCTGATTAGCTTTGGCAATCGTGGGTGGTCCTGGGGGAGGAGCTTCTTTCCTTGAGTCCCCACACAGGAAGATGGGGGCATGTCTGTTGGGTGGGTGTCTATCACAGCTCAGCTTCTCCAAGGGTTAAATCCTTTTATTTCCTACATTTCTGAAGCCACTAGGGAACTCAAACAAGTGTTTAACTGAGTCTAAAATGGTTTTTTCCAAGGCATGAATGACTCTGGCGTGTCTTGGGGGAGATTAAATCAGAGCAGTTAGCTGCCCCAGCAGGTTTTTCAGTGAGGAAAAAGCAGACAAATAGGAAGGGAAGCTGCAGGAGATTAGGGAGGACTCCTTCTGGGAGCCCAAGGAGCCTGGGACTCTGTTTTGGGCAACAGGGAGCCAATGAGTGATTCGGAGTGCGGGTCCCTACACCTAAACAGACTGGTGAGCCTAGTGAACTACTCAGGATTGTCTTTCAAATCTATTTGCAATTCCACAGCCTGCAGCCACCGCCCGCTTCAAGCCTTTAATCATCTCTTGCTTAGACCACTCCTAAGGCCTCCCTGCTAGCCTCTATTTACAGCCCTCCAGGTGTTAATCTAGTCCTCCTAGATTAATCTAGTTAACTAGTTAATCTAGTCCTCAGAAGGGCCTTCAAGAAAAACACAAAATGCCCACGCCAGCTGCAGAACTGGCCCGCCAGGGGAGCTGTAACCTCTGCTCCATCCTGACAGTGGGGGATCCCCAGGTCACCGTTAGAACCGTGAGTTAAGCTGGGATAAGGATGGTCCTCTCTCCACTGCAGTGGTCCCTCTAGGAAATGGTTCACTGGATGCTGGATAACTGATGCAGAGCTACTCAGTGTCTTCTCCCCCTGCTTTCCAGTGGAGGACAGGCAAGGGGGAAGACGGCCCACCTCACCGTGCTTTCCAGATGGTGGCAACTGCTTTCACCTGGCAGAACCAAATTCATATTCCAAAACGCAGCCGTGAGTGGGTCTGGAAATGGAGTGTCAGCCTGCCAGGCCCCACAGTGCTTGGTGGGCACACCAGACAGGAGAGAAAGGATGCTGAGGGCCAGTCTGTAGCCCTGTTCTAATCTACCCTACCTTTTGAACCCAAGGAATGTTCTGAAATCCAGGTCAGGTAACGTCACTTGCTATGCTAGCCTAACCCCTCCAGAGACTCCCACTGTGCCCAGAAGGAAATCTCTTTCTGTCCCGAGAGCGTGACCATAGATACTCGTGGATCTGGTTGTGCCCACGTTGCCTCCTTACCATGGCCCTGCATAGCTGGGGGCTGGAATCTCGTCTCTGACTGGTCAACTGTCCCCATTCCTGGGGACTCAGCCCCACGCCCCCCACGCCCCAGATTTGAACTTCTCTAGCCTGTCCCACGGCACCTTGAGTGTACCTCAGGTGTAGCACCTTCTAAATGAGAGTAGGTGGGTTATAAGTCTCTACCACCCTCCCCTGTGGGGTCCTCACACACGGGGACTGTGTCTGATTGGTCATCATATTCATAGATCTAGTGCGGGCACACAGTAATCACGGTGCCAAGCGTTAAGGGCTTTATATGTAGTAACTCATTTGATCTTCCGAGCAACCCTCTGAGAGCACGTGGCGGGGACTGCACTGGCCTATCATGGTCCCCTTGCTCCTCCCTGGGCGCGCGACCTGACCTCATCTCCCGGCCTCCCTTGCGGCCACGTGTGTCCGTGTAACCCCTTCCCACCCACCTGCACTGAGTGGGCATCAGGGCTCTCAAGAAGGCAGCCTTACTCTCCCCACGCTTCTGCCCAGCGGGACACCGGGCATGGGGACCCAGCCGGGAGCACCGGGGCAATGGCAGAGCCCCCTGGGGCGGCTGGAGCAACAAGAGGGAAAGAGCCTGGGCTGGAGTCTCTGTACTGCAGGGAGCAACCTGCTGGCGTTGCTGAGTCTGAGCCACTGCATTTTGGGTCTGTCAGGGCAGGTTAGCCTGACTGAGGAGTGGAGGCGATGATTATGGCCCACGTGATGGTCCCCATTCTAGAAGTGCGGAAACCGCAGCCTGGGCGTTGGGTAACTGGGCCAGGGTCATGCCGCTGGTAAGTGGACTGGTGGGGTGAAACCAGGCTCTGATGGAGCTGGAAGCAGAGAGAGGGAGCAATTGGGAGGTTGGTAGCCAAGGGGTCTGGGGGAGAGGCTGGGACAAGGGAGTGGTCAGAACTGGAAGTCGGACCTGAGCTCTCTGTATCACCTACGGGAAACAGCAGGAGTGAGAAACGGGGCCTGAGAAGGAGGCGCTGGAACGGCCGGCAGTGGGCAGGGCGGCTGCTGGCGTGTGTGGTTTACAGAGAGGACGGTGTGGAGCCCAGGAGGACCTTGGGTGTGGCAGTTAGTGCAGGGGGTCAGTGCAGAGCTGAACGTCACTTCTAGAGCCCTTGCAAAGGTTTAGGACTCCAAGGAGCCTTGGCATCATCTGGCCCACCCGCTTTGGAAGAGGAGGCCAGTTGGGAGGGGTTAAGTGGCTTGCTCAAAAATCAGTGTTTTTTGTGTTTTTTTTTTTTTAAACTACGGAAGATGGCTTGTGTGGCACATGCTTAGCTCCAGACTCACATCTGGAGCCCAGGAGAGCCAGGGCGCCCCCGCCTGCCCCCGGCTCATCCTGGCGTTACTGTGCTATTATTTTAACTATCGCGCTCATAGAGAAATACTGCCAGCATGTTAAAGACTGCGTTAATTAATTAACCAGGCACTTCATTGAGAGTCAATGGTGTAATTGTTGTTCGTGGTGGATAAATACTAATTGAATATTAAGAACATATTTGTGCAGAAGGAGCTGCTTCCGATGAGCCGTGCCCTTTGTCAGCCAGATGTTTGGACTCATTTTGGAGGCTGAGTCATTAGCTGGGAGCGCCCTGGCATTTAGGCTCTGCTGTTCTTTGTCTGAGAAGGAAGGCAGGCAGCCCGTGAAGGACTGGCTCCCAGGCAGTAAAAGGCGGGTGCAGGGGGGGACCTCCACAGACAGATTCGGAAAATAATAGTGTATTAAGCAGATGACAAATATATATCAAGCTTTTTAAAAAATTGAAGTATACTTGATTTATAATGTTAGTTTCAGGTGTACAGCAAAGTGATTCTGTTATTTTTTTTTCAGATTCTTTTTTTCTTATAGGTTATGACGAAATATTGAATATAGTTTCCTATGCTATACACTAGGTCCTTGCTGGTCATCTGTTTTATATATAGCAGTGTGTATATGTTAATTCCCCAGTTCCTAATTTATCTCTCCCACCTATTGAGCTTTAACTGAAGCAATTCTAGGTGTGATTTTAGGCGGAGAATAACTCCCTCCCTTTCAAATCCTTCAAAAGATGCTTTAATCCCTGCCAGTGAGGCAGATAGGGTGGGGCCTGTCAGCTCCATTTTACAGGTGGGAAAATTGAGGTTCTGTGAGGCGAGGTGACTTCCTCGGGATCATGATGAGACAGAATCCTGGTCTCTGCCCCTCTGGCTACTCCATATCACCCCTGTGGCAGGTGCCTCAGGCCTCCAGACCCCTGAGGAGCCGAGGGGAGATGGCTGTCTTCCCTTGGTTCTCGGGGTTCCCGAGTCTCAGGGCTGCTTGGCCCCAGCAGTCAGGGCTCTCAGCAGACTTCCAGCTGTTGTGACTGGCTCGGCCCTGACAAGGCTGCATGAGGAGTGTGGGCTCTGAGGCCAGAATCCTTGGCTCCAGAGCTCAGCTCCAAATCTTGGGCAAATCTTGAACAAATTTCTTGAACTCTCTGTGTCTCAGTCTGCAAACGATAAGATGGAAATAAAGTAGGCCTTACTCCTAAGCCATGAATGGCCATAGTGTGCCCTTCCATAGATTAAGAAAAGCTTGCCTCTCCCCTCCAAGGGTCATAGGTATATGTCAGGTATGCTGCTTGCACAGTCTGCTCTCTTGGCCAGATGCCCTTGTTCAGTGAACAACCTTCCCAGCTGTACATGGCAGCCTTGCCTACAGAGATGTCATGAGAATAAAGAAGACATCACACAGTAAGCGCCTAATGGTGTTAGAATCTTCTAGTTTTCGGACCCCCTCTCCTTGAGAACTGGGCATGACTTTGCTGCCACCCGTGCCCTGTTGGCAGCCTCCTTTGGAAAGATGACGAGAGGATGTTGACACATGAACCAAGAACTGGAGAGGAGACAGCTTCTCTCACCGCACTGAAGGCAGCAGAGGGTCTGCAGGCCCTGATGCGAGAACGTCTCCCCAAAGCTCTGGCCCCGGGGCCCTTGGAGCAGCTGTGCGAGGACCCCTCCCTCCACCCCGGTTCTAGCATTAGTCCCTGGACTTGGGGATTGCCGCCCATAGCTGTGCAGAGCTCAGAGGCAGCCCAGAGACAAAGAGTCGAATCCAATTGCACCCAAGTTGAACTGGGTGGTGATCCCTGGACGCGCTGGGAGGGAGGTGGGGAGGGAGACAGGGCTGCGATGTGGGCCGCGGGGGCTCTGGGGACCCCTGGGAGAGACCAGAGCTCCGCACGAGGTGAGGCTGCCACGAGGCTGCTGCTGGGGGGCGGTGCCGATGCCCGTCATCACTCTTGGGCCAGGAGGGCTCCTTCCTGTGACAGAATTCCTAGTAGACCCGAGGCGCCTTGGTCCTCAGGACAGTCCTTGCTGTGCACCAGGCACTATTGTGTTAGGTTACCCCCCTGTTGCAGGGGGACGTGAGGCTCAGAGAGGTGGGGTGACTTTCCTAACATCACAGAGTTAGTGAGCAACAGAGTCACAGGCTCGCTGCTCCGTGTGAGCTGCACTGTGGGAAACCCACCAGGCACGAAGGGGTCTACAGGGAGCAGCCCCCACCTTGTCCCACAGCCTCCCAGCACCCCCTTCTGAGCAAATCTGATTCTGTCTCCGCAGGGGCAGGGAGGTTGCCCTTCACACTGACTGTGCCCTTCACAGCTCCTGGGCTGTGGGAGGGAGGTTCCAGCCTTGGGCAGCGGCCCAGGGCCCTCCTGTGCCTCCAGTTCAAACAGCCCTGCCGCTGCGTCTGAGGCCATTCTTATCATTCAGGATCTATGCGAACCCTGGCAGCTCCCATCACTGCGCCCCCTCCCCAGGGGCTGTCCAGGCCAGACCAGGGCCCCCGCCAGCAGACTAGCAGGATGCCCTTCATAGCATGGGAACTCCAGGCTGCCTGGAGCTGCCTGCCCTTAAGGACCATCCCTTCCTGCCCCACTCCTAACTCTGATGGGCAGAGCAGTGCTTCTGCGAGAACCCAGTCTGACTGGAGAGACGTAGCCCCAGGCCTGGTGGCAGCTCTGTCTCCTCTGCCTTCTTGACAGGGCAGCAGGGTCTGAAGAAGCCCGTGTGGACACTCAGAGACACCAGCAGAAGCTGGGAACGTGGGTGGGTGCCGGGATGGGCTCAAGAGGAAGTCTTTGCGCTCTCCCTTCCTGGCGGGGATGCAGCCAAGTCCTGGAGGCCCAGGCAGAGCCTTGCTGGGAGAGTGAGGCCAGCGTGGCGAGAGCCAGGGGCCGCCAGTATCTCTTCCCAAAATCTTTCTCACTGCTGGTACTTGGGCCCCTCCAAGAGCGGGCAGGGATCTAAAGGAGGTTACCATCTCGTCAAGACCCCCAGGGTGGCCCCCAGGACTAGTAAGCGCTCGGTTGGGTGGGATAAACTGATAGACCTGGGGGTGATGTCAGGGAAAGGTGCCTTTGTAAGTGTCTTCGAGGTGCACAAGCCATCACCTGACGGCCTGGGGTGTGGGTCCCAGCCAGGAAGATGCCTGGGAAAGGCCGGAACTACCAAGGTGCTGGCCTCCAGATGTGTTGTGCTACGCCCCCAGCACTGCTGCCTCCCCGTCTGGGACCCTGTCATCAGCCCCACCTCACCCCAGCAAGACTTCCCTAGGAAGCTGATGACATCAGAAGTGCCCTAGGAAGCCGCCCGTCCCCAGGGCGACAGACAGGACTATTTATACGGAGGAAATGCAGCCTTGTCACCCTCCTGCTCCACATTGCCTTCTGCTTCCCTTGCTTCCCCTGCTCGCGCTCGGGCTGCTGCGCCTATATTAGGAGCTCGGCAGATGGAAGAGGGGGGGCGCCTTCCCCATCACCCCGGGCTGGGCTCTCTGCACGTGCAGCTTGGCCCTGAGCCATCAGGGACCGGCCCACCCTCCCCGGGCTGTCTGAACCTCCCTGGGACCCTAGAGGGTAAGGACTCCGTGTAGACTGATTCTAGGGGGCAAACTGGAGGGACCCACAGAGAGGGCAGGATAGTAGATAGATGAGTGGAGGAGACAGACTGTCGAGACAGGGGCAGAGACCAAGGAGCAGGGAGGAGGGGTAAGATCTGAAAGGAGGGTGAAGGGCAGGAGAAAGGAGTCTGGGGTCTGAGGGGCCCCCAGCCTCTACAGTGACTGTGTGAAAATCAGGAAAAGGCGCCCTCTGCGGGTTAATGAATTAGGAAAAGGTGTAAACCAAATATGTCTATGCTTGAAAAAAAAGATCCCCTTCCTCCCAGAGGACTGGGCCCCGGGCCAAGTCACCCAGCTTGGGGAGTAGGGTGTGGGCCTCGCGGCAGTGCCCCCGTGATCTGCACAGCTGTACCTGGCAGGCTTCTCCTGGAGTTGGAGCTGAGGGCTGCTTTGGGGATGCCCCAATGCTCTGCTCTCAGCAGCCGCGTTCTGCCCACCCAAGAGGTAATCCGTTTTACCACGTTGGCAAGTAGACGAGGAGTTCTTACTTCTCCCAGCTGAGGGCTCCAGGCTTATCAGGGAGCTCAGGCTCATTAGGAAACCACAGAGCATGAGCCAGCTGGTGTCCCATGGCAAGCTCCAGCCGGGTCTCCGATGGGGTGACAGCCCAGACCTCCAGCCCCACCTCTGCCATCAGTGGCTGCTCCCCTCTCCCAGAAGCCCTGGAGACCAGCTGCTGGCTCAGCATCCCAGGCTCACCTGGGTCCTCTTCTCTGCCCTCAGCTGCTTTGTACACCAGCAAGTGGGGCCTCTCACCAGCTGGGTGACTGAGGGAGGGAGCGGTCCTGCAGCTTTGATCCTCCATTGTGTTCTGTGGCATTGGCACTGGGGAGGTGTCAGACACTGAGGTGCAATTTACATTTTAATAAAGAAAGTTGTATTTCAGTTACTTGCATTTAAATAAGGGGCTGCTTCCTCCCTCCTTTCCTCCTCTGCTGGTGGTGGCACCTTTGGGAGAAGAAGGCTCCCCAGGCCTCTGGTTTCTGGCACCTCCTCCCTAGCCAGCTTGAGGGGGTGGGTGATGGGAACAGCAGGGATCCTCCCCCATGCCCTCACTCAGGCACACTCTCTGCAGAGAGAGAGTGCATATACACGTGTGTACATACCTCATGCCACCGGACACATGCATGAACACCCAAGTTTAGGCACAGACACATATGTACATGCCACAGGCACATCCAGACACATACGTGCTGGCCCGTGCATGAAGACATGCATGCACCATACCCTTACTGTACACACACATGCACGCACGCGCGTAAGCTCTCACAAACACTTACCACTGAGAATGCCAAGATGTCCTCATGCCTTGCACTCTAACCCCAGGTACCCAACCTGGTAAACCAGCCCTCAGAAACTTACACCTGTCCAGCAAGACCCATGAGCCCATCCTATCTGAAGAAGGTTCCTGGGTCCTAACTCTGGACCCTGGAAAGCAGGAGGGGCTGAGAGGCCTGGTGGCCACACCTGGCAGGGGAGGGTTGGCGAGTGGGGCCCTCCTGGCCCAGCATCACCCCAGGATCCCTAGGAGCCCCCTCCTCACCCCAGCTTTGCCGCGAGCATCTCTGGCTCTGAGAGCGCAGCTGCGCTGGCAGCTCCTTCTTTCACTGGCTCAGCGTGTGCCTCCCAAGGAGGTCGCCAGCTCGCTTTCCCTGGCTGGCGATCTGTGTCCTGCAGCAACCACAGCCCTTGCATCCCCTCCAACATCCCAGTCCCCAAACTCACAGTTTCTTCAAGACATGCATTCTCTTTCTTCCCACGTGAGCAGTCCTCTGATCCCTGCCTCCCGGCAGTGGTGCAGGACAGGCACAGATTTTCTCATCTCCAGGACCAGCCTTGAGTCCTGGCGTGGGCTCTGCTTCCTCATTCCAGTGGGGACAGCTGCACCCATTCCTGGACTTGCAAGGTCAGACAAGTCCCAGAGTCAGATGCTCAGCATGTGGTCGGGGTTCCATTAATGAAGGCTGGCATCACTGCAGACCCCCCTGAATGCACACAGTCCCCCTCTCTGGGCACAGTGATGGGGCCCTGGGACAACCTCAGAACTCACATGAGTCTAAACAAATGCCCCCTCATTCAGTCCAGTACAAGAGCTGTGGGAAGAAACACACAACCCCACGCAGCGGCAAAAACTTGGGCTCTCTGTCACCTTGTCCCTCAGAGCCTCGAACTCCCTATCGGTAAAATGGGCATAATGACATCGGCCTACTTCCCTTAAAGGACGTAAAGGGGTGCCAATGAGCAAAAGTGTGCTTTCACGCTAGGGAAGGATTTGATTTAGATCATACCTAACTGGTCAAGTGTTTTTCCCTACTTTCTTCAATTTAAGTCTGAATTTTGCAATAAGGAGTTCATGATCTGAGCCACAGTCAGCTCCCGGTCTTGTTTTTGCTGACTGTATAGAGCTTATTCATCCTTGGCTCCAAAGAATACAATCAATCTGATTTCAGCATTGACCATTTGGTGATGTCCATGTGTGAAGTGGTCTCTTATGTTGTTGGAAGAGGGTGTTTGCTATGACCAGTGCGTTCTCTTGGCAAAACTCTGTTAGTCTTTGCTCTACTTCGTTTTGTATTCCAAGACCAAACTTGCCTGTTACTCCAGGTATCTCTTGACTTCCTACTTTTGCACTCCAGTCCCCTGTAATGGAAAGGACATCTTTTTGGGGTGTTAGTTCTAGAAAGCCTTGTAGGTCATCATACAACCATTCAACTTCAGCTCCTTTGGCATTACTGGTCGGGGCATAGCCTTGGATCACTGTGATAGTGAATGGTTTGTCTTGGAAGCAAACAGAGACCCTTCTGTCACTTTTGAGACTCCATCCAAGTACTCTTGGGACTCTTGTTGACTCTGAGGGCTACTCCATTTCTTCTAAGGGATTCTTGCCCACAGGAGTAGATGTAATGGTCATCTGAATTAAATTCCTCCTCTCCAGTCCATTTTCGCTCACTGATTCCTAAAGTGTCGACGTTCACTCTTGCCATCTCCTTGGTCCTTCAGGGGATCACATTTACTTCCAATTTACCTTGATTCATGGGCCTAACATTCCAGGTTCCTGTGCAATATTGCTCTTTACAGCATCGGACTTCGCTCCATCACCAGTCACATCCACAGCTGGGTGTTCTTTCGCTTTGGCTCCATCTCTTCGTTCTTTCTGGAGTTATTTCTCCACGGATCTCCAGGAGCATATTGGGCCCCTACTGACTCGGGGAGTTCATCTTGCAGTGTCCTATCTTTTTTCCTTTTCATACTGTCCACGGGGTTCTCAAGGCTAGAATACTGAAGTGGTCTGCCATTCCCTTCTCCAGTGGACCGCGTTTTGTCAGAACTCTCACCATGACCCGTCCATCTTGGGTGGCCCCACACAGCGCGGTTCATTGAGTTAGACAAGGCTGTGCTCCATGTGATCAGTTTGGTTAGTTTCCTGTGTTTGTGGTTTTCATTCTGTCTGCCCTCTGACGGAGAAGGATTAAAGGCTTGTGGAAGTTTTTGGATGGGACTGACTGCGGGGGAATCTTGTTCTGATGGGCAGGCCCATGCTCAGTAAATCTTTAATTCAATTTTCTGCTGATGGGCAGGGCTGATGGTGACGGTGAGCTCCTTCAAAAGGACTTGTGGAGCTCTGCTGTGGTTGGCGCCCCCGGGCCTGCCGCAGGCCACTGTGGACTGCTGCCGCTGCCGGAGACGCCCAGACCCTCACAGGCGAGTCTGGCTCACTCTCTTTTGGGGTCACTGCTCCTTTCTCCTGGGTCCTGGTGCACACAAGGTTTGGTCGTGCCCTCCAAGAGTCTATTTTCCCAGACCTACAGAAGTTGTGTCATCAAATCTCAAAGTTAAATTCCCTGGGGTTTCTCAGTTCCTTTGCCAGATTCCAGGTTGGGAAATCTGTCATGGGTCCTAGAATTTCTGTAACAGTGCGAGCCCTTCTTGGGCATAACTGCTTTTCAGTTTGGGGATCGTCTGTTTGGTGGCTCTATGGTGGGGCTAATGGTGACTTCCTCCAAGAAGACTTATGCCACCCGCCGTCCCGGTGCATGCAAGGTTTTGTCTGAGCCTTCTGAGTGTCCCTGGCGGGTGTGGGGTTTGATTCTAAACACGATTTCACCCCTCCTACCATCCTGTCGGGGCTTCTCCCTTGCCCTTGGATAGGGGGTATCTTTTTGGTGGGATCCAACATTCTCCTATTGTTCAGCGGCGAGTTGCAACTTTGGAGTTCTCACAGGAGATGAGCGCACATCCTCCTCCACCACCTTATGGATACACTGGACCATTCGGGTATGATCCAAATCAAATCCCTTAGGATTATACAGTGGAAGTGACACATAGATTCAAGGGGTTAGATCTGATAGAGTGCCTGAAGGACTGTGGACAGAGGTTCGTGATATTATACAGGAGGCAGTGATCAAAACTATCCCGAAGAAAAAGAAACGCCAAAAGGCAGAAGGGTTGTCTGAGGAGGCATTACAAGTAGCTGAGAAAAGAAGAGGAGCTACAGCCAAAGGAAAAAAAGGAAAGATATACCCATTTGAATGCAGAGCTCCAAAGAATAGCAAGGAGAGATAAGAAAGCCTTCCTCAGTGATCAATGCAAAGAAATACAGGAAAACAATAGAATGGGAAAGACTAGAGATCTCTTCAAGAAAATCAAAGCTACCAAGGGAACTTTTCCCGCGTAGCTTCCCTCATAGCTCAGTCGGTAAAGAATCTGCCTGCAATGTAGGAGACCCCGGGTTCGATTCCTGGGTCGGGAAGATTCCCTGGAGAAGGAAATGGCAATCCACTCCAGTATTTTTGCCTGAAAAATCCCATGGACAGAGGAGCCTGGCAGACTACAATCCATGGGGTCACAAGAGTCGGACAC
>SJYX01022594.1:307271-327841 GCA_006410675.1 Oreotragus oreotragus
AAAGGAAAGATATACCCATTTGAATGCAGAGCTCCAAAGAATAGCAAGGAGAGATAAGAAAGCCTTCCTCAGTGATCAATGCAAAGAAATACAGGAAAACAATAGAATGGGAAAGACTAGAGATCTCATCAAGAAAATCAAAGCTACCAAGGGAACTTTTCCCGCGTAGCTTCCCTCATAGCTCAGTCGGTAAAGAATCTGCCTGCAATGTAGGAGACCCCGGGTTCGATTCCTGGGTCGGGAAGATTCCCTGGAGAAGGAAATGGCAATCCACTCCAGTATTTTTGCCTGAAAAATCCCATGGACAGAGGAGCCTGGCAGACTACAATCCATGGGGTCACAAGAGTCGGACACGACTTAGCAACTAAACCACAACTAAACCAGGGAACATTTCATGCAAAGATGGGCACAATAAAAGACAGAAACGTTGTGGACCTAACAGAAGCAGAAGATATTAAGAAGAGGTGGCAAGAATACACAGAAGAACTGTACAAAAAAATCTTCATGACCCAGATAACCATGATGGTGTGATTACTCACCTAGAGCCAGACATCCTGGAATGTGAATTCAAGTGGGCCTTAGGAAGCATCACTACAAACAAAGCTAGCTATTTCAAATTCTAAAAGATGATGCTGTGAAAGTGCTGCACTCAACATGCCAGCAAATCTGGAAAACTCAGCAGTGGCCACAGGACTGGAAAAGGTCTGTTTTCATTCCAACCTCAAAGAAAGGCAATGCCAGAGAATGCTCAAACTACCAGGCACATGCTCCACCCAGGGGTGCCCAGCCACCATCAGGGTCCTCACGGCCAACCCCAGGAAGCCAACGGGACCATCCCATTTACAGATGAACCACTCCGAAGCCAGATGTTCCCACCACCTTAGACCTCTGGCAGATCCTGGCAGTGGCTGGGACTTGAGCCGAGATGGAGGGCGTGATGGTGACAGATCACGTGGCCGTCTGGGTGGAGAGTATAAGGCCTGGCCGGGGTGAGGAGGCAGGGGCGCCGCCTGTGTAGGGCCAGGGCAGCTGTTGTCAGGGGCGGCTCCGTCCTCTGGCTGCTTGTGAGGCTGGTTGCCTCCAGCTCCCTCGTCCTTGTTCACAGTGTGCCATGACAAAGGCTGTCATTTTCCATGTGTGTGGTGATGGGCAAGAGGTCGGGATGCAGGGCCTCGGCAAGAGGCCAGCCTGGGCTCCCTGAGCGGGCAGGATGAGGGTGCTGACCCTGGGGAGGCCGGCTTCTGGCAGGTGGATGGAGAAACTCAGGCTGCGGGGCACAGGGGCCACGTTTGTCCCAGGTCCTCAGGAACCCTTCCTAATGGTTTGTCCCAGATGCCTTCCTGGCACTGCCACCCTTATAAATGCCCTCAGCCTCACAAGTTAGGGTCTTGGCGGATTGCCCATATAGGGGCATGATTCAGACTCCATCCACACCCTGTACACAAGCGTGTCTGCACAGGCAGGACCCTCAGCCCTGCTGCAGTGGACAGGATACCCTCCGTCTGGTCCCAGCCAGTGGCCCAGCCCTGCTAGCCTGTCAGGTGGGGCACTGCGTCTCCTTAGAATGCCCAGGGCCCCTGAGAGGGGAGAGCTCAGTGGGATGCCTACGCCTTCCTGGCTGGGTGGGCACAGGGGCCACGTTTGTCCCAGGTCCTCAGGAACCCTTCCTAATGGTTTGTCCCAGATGCCTTCCTGGCACTGCCACCCTTATAAATGCCCTCAGCCTCACAAGTTAGGGTCTTGGCGGATTGCCCATATAGGGGCATGATTCAGACTCCATCCACACCCTGTACACAAGCGTGTCTGCACAGGCAGGACCCTCAGCCCTGCTGCAGTGGACAGGATACCCTCCGTCTGGTCCCAGCCAGTGGCCCAGCCCTGCTAGCCTGTCAGGTGGGGCACTGCGTCTCCTTAGAATGCCCAGGGCCCCTGAGAGGGGAGAGCTCAGTGGGATGCCTACGCCTTCCTGGCTGGGGAGCCAGATCCTTGGGCAAAAGCCCAGAACTGGGGAAGGAACGGCACTGACCAAAACGTGCCATGATTTATGGAGCACTCACCACGTACCAGGCCAGGCACCAAGCACACAATTTTATCTTCACAACTATATAAGGAGGTATTGTACAGATGAGGAAACTGAGGCTCTGCCTGTTTCTGTAATACACCCAGGGCTCCACACTGAGCACATCGTGGAACTGTGTTCACTGCAGTTTGATTCAGGTTGTCTCACCACTAAGCCTTATTCACTTCTGTGCTGGCTCTTTCCCTCCCCCGCTTCCCCCACCCTCCTCCACACCCTCGTCTCTTCCACCTTTATTTTGTCCTACTGTGTGTCAGGTCTTCTCTGCACAGAGCTTCCATGTAGAACTCACTCACTGATGTGACTCTGTGGACCTCTCTGGGGTCTGGGAAGGGCAATAGACCCCTTCTCAGAATATCATTTGTAAATCCACGCAATTAAATTTCTAAGATTCAAAGGAAACCAATTACATTAAAATGCAGTTATCAAAATATTAAGAAAAAATTGCGACGGAGTAATACATGTGCTCCTTTATTGATGCACTAAATAATAAGATCGAGCAGTGAGTCTAATAAAACCACCATCATTTTGAAGTAAGGTTGAGCATAAATGATATTTCAAGATTTCTGCCGCAATTATAAGACAATTTGAAATGATCTGCACTTTCCACGTGTGACAGAGCCACAGGGCCCAAGATGACTGCTGTGGTTTGCTGCTGACATGCACACGGGAAGGAGGTGGTCAGTTTTAACTGAAGATGAGTGAAAATAAAGATGTGATTTTTTTCCCCATCCACGTGGACAGACCCCCGGCATTCTATACGGGGGTCCTTAGGGATCTGTAGAGAGCGGGCCTCTCCCAGTAGCAGGAAACACACTGGAAATAGAGAAAATAGCCAGAGGAGAGAAATGCAGGGAAGACAAGTGAGGAGGAGGCGGGGGAAGGAGCCTAATCACTGGGGGCCACCTGCAGGAAGTGAGGGAGGGAACCTGGGGATATCTGGGGGGAGACAGGAAACGGGGAGCCAGTCCTGGGTGTGGAGCGGAGCGGGTATGCCTGAGTGGGGCGAGCATGGTGACCACGGAGTTGAGAGTTTCCAGCCACGCTGCACATTAGGATGCATTCTAGGGAAGGCAGGGCATGGGACCACGGAAACCAGGGAGGGTGACTCTAGTTGCGTGTGGAGGACCTGATGTGGGGCAGGGGGACCCAGGAGAGTCAACTGCACTCTTCTAGGCTCATGCTGAATGGCAGTGGGGGTGGGAGAAGTGGCTGGATTTGGGGCACGCTTTCAAGGTAAACCAGTAGGATTTCTGAGTTGACGTTATGAAAGTGAAACTGAAAGTCGCTCAGTTGTGTCCAGCTCTGTGACCCCATGGACTATACAGTCCATGGAATTCTCCAGGCCAGAATACTGGAGTGGGTCACCTTTCCCTTCTCCAAGGGATCTTCCCAACCCAGGGATCGAACCCAGATTGAACCCAGGCCTCCCACAGTGCAGGCAGATTCTTTACCTGCTGAGCCATGAGGGAAACCCAAGAACACTGGCGTGGGGAGCCTGTCCCTTCTCCAGGGCATCTTCCCGACCCAGGAATCGAACCGAGGTCTCCTGCATTGCGGGCGGATTCTTTACCAACGGAGCTATCAGGGAAGCCTGTACAGGATGAGAAGAGAGGTGCTCGGGACACCACCCAGCACCCTGGTGCCCCCATCAGTGGCTCTGGGCCTTGGCCCTGCTGCTCCAGACGTGATGGTGGAGCTCTGGTTCTGCTACCTGTCTGCAGCCTGAGAAGGTGCCCTGAGGAAGCTGTGGCAGGGACCGCTGGTGGTCAAAGTCACCTCTCAGTTTTTCAAAGCTGATGCTCTCTCCTTCCCATCAATCAATATTGCCTTTTACGTGAAACCTTTGGGGACACCTTCCTGCTGCTTCTACATGGGACTGGCTTCGCTAAATTACTTGCTTTGCCAACAGCAGGGATTCCCTCAAGAGACTCCTTACCTGCTCCGTCAACACGGATTTCCTCTGTTCTCACTCCCCAGGCAGCACAGGAACGTCCTTGGCAACCCCAACGCAACACTTCCCCTCCCCCAGGGTCATCTCCAAAGACAGCTGCAAGGCTAGGAGGCTTTTCTCACGCTGAAAACCAAGCCACCCTTAGTAGATGCGGGGGGGAAGAATTGTTGACTGCATGAATAAGGTGGGTAGGGGTGAGAAGAGAAAGAGGACTTCTCAGCTCCCTCTGGGTCTGTTCTTTCTCATTTACCTTAAAGTCTCGGAAGGTCAGATACACCCGCGGTCCTATCTGAGGGCAGGAGTCGGTCCCAGGTCCAGATGCTGAGGCCTGGCCACCGTTTTGGATTGTCCATGCCCCCACACAAGTCGAGCAGTGGGAGACTGGCTACATCACTCCATGTAAATGCCTGTTTGTTCGTCTGTGCGCACACCCTGCCTTTCAGCCTCTTTCTGTCCCTCATGGGCCATCTTCTGGGGCCATTTGATTCTCTGGTGGAACCAGGTCTGGGCCCAATTATTTTGCCTTCTAGCCTCCACCAGCAAGGCTATGTGGTGGCAGTTCATATTTCCGGCTCCCTCCGAGGGGTCGTACCCCAGGAAATTTCTCTTTGGGATGCCCAGTGGGTCCCAAAGATTCCTGAAGCTTCAATCTGGGGTTGTCAAACTCTGGCCTGTGGGCCACATCTGTCCTGCCATTGGTTTCTAGGTGGTCTCAGAGCTAAAAGTGGTTTTCACGGTGTTTTAAGTGACTGCCAAAGAACCAAGAGAAGAAAATTTTGTGACGTGTGAAAAATGACTTGAAATTAACATTTCATTGTCTATAAAGAAAGTTTTATTGGCACGAGGCCTCAATCAGTGGCTTACGTACGGTCTATGCTGTTTTGCACCATGTCAGCAGTGTCGAGTAGTCATGACCCAGACAGTTTGGGGCCTTGTTTTTGTTCAGTTGCTCAGTCGTGTCCAACTCTTTGCAACCCCATGGACTACATGCAGCACGCCAGGCTTCCCTGTCCTGCGCCATCTCCTGGAGCTTGCTCAAACTCATGTCCATCAAGTCGGTGATGCCATCCAACCATCTCATCTTCTGTCGTCCCCTTCTTCTCCAGCCTTCAATCTTTCCCAGCATCAGGATCTTTTCCAATGAGTCAGTTCTTTGCATCTGGTGGGCAAAATATTGGAGCTTCAGCTTCAGCATCAGTCCTTCCAGTGAATCTTCAGGGTTGATTTCCTTTAGGATGGGCTGGTTTGATCTCCTTGCAGTCCAAGGGACTCCCAAGAGTCTTTTGCCACACTGGAGTTTGAAAGCATCAGTTCTTCAGTGCTCAGCCTTCTTTGAGCCTCTCATATCCATGCATGACTACTGGAAAAACCACGCTTGGACTATATGAACCTTTGTTGGCAAAGTAATGTCTCTGCTTTTTAATATGCTGTCTAGGTTTGTCATAGCTTCTCTTCCAAGGAGCAAGCATCTTTTAATTACATGGCTGCAGTCACTGTCCACAGTGATTTTGGAGCCCCAAAAAGATAAAGCACAAAACTCAAATGTTTACTATTGGCCCTTTTTTTGAAAACTTGCCCCCTGCCCCTGGTCTGTGAGTTTGGCCCTGGAGTCCAGCCCCTGACTGGCTGAGAGGGATGAGGTTACACAATTAGGTTCCTTTGCTCCTCCCTCCAGGTGTGTCTTCCCCCCTTTAACTCTAACTTCCTGCTATGGTTGGTTGGAAGATGGCCCAGGAGCAGCTTGGGTGGCATCTGGCCCTCATGGGCCCTGGTACCAGCATCTTTTGGAGGCTCACACAGTGAACCCTTATTGGCCCTCAGGAGGCGAGGCCACTCCCTGGCGCATGTGGCACGTTTTACCCCGGAGAAAATGAGCTCTGGGGACGGCGGTGGGGCAGAGGCACCCTGGCACCTCTTAGAGGCTCCTTGGTCTTGGCTCCAAGAGAAGACCCATCAGGTTTGGCCACTGCCTGGTCAAGCGGGCGGAGGCAGGGGAAGAAAGCTGTGGGTTGGGGGGCCCAAAGAGCCCTGCACAGGTGGTCCCTGGGGCTTTGGGCAGCACCCCCCACCCTCCTTTCCCGGATTATGGTCTATCGGATCACAGGGACGGACTTGCAGCCCCACCCCAACCCAGGAGCTGGCGGAGCTGGTCCCTGCTGGGGCATCGAATCCTCCCTGCTCACCACCCACAGTGGCTTTATTAATTGTTTATATTGGAGTCTGTTAATTGGCAATAACCAGCGTGCTGAAGTGTCTTTTAATCACCCCCCTCTCAGGGCCCTAAGGCTATTGGAGGATTGGAGGATTCAATAAAGTGAAGAAATTAGCACCCCATCCTCTTCATTAGCACAGTTAGATAAACTGCCAACACCTGTCTCACAAATCAAGCTGGAAAGAGAAGTGGCCCCTCAGGAACTGCCATGGCTGAGGTGAGATGCCGGCCGGACCATGCTGGGTGTTGCACACCCACCCCCACCTCCATGCGTGCACAGGTGTGTACAGACTCCCAAGCTCACCTCCTGTGCTGGCCTGGAGCACACCCATTTATTCACTAGGCATTTCTTCAGCACCTACTATATGCCAGCTGCAGGATTCCCTGGCATGTGACAATAATCTGTCGCAGCCTTTGAGGAAACTGCAGTTCAGCAGGAAGACAGCCCAGAACAGGGCTCCCTCTGGACTCTGGAACTACACGCTCTATCCAGCTTCCCACTGGCCGTATCTGCTTGGGGAGTGTGTCTGCACCCCGCCTGCCACACATCCTATTAATGCATCTCTCCCCACCACCAACCATAGTCTGCTGGCCCCTCCACCACCTTCCACCCCTCCTCCTCTCCCCCACCCCACCCTCCAAGCTCCACCTTGGCAAGTCCACCGTATTCTTGCTTCCCTTTACCTCCACCTTCCCAGGGCACCCCTGCAGCACTTGACGTGTTAGAACCCTCACCCTCTCCCCTAGCCTCCAGGCTCCCCTCTCCCCACCCAACCATGGCCCAGCTGCTGGGAGCTCCTTCGAAACATGTGTTTGTTTGGGACAGACTCTCTCTTTGGTCTCTAATTCTCAGGGAGGGTGCTGACTGGGACTGCTGGTGCTGAGGGTCTGGCGGGACTGCTCCGAACGCCTGGTGGTAGGTGTCACAAACAGCAGAGTCCGTGGCTCCAGCCTCCTGCAGAGGGAGATGGAAAGCTTTCCCCATCTTGGAGATGCCTTCAGGGGTGCACATCCCGAGAGAACACGTTGTCTTGCCCACTGAAGTTCGATTCAGCTGAACTTTGTTGGGCCCCAGGAGACAGGAGGGGCGGAATGACTGACAGATACCCTCCTGTGAGGGGAAAATGTAAGGGCTGCCTGGAAGAGCACAATGGGGACAGCATCTGCCCTCCCAAGAGGCTTTTTCAGCCACGGTGGCGATCCTTGTTAACATGCAGAGATATATGCAGGAGGGTAAATGCGCCTATCCCTCACTCCATGACTTTAATTTCTGGAAAGCTCGCTCCTGGATGAAAAACCATAAAATGAAAAAATATTTTCATTAATTTTAATGAAAAAAAAGGACGGTATATTCAACCCCTTGCCAAGACAATTTCTAACAGATAGAAAGACACAGCCACTGAACGAGGAAAACAGGTTTATGTAAGGAGTAAGCAATGACTTGGAATTAAATACTGTGGCTCCCGACTAAAATGTAATGTGATAACGATTTCTCTCTCCCCTTTGGGAAACAAGCAGTGTTTTGGGACGGGGTGGGGAAGGGCTCATAGAGTTAGTTATAGCAGAGAAAAACCACTTCTGGGCAAAGTGAAGGCTTCCCAGAGAACACTTTCCAACAGATGGAGGCGGCTTCACAGACAACAGGAAATGGCCTCCTTACCCCGCACTGCCTGGCGTATGACATTGGCCCGGGACTTAGACAGGTCCCCCCAGGACCATCTCTGCTTGAGATGAGATGAGATGGCAGAGTCCAGTAAACAAGCTGAATATGACTTTATTGAAAGCTGTAATGCAGAAATATAATTTTGAAAAGTGTGTTTCGTTAGTCGGCTTGGGGGTGAAATGTTTTTTTAATAACAAAAAGGCTGGGTTGTTGTCGTGAAAAGTGGTCTAACTTCCAAGGCAGGGTAAAAAGTCTTCAAGTGTGGAACCTAAACCCAGGGCCTGTGGTGCCCAGGTTCCCAGACAAGTTGGTGGATATTCATGAGAAATAGCTGAAGTTGAAGCTCTGAGGTTTTCCGTGCTGTCCTCCACCAGGGGCTATGGTTCCCTTCCCATCCTCGCAGATAGCAGAGGCCCCAGAGAAGGAAAAACCCCAGGGACATGAACTCTGGGAGTTTATAGGATTCAAGCCAAAATATGATTCTACAATCAAAACTGATTCCCCTCCCCTCCCCTGTGCCCTGTGTGAAGCCTGCTGCTTACAGGGCTCAGCATCCATTCCCCCCACTTTTACGTCAGTGAAGACCCCATTTCCTTTGGAGCGCCACCCCATGCCCCCAGCTCTTGGTCATGTTGCTTGGATAGGACTGGGCTTCCTTCAGCCCTTGGATGTCTGCTGCCACCCAGTGAAGCTCCCCAGACACGGGCATTGGTCCACAGATGGGCACGTGACCTAGTTCAGGCTAATCAGACACAGGCTGCTGGAGGATTCTGGGAAAGGCGCTCCTCTGCTTTCCCACAAGGGGCCAGCAGAGCTATACTCACTGCCGCCGGACTTGAAGGAGGAAGCCGAGAAGCACCAGGAACGCTGACAGCCTTCCCGAGGGAGCCAGGCTCCTCTGTCCATGGGATTTTCCAGGCAAGAATACTGGAGTGGGTTGCCATTCCTTCTCCAGGAGATATTCCCGATCCAGAGATTGAACCCTGGTCTCCCGCATTGTAGGCAGACGCTTTACCATCTGAGCCACCAGGGAAGGCCACCAGGATAAGATTCATTTCAGTTCAGTCGCTCAGTCGTGTCCGACTCTTTGTGACCCCATGAACCACACCACGGCAGGCCTCCCTGTCCATCACCAACTCCTGGAGTCTACCCAAACCCATGTCCATTGAGTCAGTGATGCCATCCAACTATCTCATCCTCTGTCATCCCCTTCTCCTCCTGCCCTCAATCTTTCCCAGCATCATGGTCTTTTCAAATGAGTCAAGTCTCCACATCAGGTGGCCACAGTATTGGAGTTTCAGCTTCAACATCAGTCCTTCCAATGAACATCCAGGACTGATCTCCTTTAGGACGGACTGGTTGGATCTCATTGTAGTCCAAGGGACTCTCAAGAGTCTTCTCCAACACCACAGTTCAGAAGCATCAATTCTTCTGTGTTCAGCTTTCTTTATTGTCCAACCATACATAACTACTGGAAAAACCATAGCCTTGACTAGACAGACCTTTGTTGGCAAAGTAATGTCTCTGCTTTTTAATATGCTGTCTAGGTTGGTCATAACTTTCCTTCCAAGGAGCAAGCGTCTTTTAGTTTCATGGCTGCAATCACCACCCACAGTGATTTTGGAACCCAGAAAAATAAAGTCAGCCACTGTTTCCACATCTATTTGCCATGAAGTGATGGGACCGGATGCCATGATCTTAGTTTTCTGAATGTTGAGCTTTAAGCCAATTTTTTCAGTCTCTTTCACTTTCATCAAGAGGCTCTTTAGTTCTTCTTCACTTTCTGCCATAAGGGTGGTGTCATCTGCATATCTGAAGTTATTGATATTTCTCCCAGCAATCTTGATTCCAGCTTGTGCTTCCTCCAGCCCAGCGTTTCTCATAATGTACTCTGCATATAAGTTAAATAAGCAGGGTGACAATATACAGCCTTGACGTACTCCTTTTCCTACTTGGAACCAGTCTATTGTTCCATGTCCAGTTCTAACTGTTGCTTCCTGACCTGTATACTGGTTTCTCAAGAGGCAGGTTAGGTGGTCTGGTATTCCCATCTCTTGAAGAATTTTCCACAGTTTATTGTGATCCACACAGTCAAAGGCTTTGACATAGTTCAACTGGAATTCCATCACCTCCACTAGCTTTGTTCGTAGTGTTTGCTATACCAGAGAGACTACATCTGGAACAACAGCTGCGAACCAAGCCACCACCCGCTTGAGTTTACAATGCGCCACTGTTGCTGGCAAAGAGCTGGCTGTTTCTCACACTAGCTGGTCTGTGTGATAGCATCGGGGGTGTGACCGGGCCATCACAGCGCCAACTTTCTGGGGTGAGACGGGGACGCCCAGCTTTGTGGGCGCCTCGGGCTTGCAGTCTTGCTTTGGTTCCCTCTATTCGCAGGCAGGAAGAGCATAAATGGCTTCCTCTTGGCCTTTGTAACTGGTCCTTGTCTTCTGGTCAGGAAGCTGAGGTGGGCTTTCTGTCACACACAAGGGCCTTGATTTCCTTTCAGGAACTTGGGAAGTAACTCCTGGAGGGGGCTGATGTCTCACTGACCTGGTGTGTGGTGAATTCAGGTGAGAACTGCCTTCTTCCTGAGCTGTTGCAGGACCACTCTGACCTCCAGGCCATGTGGCTTGTCTGTCCCAGGAGTCAGAGTGAGCCAGACACTCACCTGCTCGTCCCCTCCACTTTTCCTGTGCTCAGCAACCCAGGTAAAGAGCAGCGGCTTTCTTTGGGGGAAGCTCAGTGGAAGACGCATTGTGTTTTCTGTGCTGTGGCAACAGTTCCGTGTTCAAAAGTACTGCCCACCCCTTTATTTGAGGGTCTCTGGGTCCAAACCAGCCCTGGACTGAGATCTCTGTCCCAGTTACAGGTGAGCCAACAATGCAGAGAATTTGGGTTGTAGACTCAGGTGAGTCCTCAGCGGGCTGCTCTCTCATTTCACCCTGGGAGACCTTTTATCAATTTCCCTGAGTCCAGGGATCTAGAACCCTGTATGGAACAGCTGATTTGTTCCAGACTGAGAAAGGAGTGCGACAGGGCTGTCTGCTGTTACCATGTTTGTTTAGTGTCTACACTGAGCTCATCACAAGAAATGCCAGGGTGGATGAGTCACAAGCCGGAATCAAGACAGGCAGGAGAAACATCAACAATCGCAGACAGGTGGGTGATACCACTCTAATGGCAGAAAGCAGAGAGGAACTAAAGAGTCTCTAGATGAGGGTGAAGGAGGAGAGTGAAAGATCCGGCTTAAAACTAAATATTAAAAAACTAAGATCGTGGCATCTGACCCCATTAGTTTATGGCAAACATCGAGGGGGGAGTAGGGGGAAGTAGGGCAGATTTCCTCTTCTTGGGCTCTGAAATCACTGTGGATGATGACTGCAGCCATGAAATCAGATGTTTGCTTCTTGACAGGAAAGCCATGACCAACCTAGACAGTGTGTTGAAAAGCAGAGACATTACTCTGCTGACAAAGGTCCGTCTAGTCAAGGCTGTGGTCTTCCCAGTGGTCACCAACGGTTGTGAGTGAAAGTCACTCAGTCGCGTCCGACTCTTTGTGACCTCATGGACTATACACTGCATGGAATTCTCCTGGCCAGAATACTGGGTAGCCGTTCCCTTCTCCAGGGGATCTTCCCAACCCAGGGATCGAACCCAGGTCTCCCACATTGCAGGCAGAGTCTTTACCAGCTTAGCCATAAGGGAAGCCCAAGAAAACTGGGGTGGGTAGCCCATCCCTTCTCCTGTGGATCATCCTGACCCAAAAATTAAACCAGAGTCTCCTGCATTGCAGGCGGATTCTTTAACTGAGCTATCAGTGGGATGGTTGTGAGAGCTGGACCGTAAAAAAGGCAGAGTGCTAAAGAATTGATGCCTTTGAACTGGTGCTGGGGGAGACTCCTGAGAGTCTCTCGGACTGCAAGGAGATCAAACCAGTCAATCTCAAGGGAAATCAACCCTGAATACTCCTTGGAAGGACTGATGCTGAAGTTGAAACTTCAGTGTTTTGGTCATCTGATGCGAACAGCTGACTCACTGGAAAAGTCCCTGATGCTGGGAAAGACTGAGGGCAGAAGGAGAAGAGGGTGTCAGAGGATGAGATGGCTGGACGGCATCGTGATGCAACGGACCTGAACTTGGGCAAACTGGGAGATGGTGAGGGACAGGGAGGCCTGGCATGGGGTCACAAAGAGTCGCACACAATTGGTGACTGAACAACAGCAACACGCTTCCCAGGCTGCCCCCGTCCCAGCTGGGCATGTGGGGATGCCAGGCAACCACCCCACTCCCCACCTCAGTCCTTTGGCTCCAGGATTTCCTGGCAGCCTTCCCGAAACTTTCTCAGAACAGTGCGGCTGGCTGGGACTCTTCCCTCTGTCCTGTGGGGTCAGACTGCATAGTGATCTGAGGACCCTTCCTCCTACTCTGCCTCCCCGATAGTATGCTTTGCAGGCATTTTTAAATCCCATCTTGGTGTCTGCTTCCTGGAGGACTCAAGCTCCCACTCTCCACATCTTAGGTTGCATAAGAGGTTTCTGGATGTTTGCTGTTTTTGTTTTGTCTCTCTGAAATATGTTACTTATGTTTTGATTATGAAAGACAAGATCATGACTTTAGCTCACTGAGAGCGCCCGCGAGGGAAGTAGCAAGAGGGAGTAACCTGGAGTTGGTGGCCACTGATAGACCCATTCGCTGCTCTCGGCTGGTTGTTTTGCCTTCCTTCCCCTACTTATGCCAGGGATTTTTTGGTCCTTTTTAGCCAATTAGTGCAGATCATCATTTGGTTCAGGTTCATATTAGTGATTTCGGCAAATGTCAGAACGTCTGCCAACTGTCTGCAAGAGCACCTTGAATGCAAGATTTCTGGTGACAGCACCCATATCAGTAAATGCAGTCCAGCCCCCACCCATATCCCTCCCACTTGATCAAGGCACTTTCAAGATCCTCCCCACACGTCTTCCTCATACCTTAGAAATAGAAATTAGTGCATTCCTGCAGTCCTTTCTGAGTACAACTCTTCTCTTCCCCTGATTCTTCATCATCTCATCTGGACCACGAGGAGTTTGGACTCTTGACTATTCAGGGAGAAACCATGAAAGATGGGCCAGGAGGGAATTCAAGGGTGAGGCGGTAAGCTGCTTAGGCTTAAGGTCCTGGCAATCCCCCCAGATACCACCACTCCAGTAGGACACTCATGTTTCCTGACCACTGACCCCCCGCTCACAGAAGGGACCAAGTGAGGTTGTGAATTCTACTGACACTGTAATTCAGTGACTTCAAAATCAGTCTCGAAGTTCAGTCTTCAGCAGTTTCAAACTCCGTAGCAATAATGCAATAAAAGATTCTTTCATATAATGGCCCTGAATTTTATTCTGTGCCTTGAGGTGAACATTTTGATTTGAGCCTGTCATTTTCTTGCTTTAAATTATCCAATGTTAGGAACAGCCATCCAGCTGAAGGTCCCGGCTTTCCTCATCCTTTATAAATTGGCCCACAGTAGCTGCTGGAGTCTCTCACATTCAGTTGGCACTTGGTCCCAGGTGACTGGAATGTGTGGCATGATTACCTGCTCACCACCGCATATCACTGGTAACCTCTTTTCTGTCGAATAATGTGAACCAGAGTCCTTCTGATTTGGGCCCCATGGAGCTAAGAAAACCAATTTCAGGTAGCTCACATATCCCTAAGGTTTAATGTCATAAATTCCACTCGTGGTACTAATTTCTGAAATCAGGATTCTTCAGTTGCAAGTACCAAAAATTGACTCTGATGAAAGAGTGAAACAAGAACAGGCGATTTACTGAAGAAACAGTGAAGCAAGGCACGGAATAGAAGGAAAAGCTGGACCCTGAGGCTCAGGAGGGACAGGACCCCCGCAGCTCTGGGCATCCGGGCAATGTGGACACTCCTCCTGGGCACTGCTACAGGGTGCCTCAGCCCTTACCACCTTCCACCCCCTTGTGTCTCCATTAGACATGCAGACTCTGATCAGGCCAGACTGGGCTATGGACCTAACTGTGTGGTGAGGGATGTAGGGGTGGTGATTGGCCATCTCCCGGAAGCAACAGGGGCCCAGGGAAACTGAGGCCCCCCTCCCCAAGGGAAAGATGCCAGGCAGAGGAAACCAGGGTGTGGATCCCACACACCACTCCCTTTCAGTTCTGATCCTTTTCACTTTCCCTTCTCCCTGGAGGGCTCTACTCTCCTATAGGCCTTGGCATAGATGTCATTTCCTCTCAGGAGTTGCTGGGAGCTTCCCTGCCTGGGATAAGTGCCCCTTCTAAGTGATTCCACAGCCCTTATCTTCCTGTATTGTAATTGTCTGTTTATTTGTTTTTCTTTCTCATGGGATTGTGAGCTCAGTGATAGGAGTGTTTGCCTTGCTTACAGTTCAGTTCAGTTCAGTCAGTTCAGTCGCTCAGTCTAAAAAAAAAAAAAATCATTTTGTAAAGATAGCAGTAAGCAAAAAGTTAATATTTGGATATTATGATTGTAAGTTGCAGTCATAAAGAACTTTAAATAGTCACATTTGGGGGGGGCTGCAGAGTGTTGAGAGAATTTAGATTCACACAAACTAGTAATGAAAATTGTAAGTTTCAACCACTCACCTTCAATCTTGGGATGTTCTTCATTCAGTTAAACAGTGATGAAAGAAGTAACATCATTCATCAGTCTTAGGAAAATCCAGTTCACTTACCTGAATGTTAACAGGTAGGTAAATCTCCCAGCTGGGTTTTTAAAATGAAGACTCTAAAAAAGTAATTGAAAAATGTTTAAAAAGTCAAATTTGGATCAAGTATTTGTGGAAGCACTTCTGTGAAACCTCATGGTCGGCAGGGACGCTACTTGAAAACTACCATACCAAGCATTGCAACAAATTTTATTCTAAATATAAGATAGGAATTTAGCAACACTTTTCTGAAGTTGATCAACAAAGCCAGACAATTTAGATTAAGACAAATGCTGTATTTTTCTCTGGGAAACGAATTAGTAATTAACAACTTAAATCACTTAGTAAAAAATGAAGCTGCTTGCTTCCTTGGTGGGCCAGTGGTTAAGAATCTGCTTATTAATGCAAGGGACAAGGGTTTGGTCCAGGGAAATCCCACATGCCATGAACCAACTAAACCTGTGGGCCACCACCACTGAGCTTGCACGCTAAAGCCAGCAAGCCACAACTACTGAAGCCTATGTGTCCTGGAGCCCATGCAGAGCAACTAGAGAAATTCCATGCGCAGCAATGAAGACCCAGTGCAGCCAAAGATAGATAAATAAGTATTTTAAAAACTATAAGAAAATGAAACTGTTCATATAGGCCCAGAATGTTCACCAAATTTTAACACTGACCATTTCTTTATGATAAGGTTTTAGGTAATGTTTGCTTTACTTTTGACATCTTCTGTATTGCTTGAAACCTATGTAACACACATGGATGTTATGAAATTAGTAAAAACAACTAAGAAAAAACCTTTTTACTCATTGCCTCAATGGAGTCAGGATAATCACATGAAACTTGCACTAGATAAGTTAACTTGCCCAAAGTCAGACAGACTGGCAGAATTAGAGGGCAGATCTAGAACTTCTTTGGCCAAATATCTGGACTCTGGTGCCTATAGTGTGTAGCTTGATGTACTGTCCATAATCTTTATTTATGACAAGCTCAGAGTCTTTCCATCCCCAAAGGTTGAAAGATGGTGCAAAAGTAATTGCAGTTCTTTCACTGTTGAAACTTGCCATTTGATATTGGAATAACTTCTTAAATAAATGTAGTTATGTTATAGATTGTTTTAATGCTCATTTCTCACTTTATTTTTCTTTGCTAATGATTTATTGCTTGCTGTTTATTTTGTATTTATTTTAGACTAGGGAAATGATGTTAGACAAAAAGCAAATTTGAGCAATTTTCTTATTTAAGATTAAAATGAATCATAAAGCAGCTGAGACAACTCAAAACATCAACAAAGAATTTGGCCCAAGAAGTATTAATGAATGTACAGTGTAGTGATGATTCTTGTAAAGGAGTCTTGCACAGGAGATGAGAGCCTTGAAGGTGAGGGGTGTGTAGTGGCAGGCCATTGGAAGATGACAATGGCCAACTGAGAGCCATCATCAAAACAGATCCTCTTATAACTACACAGCTCAGTTCAGTTCAGTCGCTCAGTTGTGTCTGACTCTTTGTGACCCCATGAATTGCAGCACGCCAGGCCTTCCTGTCCATCACCAACTTCTGGAGTTTACCCAAGCTCATGTCCATAGAGTCGGTGATGCCATCCAGCCATCTCATCCTCTGTCATCCCTTTCTCCTCCTGCCCCCAATCCCTCTCAGCATCAGGGTCTTTTCAAATGAGTCAAACTTTTCGCATGAGGTGGCCAAAGTATTGGGGTTTCAGCCTCAGCATCAGTCCTTCCAATGAACACCCAGGACTGATCTCCTTTAGGATGGACTGGTTGGATCTCCTTGCAGTCCAAGGGACTCTCAAGAGTCTTCTCCAACACCACAGTTCAAAAGCATCAATTCTTTGGCACTCAGCTTTCTTCACAGTCCAACTCTCACATCCATACATGACCACTGGAAAAACCATAGCCTTGACTAGATGGACCTTTGTTGGCAAAGTAATGTCTCTGCTTTTGAGTATGCTATCTAGGTTGGTCATAACTTTCCTTCCAAGGAGTAAGCGTCTTTTAATTTCATGGCTGCAGTCACCATCTGCAGTGATTTTGGAGCCCAAAGAAATAAAGTCTGACACTGTTTTTATTAACCCCCAAAGGTACATAATTCACGGCACACAGTAGGTCCTCAATAGCTATTTGCTACATTAGTAACGGATGAAGACCTTCCTGTCTCACTAACTTGCTATGACATCAGGGAAGCCCCTTCGTTTCTTATTCTTAAAATGCAGAGTAGCAGCAGGTCTTGTTCAAGGATGGTTTGAGGGCAAGAGATCAAAATTCACTTAAGCAAGGTCAACAAAGAGTGGTATTATGAGGGATCAAGGATGTCTTGCAGAACCCAAGGGCTTCAGCAGGAGCTGGAAAATGTCAGGAATCAGCACAGTTTCATCTGCTGCCTCGCTGGGGCCAGGTACCTGCCTGTCTCTGGGCTCCAGGCTCTCGCTTCCATCTCTGTTTGTGGATGACATAGTCTCATCAGCCCTTGTGTCTCAGGCCCTTGTAGTTCTTACATCATGGGGTTGGCTTCCCTGGGGGGCAGCTCTGAGATGAAGTTTATCCTGGAAGATGTTTAGTTCAGAAGGTTTTCAAGATCAACACCTGTGGAAGGAAAGGAAGGATTCAGGGATGGAAAGAGAGAACGGTCAGGTTGGGACACTGTCCTCCAAACGTCTTCAGCAGATGCCCACAGAAAGCTCTGGACCCAGATGGTGAGAGGACTGGACTTTTAACACACCTCACCCACCCACCTCCGACTAGTCACTGGAGTGGGCTGCCTAGAAAGGAGGGCATGACCTCTGACAGGGCTCTCCTCCACTGAGACTGTCCTTGAAGGGGTGGCAGCTGGGAGATGTCTCCCATCAGCAGCACTTCCAGCAGCTGAGAAATGCACCCTCCACTCCTAAAGAGGGATGCGGGTAGAGCATCACAGTGTTCTCTACCTGAGTCTGAGCCCCAGGCTGGGTTCAGGTACTTGAGTGGGAATCTGATTGCCTCAGCTCTTGGTCAGGTGTCTACTTTACAGCCAATGAGCTGTGCTCAGGCAGCTGCCAAATGACATGGCATAAATGGCCCTTCGGTTTGGGAGGGGAGGGGACCCCCAAAGAGTGTATATCGTGAAGAGCCTCCAAAATGTCCTCTACAGGTAGGACAAGAGTGCTAAGCTCTGGGGCTCTGGAACCAAACTGTTGTGTTTGAATCTGATTAGCTAGGAGTACTTTCAGCAGTGAGTAACAGAAAATGATGGTAGAGGGGCTTAAACAAAGGAGGGGTTTCTTTGGCTCATCCAAGAGCTGGGAGAAGGTAGTCCTGAGCTGGTACAGTAGCTCAGGGATGGAACTGGGACATGGCATCCTTTGATTTTCCATTCCATCACATTTAGCAAGTGAGTTTCTCATGCTCACAAGGTGACTGCTGCATCTCCGGTCATAATGTCTGTGTCCCCCTTAAATAACCAGAAGGAAAAGGGGCTCCCAGAGAGGAGTGGGGAAAAGGGGGTGAAGGATTCTCCTTTAGCTGGGCTTTTTCTTCGAAAATAGGTGCTCCAAAGACTTTTGTCTCTTGTTCATTTACTGCAATTTTGTCATGGGACTACTCCTCACAGCCAGGGAGGCTGGGAAGGTGAGCATTTCAGCTTTCTAGCCATAAAGGGAGAGAAAGGGGGCTTGACAGTAGCTTTCAGATGGTGCAGCCACTGTGTGAGCCACAACCACAGGGCTGCCTGTGTGGCCTTGGGGAAGCCACTCCACCTCTCCAGCCTCAGTGTCTCCACTGAGAAAAGGGAGCAAATCGTAGTATCTACATCATTAGATGAGTTCATGGAACCAGCACCTGATGCTTGGGGAGCTCCCAGTGGATGTGAGCCAGTGTTGTCATTGCTGTGATCACCGAGGATTCCGATGGCAGAATCTGAGGCACAGTGGTGGAAGGGACAGTCAGGTGCCCCATCCTGTGGGATTCTGCCTTGGAAAGCACAGCTCACTGGACTGTGTGTGATGTGACATCTTCTGGAGTGGAGTGGAGTGAGGATCTGGTTTCAGTTAGAAATGTTTGGGGTCAGGATGCAGCTGGGGTGAGAGTGTCCCCATCTCCTGTGGCCTTCAGACAGCCTTCAGATTGGGGGTTGGAACAGCTCAGTGGAGGGCAAGGCAGGTGGCATGTGACAGGCTGGCTGGGCCCCCTCTGGCTGGCACAGGTTCATTTGAATGAGTGAAATTTGGCTCTGGGGCCCCAATGCCTCATTTCTCTTCTTCAGTGCTGGGGAAGCAAATCAAACTGATTGCGAGCAACTCTAATAAATTGATTCAACCTGGTGAATAGAAAAGGCAAAAGGGTGGGCAGGGAAGGTAAAGTACATATTGCTTCCAGTCATGAGGCCAATGGTCAGTCTTGGCTTCATAGGCCTGTCCTGGTGGTGGCTTAAGTAATTAAGTGGAGTGAGTGCTGGCTAGCTGGTGCTTCCTCCCCATGTTGGCTTATTCATAGGGGAACCAATGGAGGGGAAACTGTGGAGTCAAAGCGCTGCTTTCCTTCCCTTGGGGCCCGGAGTGGCATGTGCACCAGGCATCCAGGTGGGCTCAGGGCATGCATGCACCCCCCGACACCTGCAAACCTGACACCGTGGGGCACACATGCACCGGTCAAGGAGGAAGCCCTTGAGCAGTGCACTTTCTCACACGTGGGCCCACCCCAACCCCTACCTGAGCCAGCCTGAGAAGTTGGTCTGGCCCCGTTCCCCCACCCTCAGCCTTGGTTTCCCCATTAGTAATATGGGCTTTGGAACAGGCCTTGGAGGGCCTCAAGGTGACTGGTGGAAAGGAAGCTCTTTGAACTGCGTAGGCCTTGATCAGGCTTGCGTGGGCTTGCTTTCAATGCCCTACGCCCTCTGACCCCACCTCTCCCTGGCACCCCACTCGGGTCTGTTGCGTCTGTTCCCAGAAAAAGGCCCGGTTCCTGGTGACCTGGCTGTAATGTCCTCTTGCCTCCTCCCAGAGGACCTGCATCTTGAGCCTTTCTCTTCATTAGGTCCCTTTTGTAGGCTCCAGACAGAGTGGTTCAGAGCCCAACTTTGGGGACCCACTACCTGTTTGTGTGACCTTGGGCAAGTTACTTCTCTGTTCCTCAGTTTCCCCATATACACTGGAACATAACAGAGGTCCCTGGGTGGTTGTGAGGAGCCAGTGAGTGTGTCAAGCACACAGAACTGCACCTGACCTACAGTGAGCACAGGTAAGTGTTAGCACTCTCTGGAGCAGCAGCGGGGTGCTGGTAGAGCTGAGGGGCTCCCCTAGGTCAGACTGGGCGTCTCATCTGGAAGGCATACTGCAAGCACCCAGAAACTGATACATTAATGTCAAGCACACAGAACTGCACCTGACCTACAGTGAGCACAGGTAAGTGTTAGCACTCTCTGGAGCAGCAGCGGGGTGCTGGTAGAGCTGAGGGGCTCCCCTAGGTCAGACTGGGCGTCTCATCTGGAAGGCATACTGCAAGCACCCAGAAACTGATACATTAACAGCCACACCAAGGCCTGCTCCTGACTACTGAAATGAGGATCTCCAGTGTGAATAGGCCATCAGGATCGCTAAAAGACCCCATGCGTGCTAAGTCCTTTCAGTCATGTCCGAATCTATGTGACCCCATGGACTGCAGCCTGCCAGGCTTCTCTCTCCATGGGATTCTCCAGGCAAAAATACTGGAGTGGGTTGCCATTTCCTCCTCCAGGGGATCTTCTGGACCCAGGAATCGAACCCACGTCTCCCGTGTCTCCTGCATTGGCAGGCAGGTTATTTACCACTAGCACCGCCTGGGAAACCCAAAAGTCTCCAGGTGACTTTATGTAGTGTGCGGCAAGCCTGGGACCCACCAGGTTGGACAATTACAGGGAGGGCAGTCCATCCGGTGACAAGCACAGTCCAAATGAATGGAGGTGGTCTCAGAGAACCAGCCAAGCATGACTGCTGGAAGGCTTCCTGGAGGAGGGGGCAGGAGC
>SJYX01022594.1:328086-359631 GCA_006410675.1 Oreotragus oreotragus
AGAGGGGAGGGGGAGGAGGGTGGGAGGGGCTCTGAGGCCCAGGGGCAGTGGGGCACCCCTCCACTGGCTGCTCCACCCTCAGGGCTCCCCGACTGCCTCTACTCTCCCCCCTTTTGTCTCCCAGGGCCCCTGAACTCCAGCTGGCGCCCGCCTCCTTAATAAAGGCAGATTGCTGCTCTGCTTGTCCCCAGTACTCCTGATGGGGCCATTAATATTCCAGGGAAGATTAACTCCCCCTCTGCTTCCTCCCCTGCAGCTGCTGGGCTCCTCTGACTGATGAGGGCCTGGGGCTCAGACAGAGATGTAGCTGGAATTCAGGCAGGGGGCTGCCTGAGATGACGTCTGGAACTTAGGTGCTGTCCTGCCTCTGCGGCCCCTTCCAGGTTTCAGCTGAGACGTGGGGGAGAGAGGGTATGGGAGAGGCTGTGTGGAGCTGCCTGCAGTTCCGGGACTCCAGATGGAACCTCGGGGCTCTTGTTCAGTCGTTTTATTTGACTCAGAGAATGCACATGATGTCCCCACATTCCCATGGCAGGAGTGGAACCCGGAACTCCTGACTTTCGGCTGAGCGATCTTTGCATATATCAGACCCACGGGCCTGAGTGAGTGGACAGCACCCTTCACCATCCTCAGAGGTCTTTGGTGACAAGAATGGTCTGGGGGCTGCTCGCAGGGCAGGGCCTCACGGGCCTTGCCTGCCTCACTGGGCGGCCTCCGCCTGGGCCTGCTGCAGGGTGAGGGGGCACTTGGGCTGCCTGACAGCGGCCCAGTGACTCTGAAGGTGGCAGAGGTGCTCCAGGGAGGGAGTGGGAGGCAGCAGAAAAGGGAACCCAACCCCCCAAAGCTAATGTAAAGACACATGCTTCCTTCGAATCCGTTATTCTCTGCCAGCCTCCAGCTCCCACCCATGTACAGGCACATAGATCCAATTCACACACTGTGCCTACCACACAGCACATGCCACATACACCCACACAGCACACACCACATACAACCACACACGCACACACCGCGTGCACACTCTGGAGCGCACATTCCCTGGCTGTTGGTCAGCACGCACATGCTGCTGCTGGTGCCCAAGCCGTGTCTCTGGTCCAGCCTCCCTCCAAGCTCCAGACTCCCACCTCTGTGGCACCGCACCTCCCGGTATTTGCACCCTGGGTGTAGTCCCCTGCCCTTGAACTTGGGCTGGCCCCAGCCACATGGCAGAAGCGACGCCATATGGCTTTCAAGGCTGGAGCATGAGAAGACTCACGTCTCCTGCCTAGTATCCTGGGGTGCTCACTCCTGGGACACTCCTATGAATCCCGCCGCCATGCTGGGAGAGGCCCCTGCAGCAGCCTCGATTCAGCTCCCAGCCCTCACCGCCTGCCCACTGTATGAGGGAGCCAGTTTGGACACCGAGCCCTGTCTCAATTTCAGATGACTCCTTGCCCCAGCCACCATCTGACTGCAGCCCCCTGGGGGATCCTAAGTTAGCAATGCCTGGTGAGCCCAGAAAAATTGAACTTTGACGCTATTAAGTTTTTGATGGTTGGCCATAGATCATCAAACACAGGATAAGCCCAAGAGAGAATTAAGTCAGACTTTAGTGGACTTTGGGGAAATCCTGGCTATGCCACTTCTGTGGGTTGTCTTGTGGGGTCACCGTCAAGGGTAAAGTGGGGCTTCTCCTGAAAGGAATCAATAATCGCTCATCCTGGGCACAAATGGATTTGGGCAGAAGAAAGGAGGACACAGGCTAAGTTTTAGACCTGGGATCTTATGGGTAGCTTCAGCTGCAGATAACAGAAAATCCTCAAATAGCAGTTGCTCACAGTGTAGTTTGTTTCTCTCTTATTTGCATGATGATCAGAGGTAGACGGTTGAGGCTGATTTGGCACTCTAGAATCAGTGGCCCCGGCTCCAGGGTGTTGCTTTGCAAATTTGGGGCATATCTTTCTTATTGTATTCTATTTACCATAGTATACAACATAAAGGGTGCTCCTTGAAGTTGGGCAATGTAGATAGTCCCAAACTTTCTTCTTTCTTGTTGTTAATTGTGTGTGATTTCCAGTCCCAAGTTCTCCACAATATCATGATCCAAAGTTGCTGCTGGAGTGCCAGACATTGCACCTGCATTCCAACTGTTGGGAAGGAAGAATGATGGCAGTCACACTTTTTCACTATAGACACTTGGAAATGATACTACCCACTTATATCCCCATTAGCAAGACTTAGTCATATGACCACATCCAACAGCAAGTAAGGTTGGGAAATATTATTGTGGCTGGGTACATACCCTGCAGCACATCCCATCTGCCAGTCCTCTCCCACATGTTCAACTCAAACTAGACAGCTGGAGACATGCTGGACTCCTCCATCTCACCCCCAGCCACCCTAATCCCGTCACCTAGGCATTCCTCCACCCACTTAGCATTCTCTGCCTCTGCCTCCATCGGCCTCTTGTAATCTCTCCGGCAGTCACCTTGAATGGCTTGTCCCCTCCTGCCTTCCCCTTCTCTGCATTGCCACCAGAGCCTCCCACCCTGGCCAGCTTTGGAGTCCTCCAGCTGCTTCTCACTGCCTCCTAGGTAGATAAGAGTTGCAGCCGCCTTTATCACTTCAGCTGCACTGAACTGTTGGGAAGATTCCCCCCGCTACACACCTGCTGCACATCTGGCCCCTTCCAGCAGGTTCTCAACACGTGTTATTGCTAGTGCTCAGAACCTCCTGTGCCAGGGTGAAGCTTCAGCAGAGGAGCCTGGGGCTCGGGGAGGCTGGGACACGTGCCCCACATCCCCGAAGCTGAGCCGGATTCAAGCCAAAGTTGGCCTTGCTCCAAAGTTGGTGCCATCTCCTCCAGCTGTGCCCTAAGTGGCCGACCTCCAGCGTGTCACATACAGTCCTATTCTCTTGTGTTCGCCACACACTCAGCATACACACCACCCTACCCTTCGGGCCTCGTTCTAAGACATGCATTTTCACATTCTCAAAGGTAGCTTGACATAAAGAATCTTACCCGCTTCCCTAAGGGCACCAGCTGCTCTGTCCAGGTAAGTTTTTACCTCCCCTGCCCTCCCGGGCCCTGTCTGCACTGCAGCTGTATGCTCCCTCCTCCTTGCAAGACCAGCTCCGTCTCATCTGTGAGGTCTCAGCTTCAATGTCACTTCACTACAGACTGTAAAATGGTGAGATTTTGGAAAACAGTGTGGCAGTTTTTTTAAAAGGTTACATGTGCCACGCGGTCCAGCAGTTCCACTCCTAGGAAGCTATAAGAAATGGAAACACACATCCACATGAAGACTAGCTGTGAAGTGTTTATAGGCACTTCATTCACAACAGCCCCCATTTGGGAGCAACCTAAGTATCCATCACCTGTGGAATGAATGAACACAATAGAGTCTGTCCATACAATTGAGTACTATGCACAGTAAATCTACTGCTACCTGCTACAACGTGGAGCTTCAAAACACGCCGAGTGAAAGAAGCCAGACATATGAGATCCTATATCGTGATTCCATTTATATAAGATTTCCAGAAAAGGCCAATCTAAAGGAACAGAAAGTTGGTTAGTGGTTAGTCCAGCTAGTGGAACAGGACTAACTGTATATAGGATTAAAGAATCTTATCAAGTGGATGAAACTGTTTCATAACTGGATTATAGTGATGGTTGCATGACATTGTAAATTTACTAAATATCGTTGACTTGCACATTTGAATTTAATATATAACTCAGTAAAGCTGTGGACTTCCCTGGTGGCTCAGACGGTAAAGCGTCTGTTTACAATGCGGTAGACCTGGGTTTGATCCCTGGCTTGGGAAGATCCCCTGGAGAAGGAAATAGCAATCCACTCCAGGACTATTGCCTGGAAAATCCCATGGACAGAGGAGCCTGGTAGGCTACAGTCCATGGGGTCGCAAAGAGTCGGACACAACTGAACGACTTCACATCAGAAAAGCTGTAAAGTAAGATATTTTAAAAAGTCACTTCCCCAGAGCAGCCTTCGCTAACGCCAGTTCCCCAGTCGTCTTTGCCATGTCTCGTGGCCCAGGCTGCGTCTCCCTCATGGGCCTGTGTCACGTGGGAACTCTCCGTCTGTGGGGCGCTGTGCTTCCTGCAGACTTTCTTCTCTGGAATGGAGCCTGCGTAGGGAAGGGCTGAGTCCATTTTGTTTTAAAATAATTGAGATATAATTTGGGACTCCCCTGGTGGTCCAGTGGCTAAGACTCTGAGCTCTCAATGCTGAGGCCCTTGGTTTGATCCCTGGTGGGGAAACTAGATCCCACATGCCACAAAAGACCCTGTGCAGCCAAATAAATAAAAATATAAAATAAAATAAAATAATTGAGATATAATTTATACACCGTAAACCTACTCAGGGTTTATTGAGTTAGTATATTCACAGATAAGTTCAACCACCACCAGTTTTTAAGTTTGGCCATGCGGCATGCAGGGTCTTCGTTCCCTGACCGGGAACTGAACGTACGCCCCTTGTATTGGAAGTGCAGTCTTAACCGCTGGATCACCAGCGAAGTCCCCCACAACATGTCAGTTTTATAACACCTCATAAAGCCCCATACCCTTCAGTTACCACCTCCTAGCCCTCTACTCAGCCCCCTCCCTGCAAGTCACTAATCTTTGTCTTTATAGATTTCCCTACTCTGGACATTTCACATAGATGACTCACAGTCTATGGTATTTTGTGCTCGACTTCCCTCGCTGAACATGGTGTTTTCAAGGCTCATCCACGCTGCAGCATGCAGTGCTTCAGTCCTGCTTATGGCGCAATGTGATTCCATTGCATGGATACTGCACTTTGTTTATCCACTGATCAGACGTTTTCCCCCCACCTTTTGGCGTGAATAATGCTGCTATAAATATTCATATACAAGTTTTTATGTGGACATATGTTTTCATTTCTCTTATACACCTAGGAGTGGAACTGCTGGATCACATGGTGACCATGTTTAGCTCTTTATGCTCGACTACTTTCCAAAGTGGCTGTACCGTTTCACGTTCCCAGAACAAATGTCTGAGGGTTTAGTCTCTCCACATCCTCACCAACACTTGTTATCTGATTCTTAGATGATGACTCTCCTAGTGGGTGTGACATAATATCTTACTGTAGTTTTGATTTGCATTTCCTGATGACTAAGGGTGTCAAGTGTCTTTTTATGTGTTTATTAGCTATGATATTGGAGAAGGCAATGGCAACCCACTCCAGTGTTCTTGCCTGGAGAATCCCAGGGACGGGGGAGCCTGGTGGGCTGCTGTCTATGGGGTCGCACAGAGTCGGACACGACTGAAGCGACTTAGCAGCAGCAGCAGCAGCAGCTATTATATATCTTCCTTGGAAAAACTTCTATTCAGATCTTTTATCCATTTAAAAATTGGTTTGTCTCTTTTAATTAACGTGTTATAAGAGTTTTAAACATTTTTGCTGTGCCGAGTCTTCACTGCTGTGCACGGCTTTTGTCTGACTGTGGCAAGCAGGGCTTGCTCTGTAGTCGCCATGTGGGTTCTCTTGTGGCGCACCTGCTCAGTTGTTCCAAGGCACCGGGGTCCTCCTGGGCCAGCAATTGAGCCCACATACCCCGCATTGGCAGGCAGACCCCTAACCACTGGCCCGCCAGGGAAACCCTGTGAGAGTTCTTTTAGATGCAAGTCCTCTCTGGAGATCTGGTTTGCAAATACTTCGCCCTATTTCAGTGCTTGCCTTCTCACCGTCTGGACAGTGTCTTCTGAAGCACACAAGTTTTACCCTTCTCATGAAGTCCAGTTTATTTTCTCTTTTGTTACTTGTGCTTTTGATTGTCAGATCTGACATTATGAAGATCTATTCCCGGCTTCCCTTCCGAGAGTTTAGTTTCAGCTTTTACGTTTAGCTTTTTGTTCCATTTCGCGTTACTGATGTTACTTAATGATGTTGGGTAAGGGCCCAACTTCGTTTTTTGCACATGGCCCTCCAGTTGTCCCATCATCGTTTGTTGAAAATACTGTTCTTTGCCCCCGTTGAATGGCCCTTTTACCCTTGTTGTAACCACTTGGCGATGGGCACGACTTTACTTCCGGACTCTCAACTCTTTTCCATTGATCACATGTGGACCCTTAAGTCACACTGTTTCAGGGTTTGTTGCTTTTCTTCACTGCATTGCCTGGAATATGGTGGAGCAAATATCTGCGGGATGTTCAAAGCCCGGCAATCAAATGCCACCAGGAACACACCTGTAATGAAACATTCAGGCTTTAGTTTCCTGCAGCAAAGGAGAACATACCTACCAAAGACTCCCCAGAGTGTCTGCAAAGAAGAGTTCTGAGAGGGGCGTCTTAGAGGTTGGTACTGAGTGATTTGGAGGAGAAGCTGGGGAAGCAGAGGCTAATCTGGGGCTGGCACTGCCTAGAAGGGAGGCTATTCATGGCTGGGGGCTTAGTTTCTATCTGGGAGGTGGGAGAGTTAAAACAGGGAGACAGCTGTCCCTCTAAGAGCCTGGCCCCATGGCTTTGTCTGGGTGCTCCCTGATCGTGGTCTTGGTTCCTTTGGGAACTTCTGTCTGATGGTCAGTAGGGCTGTTTTTGATAGCAGGCCAAGACCAACCCTGCCTATCCTATGACACCCACTCTTGATGTTTGCTTTAGGGGCCAATCCAGGAATAAGGTGCATGTGGGGATAGCAGGAGGTACCCTCAGTGTATGATGGCCACAGCCTGGGCCACTGACTCACCACGTTGCTTGGCCAGGTATTCTGCCTCCTTGGGCCTCAGTTCCCTCGTCTGTGATATAAGGAGATCGGACGAGACAGTGCCTGGGCCACCTCCTAGTTTCTTACCATGATCTGGTTGTTCAGTTCAGTTCAGTTCAGTCGCTCAGTCGTGTCCAACTCTTTGCGACCCCATGAATCGCAGCACGCCAGGCCTCCCTATCCATCACCATCTCCCGGAGTTCACTCAGATTCACGTCCATCGAGTCCGTGATGCCATCCAGCCATCTCATCCTCGGTCGTCCCCTTCTCCTCCTGCCCCCAATCCCTCCCAGCATCAGAGTCTTTTCCAATGAGTCAACTCTTCGCATGAGGCGGCCAAAGTACTGGAGTTTCAGCTTTAGCATCATTCCTTCCAAAGAAATCCCAGGGTTGATCTCCTTCAGAATGGACTGGTTAGATCTCCTTGCAGTCCAAGGGACTCTCAAGACTCTTCTCCAACACCACATTTCAAAAGCATAGATTCTTCGGCGCTCAGCTTTCTTCACAATCCAACTTTCACATCCATACATGACCACAGGAAAAACCATAGCCTTGACTAGGTGGACCTTTGTTGGCAAAGTAATGTCTCTGCTTTTGAATATACTATCCAGGTTGGTCATAACTTTTCTTCCAAGGAGTAAGCGTCTTTTAATTTCATGGCTGCAGTCACCATCTGCAGTGATCTGGTTGTAGTCCTGGGCTATTTCAGAGAGGGGGAAATCTCTGCTGATAAACCTATTTCACCAGTGCCCCCACATGAGCGCATGTGATGCACACACACACACACACATACACACACACATTCTGACTATTCTGGTCCCAAGCCCCTAATCCAGTCATCTCCCAGACATTTAGATTTGATACCCTGGCAAAATTTTCCAAAAACACCTATTTTGAGGATCCACGTATGGTTGCCAATATTTTATTCTGTCAAATAGGACGTTAAATATCACAAGTACTGCCACCTGTTGCAAGCCTTATGTCATAAAAGAAAGAATAATAAAAGATAAAATAGGATAATACTCTCAAATTGCCCACGTTCTCCTCATTCTTGGATGACAGAGAAAACTGATGGAATGAACGATTCTGATCCCTATCTGGGTTTGGGGATGGCTGCTTTATCTTATAATGGCTTTAGCTTTCATTAAAATGCAAATACTGTGAGAGAGCCAGCCTCAATAGCCCATAAAGCAGTGATGGGTTCTAGGATGGGGCTGGGAGGTCGGCAGGTGAAAGTGGGGCTGCGAAGTACTCGGATGGGGCTCTGAACACCAGGTCTCTGCAGCTCCAGTGACCTGAGAGGGAAGGACCAGCGCCAGTGCTCCCGGGCGCATCTCAAAGGCCTCTCTAAATGTGAGGCTGGAAATACATCCTGGGAGAGGGGATTGGGAACTGGTGCTAATCAAATGAAAGCAGAACCAGACAGTCTCCTTGACCATGAAGCTGAGCCCTCTTAATGCCTCCTCAGTTGCCACCTACTACTTCCAGTCATTTCCACCTCCAGCGTTTGCCCAAAGCCTGTGTGTGTGTGTGTGTGTGTGTGTGTGTGATTTCAACAACTGCCATAAGTGTTTTTTGTGGAAGGCTGTAGGAAGTGGAGAGTAAATAGTCCACCCCCAGAACAGTGTTGTGCTACTTTTTTTTTTAACTCTTGTATCACACGATAATACACGGTACCCATGGGTTCACTTTGGACTGTGAGGGACTGCATCCAACGAGGGGATTCCTCCTACCCCAGGTCCATTCTCCCAGCACCAAATATGCACTGTGCTACTGTTCCTTTAAAAAGTACACCCACGTTGCCAGAGGGAACCAATCAGCAGGTGGGGGAGGAGCTACTTGGGGGCCTGACCACCCCCCCCCACCCACAGCAATTATGAGCCTGGGGGAAGCCCCAAGAGTGACAGCCTCCTGAGGGAGTCTGGGCAAACCTGCTTAAAGGGACAGTGTCCCAGATGGGTTGCTTGGGTGCTATCAAACTCCAGAGTCCCTGAACTGACCAATGCATTCTCAGAGTGACTGCTGTCCCCACCTTCCCACAAGATGATAATTTGCTGGGAAAGACGAGTGATTTATCTGTCTAATTGGGCTTTTATTTGCATTTTAAATCGTGCTCTTTTGCTAAACTAATGGACCCCCTATTTATAGATGACTCCAACACAAAGTGACTACTAATTACTACAATTAATATCACGCTAAGGGCTTGCCAACCAACTTCACAGCAACTTGTATCGCCTACTCATTTTCAGTTAAGGCACATTGACAGGGAGAATACGTGGTTATTAAGAGTGGGCCCTGGGGTGTAATTACTGCTCACAAGGTCATTAAGCGACTCCCCTGCAGAGCTGGCACCTTGGGGCCTGGGGCCTGGGGGCCTAGATCCGTGTCCCACCAGGGCCTGGGAAGCCTCGGTGCCTCCAGGTCGCTGGCAGATGGGGACTGGCTCTGAGCTGTCTGGAGGTGGAGTAGCTGATGTCTGGATGGCTTGGGGCTGGGATGGCAGAGCCAGGCAGGGAGGCTGGAGGGGATGATCCGCCCTCTCTTGAAGACAGCAGTTTGTGGCAGCCCCCAGAGAGCCGACAGAACTGCAGTCCTCCTGGAGCAGCTTTCAGCAAGTGTCTGTGAAAGCATCGTTGGGACAGTCGGCAGCAGGGCTGCAGGGGTGAGGGGAGGCGAGGCCAAGAAGAAGACAGCTGCCCAGCACTGTGCGGGGGCAGGCCAGGGAGCCTGGGAGGGTGAGTGAGCTCTGTGCCCCATATGCTGGGGAAGAGTCCCTTCTGACTGTGAGGAGGTGAGGGAACACTGTGGCCGAACAGGAAATGGATTGGCAGGGGTGGGTGGTGGTGGCAGAAGCCAGGGGGAGTGGGCACCTCAAGGGGGTGCTCTGTCGCTGACTGTCCCCCAATTCCTCTCTACACAGCGGCCATGGCTGACCTGCCAATGTTAAGGTACAGTGGAAAGGCTCAGGGGCCTGGTCTTTACTTTCCCAGGGGCCAAACCCAGGCCAAGCAACCTGTGCACTCAGGGCCAAGACCTGTGGCTGGACTGGGGACCTGCAACAGGAAGCCCTGGCAGGAGTATGCTGGAGTCACCCCTGAGAGCCAACGGGGGTGGGGGGGCTCGCCCCGATCAGCTTTCAGGGACTTATTCAAGGTTTAGCATTGACATGGTGGAGGATTTAGACCAGGGAAATCTGCAGACCCTACAGCTTGGAGAACTGGTTGTTAGATATTTACCTGCTAGGCCAGCTAAGCCTACTGGGGGCTGTGCCCTGGGCCTTCTTCGAATTGCGTCCTCAGCACTCGGCCTCCCCATATGCTGGGGAAGAGTCCCTTCTGACTGTGAGGAGGTGAGGGAACACTGTGGCCGAACAGGAAACAGATTGGCAGGGGTGGGTGGTGGTGGCAGAAGCCAGGGGGAGTGGGCACCTCAACGGGGTGCTCTGTCGCTGACTGTCCCCCAGTTCCTCTCTACACAGCAGCCATGGCTGACCTGCCCATGTTAAGGTACAGTGGAAAGGCTCAGGGGCATGGTCTTTACTTTCCCAGGGGCCAAACCCAGGCCAAGCAACCTGTTCACTCAGGGCCAAGACCTGTGGCTGGACTGGGGACCTGCGACAGGAAGCCCTGGCAGGAGTATGCTGGAGTCACCCCTGAGAGCCAACGGGGGTGGGGGGGCTCGCCCCGATCAGGTTTCAGGGACTTATTCAAGGTTTAGCATTGACATGGTGGAGGATTTAGACCAGGGAAATCTGCAGACCCTACAGCTTGGAGAACTGGTTGTTAGATATTTACCTGCTAGGCCAGCTAAGCCTACTGGGGGCTGTGCCCTGGGCCTTCTTCGAATTGCGTCCTCAGCACTCGGCCTCATGTACATGCAGTGTACACAGCATCGCCCTGTGTTTCCTCAGCTGAGTTCAGCAGGGCTCTGCTGCACTGACAAGCCCTCCCCAAGCTCTGTCCTCCTTGCCCGTTCCACCCCTGCTGCCTCTCTCCTGGGCACCCCTGCCCTTTCTAAATCGTCTCTCACAGCTTCCCGTCCTGCCCCTGCTCTCTTCAGTGACAGTGTCGGAGGAGGGAAGGGAGGCAGGTAGGGGCCATGTCAGGATCAGGTTGGCCTGCACAGAAACGGTGCTGGCTTACATGAAAGAGGCATATTCGCTCTCGCCTTCATGTGGCCTGGTGGTCCTGGCCTGGTGCTGGGTGGCGCCATGGCATCTGGAGCCAGTCGCACAGCGTGCCTTCTGTCCAGTGGGCAGAGGCAGCAGCCGTGGCCTGTGTGCCTTCAGGCAGGGCAGGGGCACGCTCATCCCTTTGAGACACTTCCTGGAATCCAGGCCTGGCAACTGTCCCAGGGTGGCTGAGGGACACCATGCGTCAGGACGATGGACGTTGGTGAGGGCGAGGGCTCCTGGCCATAGCTGCTACCAGCTCACACCCCACTGTTGCTGCTGCTGGGGGTTGCACAGAAATGGCTCAGAATCCAGGAGCCTGGGGAGCCTGGACCGGCCACCAAGCCTCTCCCTGCTTTCAGGCCTGGGACTCAGCATTCTCACCTCGGAGCTGGGGAGCCTCCTCCAACAGCACAGGGGTGCATGGCTGAGACATGGCAGGAGCTGGTTGCATGGCCCCCAGGGCGCTCCCGTGGTGGGGCAGGGAGGAGATCGGGAAGGAGCCATGGGCCTTAGATGGAGAAACCGGGCATGGGAGGGTGGCATGTGGCAAGGTCAGGGACGATATCAAGGGCATTTCAGACTGACTAGCAGCAGAGGTCACAGAGGGCCGGGGGGTGTCTGGAGTGAGGCTGGCAGTTAGGTAGGACCAGAGCATGGGCTGGGCAGGGAGCAAGGTGGGCCAGGGAGGTTAGGGAGCCCACGTGAAGGTTCAGTTCCAAGAGCACCTGTTTTGTGTCAAGTATTTTGCTTGGAGTTGGAAATGCCCAGTCATGTTTTTTCCCTCACCTAGACTGGTTCCAAATAGGAAAAGGAGTACGTCAAGGCTGTATATTGTCTCCCTGCTTATTTAACTTATATGCAGAGTACATCATGAGAAATGCTGGAATGGAAGAAACACAAGCTGGAATCAAGATTGCCGGGAGAAATATGAATAACCTCAGATATGCTGATGACACCACCCTTATGGCAGAAAGTGAGGAGGAGCTAAAAAGCCTCTTGATGAAAGTGAAGGAGGAGAGTGAAAAAGTTGGCTTAAAGCTCAACATTCAGAAAACTAAGCTCATGGCATCTGGTCCCATCACTTCATGGGAAATAAATGGGGAAACAGTGGAAACAGTTTCAGACTTTATTTTGGGGGGCTCCAAAATCACTGCAGATGGTGACTGCAGCCATGAAATTAAAAGACCCTTACTCCTTGGAAGGAAAGTTATGACCAACCTAGATAGCATATTCAAAAGCAGAGATATTACTTTGCCAACAAAGGTCCGTCTAGTCAAGGCTATGGTTTTTCCAGTGGTCATGTATGGATGTGAGAGTTGGACTGTGAAGAAAGCTGAGCGACAAAGAATTGATGCTTTTGAACTGTGGTGTTGGAGAAACCCTTGAGAGTCCCTTGGACTGCAAGGAGATCCAACCAGTCCATTCTGAAGGAGATCAGTCCTGGGTGTTCATTGGAAGGAATGATGCTAAAGCTGAAACTCCAGTACTCTGGCCAACTCATGCGAAGAGTTGACTCATTGGAGAAGACTCTGATGCTGGGGGGCACTGGGGGCAGAAGGAGAAGGGGACAACCAAGGATGAGATGACTGGATGGCATCACTGACTCGATGGACATGGGTTTGGGTGGACTCCGGGAGTTAGTGATGGACAAGGAGACCTGGCGTGCTGCGATTCATGGGGTCGCAAAGAGTCAGACACGACTGAGCGACTGAACTGAACTGAACTGAGCTCCTCTGAGAGGAATTTTCTCCCCATTTCACGGTGGAGGCTAGTGAGGCCCTGAGGGAAGGGCCCTATTAGGAAGAGCTGCCAAGCCGGGGTTGGAGGTGGGGGTGGGGAGGCCTGCCACATATTCACTGCCAAGAAGTCACCTGTGTGCTGGGCTCAGGGGCTGGGAAGTACTGGGAGGGCCATAGAGGGCCTGGAGGACTGTCCTTAGCCCTGGGAGTCCCAGCCCTGCAGAGCCCGGAAAGGTCCAGCCCATCCCCACGCACTCAGGCTCCACCCTTCAGCCGCTGCCCCCCACCCCCTGCCTCCTGTGTAACTGTGGGGAGGCTCCTGGGGCACCCACTGCCCTTTGGCCTCCCCCGACCTCCAACAGGTAAAACCTGTTCCTCCGAGTACCTCCTCCTCCCACCTCCTGGCTCAACTCAGGGTTCAGAAGGCTGTCAGAAGGGGAGGCTGCCAGCGCTGCACCTCCATCACTGGGTCCTATCCTGTGCTCCTTGGAGTGGTCTAGAACTGGGAGGGGGGTGGGTGGGGAACAGGATGCCGCTGCCCACCAGTGGGGAAAGAGCATACAGTATACACTAAATTAATGCTAGTTCTCCTCCCACCTCCTGGCTCAACTCAGGGTTCAGAAGGCTGTCAGAAGGGGAGGCTGCCAGCGCTGCACCTCCATCACTGGGTCCTATCCTGTGCTCCTTGGAGTGGTCTAGAACTGGGAGGGGGGTGGGTGGGGAACAGGATGCCGCTGCCCACCAGTGGGGAAAGAGCATACAGTATACACTAAATTAATGCTAGTCGATGCTCTTCCCCATCAAAACACAAAGAGCTTTGAGAGAATTTCTGGTTATTCATAAAACTCTGTGAATATCTTCTTTTATGAGAGTTTAAGCAAATGAAAGATTAATTTCCCCCCAAATTTCATGCACTAGTGAAGCTGAACATGTTTAGATACGCGGTTTTCAGGCCCAAACAGAGGTCTTGACTGCCGTGTTGGAGCAGATGCAGGTGCCTGTGTTTTGGAAGGGAGGAGATGGTGTGGGTCACCTCTTCCCGGGCTGGGTGTGGTGGTCCGCCCCTGCCCAGCCCACCTGGCCTCTCCCACTTGCTGGTTCTGTTCCACCAGAAAGTGGCCCACGTCCACTCCACCCCTGGGTCCTTCCTCTCCCCTGGATCAGGGCTCCTGATCTCACTCTGGTCCTCTCAGCCTCTGGCTGCTGGGCCTGCCTCATGGCCCATTGTCTGGGCCAAACCCTCACATCCACCAAGTCAGCTCATCAGCATCTGTCCTGCCAGGCCCCGCCCCCGAGCAGCTGGGCACCGCTGAGACCAACCACATGTACCAACAGATCAGGCAGCCTCCTCGTTAGCCTCTAGCTAGCACCTAGGCAGAGTCTAGATAGTCCCCTCTGATCCTCAGAGGCTTCCCAATCCACAGACGAATGAGTAGCAGAGGAGAGGCCTCTGAACTCCCTTCCACATCACCCCCTTCACCTTCTCCTTCCTGAGGCCTCGCCTTCCCAATGGGAATACCACCCTCACTCCTGTGAAGACCTTAGACACAGGGGCCATGCTGGGGCCTGACTGTCGACCTCCCAGGGACCCTGCAGCAGCTGAGGGATGCTCCCTGTTTCCTTTGCCCAGACTGCTCCAAACCCCCGCACCCCACGTGGCCCCCTCCTCCTCAAGGGCAGGGGAGGCTCTGACCCCAGTAGGAGCTGCTGTCTGCCGCCTCTGCCCTGCCCTGCTGTGCTCTGGTTATAGTTCTTTTGATGCACACACAGCCGTCAGACATAAGGATAGCTTATGGCGGATGGTGCCAGTATTTGTGGCCTCCGAAGGAGAAAATTTCACTCCGGCATCCAAAAGACATGGGTCTCAGTCACTCAGAGCTTTGTGTAACAAAGTTTAAAGAAAACGATAGAGAAAGCCGTCAGCAAAAGGCACTGGAAGTGGGTAGGAGAGTACCCACCCTCACGAGTTTAAGCGGGCTTTGGCTTCTCAACCGGCTGCTGAGAATTAGACGAAAAGAATACCTCAAGGTTGGGAGAGCTCCATTAGACCCTTTCCCAAGGCATAAACCCTAAGATAACTTTAGCACAAGGTGAGCCAGGGAGTACACGTTCTCGGCTTCTCGGCAACGACTCTGGGCTGGATATACTGTTGCTGTGCAATTAGGGGTACAAGTCTCGAGAAACAAGTTCCCAAGCAAGATATGTTACAATTATAACCATTAACATAGTAAGACATTGTCTCCCTGTGTAATTATCAGCTCTGGACCTAAAGCAAGGCCAGTTCTCAGACAAGATACATTGTTGTATGAGGAAAGCATGAGCAATGTTCACCTCCTCCTTCAAGGGACCTGGGCTCGCTGTCTAAGTTGCTTCTCTCAATAATATTCACTTTGTCCCTGACCCTCCCAGCTGGACCCTCAGGTCTAGGCAGGTAGAGGCTTGCCTGTCTTATTCACAGACGGGTCCTTGAATGCAGCCCATAAATATTTGTTCAGTGAATGAATAGGAGAGAATGTTTCCCATCACTGTTCATACCAGTGAGGAACCTAATAAAGCAGCTCGTCCCCTCCCCGGCTCCTCAAGTCTTCCGGCTTTGGCCCCGGGCACCCCCGTTTTCCACTCTGGGCTCCTTTTCTGCCTCCATCTGTGTTTGGCCCGAGAGGTCCTTGGTCTCACCTGGTTCACTTCATCCCATGGAGCCCGTCTGTCGTGGGGCAGCTGTGTCTCCTCCTTCCCACACTTGCGCTCATGTGCAGGATTCTTAACAAGCCCCTCAGGCTGGTTCCAGAGGAAAGGGGACTGCCCGCTGGCATACACGCTCTCAAGCCTGGGCAGCAGGGACGTCTCAGGACAGGCGCTCCCAGCGGCAGCACTCAGCTTCACCTTGCCGTCTGTTGACCAACCTCACCCCCTCTCCCCTCTCGGCATCTGAGTCACTGAGACTGGACTTCATGGGCTCTACCTGCCAAGCCTTGCAAAGAATCAAAGGCCCCTCATTTTCTAGAAGACGGAACTTGCTGGGCAGACTCACAGCAATGCCCCAGGATGGACTCCAGATCACCGCCTCCACCTGGCTCTAAGGGAGCTAGGGGAGGGAATTTTCTGGAGTTCCCCTGATGGTTAAGTCACAGCATGGAAAGCTATCCTTGCCTCCCCAACCAGGGTGAGTGTGTCTGTGATGAGTCAGAGCTTTGGCGGGTGTGACCTCCTGCAAAAAGCCCACTTCGGGGGGGCAGGCACAGGCCTCCAGAGACGGGTGGGAGCCACTCACCCTCTACAAATCCCTTGATCAACCAAAAGGCTGCTGTTCCCCTCCCTGCGCCACCCCACCTCACTACCCTCAAAGCCTCTCAACCAGTTTCCCCATGTGGCGCCAGGAGCCAGAAGGCCGTGTGGACCAAGTTTGGGGTGGGAGCAGGGAGGGCGAGCCAAGGAGATCTCCTGGATGCCCAGACCCACCGCCGGGCCTGAAAGGTGGCCCAGAGGAAAGCAAAGACTGCTTTTCACACCTCCCTCTTCCTTCTCCTGTTTCCCGGTGTCCAGTGACACAATACTTTTGTCCCTGGAGAGAGCCTCTCGCTAGGTGGGTGCCTGGAGGGCTGCACGACACAGGCCGGACCTCTGCCAAGCTCCGGGACCGGATGCCCGTCCCTCCCGTCTCTCTCTTGGCATGCTTGCACCCAGTCTTCTCCACCAGACATGGCCTTTCCCGCCTCAGACGGGCTCCGCCCTGCGTCCCTTCCCACTCTGAAGGCCAGCTCCCCGAGCAGCCGTGTTCCTGGGCTAGCGACCGCCTGCAAGTCCTACGTGCCCCTCCTCCCTCCAAGCCCGAGGGCTCTGTCTCTGGAATCTCACTCGGGGCTCCCCGCAGGCCCGAGCTCATGCCTCTGTCACCCCTGCCTTTCTAACAGCAGTCGTCTGCCCTTTGCCCCCAGCCCAGCTGGCGCCCCTGCAGGCCCAGGGCTCTTCTGCAGCCCGCCTCTGCCCCGGGACCCCTGGTCTGGCCCGGCCTCCTCTCCAGCTGAACCCCTCAGGTTTCTTGGCCGTGTCCTTTCCACTCTCACTTGCTCTTGTCCACCTTGAGATCTTAGCTCGGACACCTCTGCCTCCTGGAAGCTCTCTCTGCACATTGCCTCTCCACACTGGGCTTTCCATTTGGGCTCCTATTTGCTTCACAACCCCCCCAGGCTGCCCTGGCCTGCACCTCACTGCAACATGCCACCCTCTCCATGCCGGCAGAGGCCACATCCATCTTGCTTTCTGCCAGTCAACACTTTAGGGGCCAGCGGGAAAGCTGGTGAAGCCACGATCCTGCCCTCAATGTGAGGACCCATGTGAGATAGAGGATGAGACAGAGAGGCAGCTATGCCAGGGCACAGCTTGCTGGGGTGCTAGCCTGCACCCCAAGGCCATACCTACCTCAGTGACAGAACAGAGCGATGTCTCATGAGCTGATTCCAGCTGATGAGCTGTAAACTGAAGGCACAAGGCCTAAAAGGGCCCAGTCTGCCCATCGGGCCTTTTGTCTCTCCCCTCTGGGCATGGTACCTAGAGGAGCACCAGCGTCTTGTAACCACGAGGATGGAGGTGACCCACAGAGGTTGGCAGAAAGGTGGACAACATCCCGATGGCCTGGGCTCCAAGCCTGCCAGTGTCCACAATTCCTCTCCCAGTGGACAGGGGGCCTGTGCCTGGGCCACTGGCCAAGACCCTTGGGGAGACTCCTCTGCCCCTCTCAATGTCCTGGCTGCCCACTGGAGTCAGGCCTGTAGGCACCTCTTCTCCCTGTCACTGTGCCATCCCCTTGCACAGGAGACCCCACTCCAGGCATGCTCCTGGGCTGAGTGCCCAGTTGGGGTATAGTCTTGCAAGACTTGGGGCTCTCAGCCCACAGCCATCCGTGGGCCCTGTCAGTATCAGCACTTCACTGCTTCTCACTAACAAGCATGTAAATGTCTTGAAAAGCACGGGGGACGCTGGCAGCCACCGTGGTCTCTTGGAGGTAGAAAGGCCACTTCCCTGATGACCTTGGCTGATGAGGCAGAGCCACCACTAGTCACCAACACAGGGAAAACGAAATTTCTTTATTTGGTCTATAGCTTTAAAAACAACTGCGCAAATGTCCAGTCTGACAAAGCTCAGTTCCATTCAACACAAGAGAGTCTCCAGGCCCAGATGTCGCCTCTGTGACCCCAGGAAGGGGGTCTTCACTTTCCTTGGTGCAGGCTTGTGGCTCCTCCTGGCCATCGGAGCCAACTGCAGCTTCCATGTGGTCCAGCCCACCATCTACGCTAGAGCAACTCCTGCCCCGGGTACCTCTGCAGCCAAACAGCTTCTGGGTTCTGCCTATCGCACATGTGGACCAAGGCAGATCAAGAAAACAAGACTCAGTAACCCCCTCGGCCTGCAGGAATTATGGCCCAGAGGCAGGGCTGTGCCCTAGTCTTGCAAGACTTGGGGCTCTCAGCCCACAGCCATCCGTGGGCCCTGTCAGTATCAGCACTTCACTGTTTCTCACTAACAAGCATGTAAATGTCTTGAAAAGCACGGGGGACGCTGGCAGCCACCGCGGTCTCTTGGAGGTAGAAAGGCCACTTCCCTGATGACCTTGGCTAATGAGGCAGAGCCACCACTAGTCACCAACACAGGGAAAATGAAATTTCTTTATTTGGTCTATAGCTTTAAAAACAACTGCACAAATGTCCAGTCTGACAAAGCTCAGTCCCATTCAACACAAGAGAGTCTCCAGGCCCAGATGTCGCCTCTGTGTCCCCAGGAAGGGGGTCTTCGCTTTCCTTGGTGCAGGCTTGTGGCTCCTCCTGGCCATCGGAGCCAACTGTAGCTTCCATGTGGTCCAGCCCACCATCTACGCTGGAGCAACTCCCGCCCCGGGTACCTCTGCAGCCAAACAGCTTCTGGGTTCTGCCTATCGCACATGTGGACCAAGGCATATCAAGAAAACAAGACTCAGTAACCCCCTCGGCCTGCAGGAATTATGGCCCAGAGGCAGGGCTGTGCCCAGGTGACCACGGGGCTGCCTGCCTTTGCTTTTGGCTTCCTCAGCTGGTAACGTGTGCCCTGCTCTGAGGCTGAGCCCTGGAGAGGGCCTTCTCTCTCCCTCCTTCTCTTTCCCAGAGGGCCCTGGGCAGGCAGTGCTGGCTTTGCGCCTTTCCTTTTCTGCCTGGACCTCACTTAAGTAAAAATTCCTAGTCCAGCTCACCGGGCCTGGCCCTCAGCATACCACTGAGGGTGATTAAGGAAGTTAGACACTCTTCTTTCAGAATCCAAACCTAGTTTGCTAACTCCCAGAAGGACAGCTTATACACTGCTCAGAACCAGGAGCTGGTGATTACTTCCTTGGCCTCTTTCACTGTTTCTGGGACAAATTAGAACAGGAAAAAGTGGAACACTCCCACATTTCATCCTTGCTACAGTGTTGGTCCACCCCTCTGAGTTTGACTCCTGGATTTGCTCCTTGGAGCCTAGGTGGGTTTTTATTTTTTATTTTTTTTGGCATGAAAACTGGCTAGTCCACCACAGTAGCTGATATCCCCCTAGTCCCATAAGACCCCAAAGCCCCATTCTACTATGAAACCACCCTCATCCCAGTTCTTGTGTATATTTTCTCCCCCAAGAAGTTGAGGCTGCTGCTGCTGCTAAGTTGCTTCAGTCATGTCTGACTCTGTGTGACCCCATAGACGGCAGCCCACCAGGCTCCCCTGTCCCTGGGATTCTCCAGGCAAGAACACTGGAGTGGGTTGCCACTTCCTTCTCCAATGCATGAAAGTGAAAAGTGAAAGTGAAGTCACTCAGTCGTGTCTGACTCTTTGCAGCCCCATGAATTGCAGCCTACCAGGCTCCTCCGCTCGTGGGATTTTCCAGGCAAGAGTACTGGAGTGGGGTGCCAGTGTCTTCTCCAAAGTTGAGGCTAGTGGAATGCAAGTTCTATGTAGAGGCCAAAGTATCTCTGGCCATCCAGGTCAAGTTCAGGGCCAGGCCGTGATCTGGAGAAGCCGGGCTCCATGGCCTTCACCTGATGCAGGGCCCTGCCATCAGCTCCTCTCCACCCCTCCAAGCTGTTCATCCAGGGACAGGGCTTTGTCCCCTTCCTGACTCTACTGTGCTCTCTGCCAGCAGAGGGGCCCAGAGGTGCCACTGTCGCGCCTGCGCTTTCCCCCGTCAGGATCCTGGGTGCTGCAGATAAGTTTCTGCTGTGGCAGCTCTTTGGGGCTAACTGCCAGCCCTCCATCCCCTTGGCTTTACTTACTCGAGCTTCCTCAGCATACATATCCTCAAACTAGAACTGCAGTGATGTAAACCTTGGAATCTCTAATAACTGATCCTTACAAAAGAGGCCCTGGGCAAAGCCTCTATCCGGCTCACTCAGTAGGCTGGGGCAGGGTGGGGTGTAGCAGTGAGACAGTCCTGCCCTTCCTATGCCCATTACAAAATGGCATGTCTCCAAACCTTGGCAACCAGATACCCCAACTTGGATTTAATTGCCCCTCACTTATGAGCCAGACTACCAGGCAGGATCAGTTCCCAAGGGGGTCCCCTCATTTGAAGGCCTTCCATGTGGACCTCCCTGCCTGGAAATTCCCCTCCCCCAGACCATCCATGGAGGGTTGCTTGAGACCCTTTACTAGGTCTTCTCTGATCGAGGGGGGTCCGGGGGGCTGCCAGGGAGGCCTGAAAACAGATACAAAGACCCGGGTGGCTCAGGCAGGCTCAGGCGGTGAGCTCCAGTTCCAGGAGTGGTCCTCTTCCTGTGCTGCTCCCACCGGCTCACTTTGGCCCCCCAACTTCCTGCCACCTGCGAATTCACAGTGTCTGGAACAAACTAGATCTCAGCTGACCTTAAGGAGACCAGAAAATCCTAAGACTTAGGAAAATGAAGACAGAGCCTGGAACTCCAGGGAACGAAAGAGAGGGTGGGGCTTTCCCAGCCACTGACATTTCTGCTGGTCAGGGACACGCTCGATGATCATTTCTGAGATTTCTCAGATACCTGTTGTCGGTTGCCCCACTGTCGCTGGCAGAGAGGCATTTGAAATGGACTTGTTGAGACTTCCCTGGTGGTCCAGGGGCTAGGACTCTGCATTCCTGAGGCAGAGGGCCTGGGTTTGATCCCTGATCGGGAAGTTGGATCCCGCATAGCACAACCAAGAGTTCACATGCCGCAACTAAAGACCGCACGTGCCACACCCAGGACCCAGTGCAGTCAAATATTAATAAACATTTTTGTAAAAATAGAAAACAGATTTGCTGCCTTCCATGCTTGACTGGAGGTGACGAGGAAGCAGGGAGCGGGAGCACCCAGGGGTGGCCACTGGCAAGGCACCGAGGAGAGCCTCGGAAGGTAGGGTAGGTGGTCGCAGCTGTGAAGGGAAGAGGGGGCCACACCAAGACCCCGAGGCCCAGGCAAGACAGGGACCCCCAGGGATTAGACACAAGGTCAGGAAGCAAGTTGGGGCTTAATTGGCAAGAGCACCGTTACAAACAGGGGTCAGGGACGATGAGTGGGAAGCGAGCAAGGTGGGGAAGTTGAAGGTGACATGGGGAAGGAAGTAGGTTTGGAGGGCGGTGGGTCCACAGGGAGGAGATGCCCAGCGGGCACCTTGCTCTGTAGGGACAGTGGTGTGGAGGCCCAAGAAGCTCATCAGATAAGATGCCCGAGGAAGGAGGCTGGAGCACGGAGCCTCATCCTCCACCACCTATGCTCAGACGCCAAACCCCAGAGGTTCCTCCAAGGGTCAGAGTCCGGAGTGTTCTTTGGTGACACACTGGGAAGCTTACAGGCCTTCCGTTAAGGGTGAGGAGGTCAGGCAAGGCCAGATAAACCAAGAGGACACAGATGGAGAGGAGGGCAGTCGGCCACCCCTACCCTGTTCTTCATGCACTTTTGTCCAGCAGACATGCTTGTATGAACCATGCTCCAAATATCCCCATCCAGACCAGCATTCAGCTTGTGGTTGTGCTTTCCAAATGCAGATGCTGTCTCTCTCAAAAGACTGGGACTCCCTAGCCAGTATAGAAAGAGGGAAGGAACCCCTCAGAAGAGAGGAAAAAGGCATCATCAGCTTATTCTAGAACCTACCTGCAGTGAAGTTCTTGAGTCCCTCTCTGAGCTTCTCTGCCCCATCGCTGCCTCCGCTGATACTTCCTGAACTTTAAGGGGCCCCAGGGGCCTTAAAGGAGGAACTCTCAAGGTACCTTCTCTTCCTCTGGCTTCTCATTGTGTTGGCCAGGCTGGAGGCTCAGAAACAGCACAGACAGTGTGGCCAGCTGGAGAAGAGAGCGGGACTGGCACCGCGTGCTAAGGCTCGAAGAGGCCCTGGGCAAAGTCTCCATCCGGCTCACCCAGCAGGCTGGGGCAGGGTGGGGTGTAGCAGTGAGACAGTCCTGTCCTTCCTATGCCCAGCACTAGGCCCTCCTCTCTGCCTGCTGTGGGACTTCCCAGTGTCCCCTAAGGCCTGCTGCGCCAAGTACCACCCTTCTCCATCAGATGGCCTGGGGTGGGGGCTCACTTCTTCCCCACCCTCAGAGACCCTTCAAGACTGTTGGATCCCATACCTGAGCAGGGGGAGTGGAACTACATATTTTTGGCACTTCTTTTCCCAGAGTCCAGGCTCAAATGAAACTGGAATTGCATTCCATTCCACAAATCTCTCAGTATGCCATCTGTCAGTCAATGCCGGCTGGCCCTGGCCCAGAACACGCTCTCTACCAGCACCCAGCAGGCCCCCCTCTGGCTAGGCCAGCTCCCCTGGATTGTGTGCTGGATTAAGAGTCAGGGAGCTTTGCTCTGACCCCCATCCCACTCAAGACCTGTGTCTGTCCCCCTGTTGTCATCCACCCATTCATCCATTCAACAAATACTCATTGAGTTCCCATCGGCATCAGGCCCCATTCTAAAAGCTGAAGGCGTGGCTGCAGCCAAGAATGACCAGACCCTGCCTGCCTGGAGCATAGCTCTCTGCAGAGAGGAGAGACAGACAACCAACAAGGAAACAGAGATGGACAAGGTAAGTCCAGATAATGATAAGTGCTATGAGGAAGACAGGACCAGCAGGGTGACAAGGATGGCCTTGGGGGGAGGAAGCCCAGTGGAGCTGTGGGGCATCAGAGAGGACTTTCCTGTGGGGGGTAGCTAAGGGGATTCGGAGGGGTGAGTACCCCTTTTGTTCAGTTCAATTCAGCCTGTATTCGGTGGCCACCCTGTGCGCCCCGGGGCTGTGCCCTGTTTCGTGTCATCCTGGAGGTTCGGCTGTGGACCTGGGAGGGACCTTATTCCTTTCCCTCCCTGTACCCCAGACCCTGTCATATCACTACCCTTCACAGCCCGAGCTCTGAGCTGACCTGGCTGAGAGAGGACTAAGTGCCGCCCACGTCCCATACACAAAGCAGCAGTTCCCAAGCCCAGTCCTCCAACTTAGACAATGTCTGGCTTAGAAACCCTGGTCTGTCCCCTCAGCCCAGTTCTTGAGTCTGCTTCCTCCCCAAGCAGTCGTTCCCTTTTTTATCCTTATCCCCTTGCCTTCTGCCTCACCCCCATCTGCAGGTCATCTGAACCTCTCCTGCATTCCCTGAATCCCGAGAGGGTCCTAAGCAGCAGGTCTAGCTTCTTCATTGCCCTTGGAGAACCCCCCTTTCCCACCCCCCACTGAGACACCATTGGTTGTTGGAGCGAGTGCCATTGTACATCCAGCTAGTGCCCAGGCGGACCCAGCACCCTTTAGCGCTGACTTATCAGTGCCCCTACACACAGGGCAAGCAAGCACACGGGCCAGCTTCCCTCAAAATTCTTTATCCCCCACAGTGAGGGGTGAAGGGCTTTAAAAGAAATTCAGAGTCAGGCCTCCCCTCAAGGAGTTTATTATCTTTCTAGATAAAAGAATGCCCAAGAAACTCTTAGAGATTAAAACAGAGCTGAAACATCAATGGAATATAATGAAGCACTAAATAAAATAAGGGATGCAGACAATAAAAAGCTTTCTGCAGTCAGCCGACTGGAGGATGGTGATAAGCTGGAATGGATCAGGAAATCTTCCTGGAGGAGAAGGGCCCCAGGCGGACTGGGGAGCACAGTGATGAAGTGAGGGGTGGAGTGGGAAGCTGTTGGTATCTAGATACTGAAAAAAATCAAGAAAGCCAAACCCAAACAGAAAAACCCACCTCACTCTTTAGACACACTATAGAATGGGTCCTGGGGCGGGGACCGAGGCGCCCCTTTGGAGGGCTGGTTCCTTGTTGCTTTTCTGAAGCCATGCAGAGGATGCACTAGAGAGGCCCAAGCCGCCCTCCACTCTTTGTGCCCCAGAGGACACAGCCGCTGAGGGTTGGGCCAGATTCTGGAGAGAGTCGGCTTGCAAGAGATGAGGAAGCAGACAGGGAAAGCCCCCGGCAGGGAGGGGCTTCCATTGTTTGGCTTTGAGGTTGTACAGGGCGGGGAGAGGCAGGCCACGTGGCGCTGGGCCACCTCCATGCCCGAGGAAGAGGCTGACCACGGACTCTGTCGCGGGCTCAGGCGGAGGGGTAGGGAAGGCAGGAGGAGCAGGGGCCACCGCCAGCAACAAGCCCTCCAAAGGAGCTGCGAGGCCACCCTGCCCCGAGCGTGCACGTGCGTGCGGCTGCCCCAGAGCTGTTTCCATCAGCTCGCCGACCACTGGCTGCTGTGTGGGCCACCACGTCCCAGACTCTCTTTTCTGCTCCCAAGGCCCGGAACGCCCTTCCTCCCAAGCCACTTCTTGTCCACAGAGCGTCTCACCCCGGCATGAACCTTCATACCTCTTCTTCTCTCTCCATAGGTTGGAGTCTTCTCCTGCTGCCTCTCTCTACTTCATCCTGTCTCCTCAGCCCCTTAATTAACTTGCCCCTGAATTCTAGAACCTTCCAGCTCTAGATCAATCTGCACATGGCAAGTGCTCACCACCGCCCCTCTGACCAGGTAATTTATTCCAGGCCAGATTCATCATCTCATCCTTCCCCCACTGCCCCAAGCCAGCTTGATGCACTTTCAACACCAGCTTCCCCGGCCTAGCATTTTCCTGTTCAAGTCCTCTAACACAGGACACAAGACACGGCAGGCCTTCTGAGCCTGAACAGATGGGTTGAATGAATGGTTCTAAGATGCTGGCGGTGAGATTCAAATGCAATCAGGGTAGTTTTTCAACTAAAATGGAGCAAATGTCAATCAGCATCAACCGATTCTGAGATTCTGACTGGTACCAACACTGTGACAGGCAGGGATCAGGAGGGAATGTAAAGAGATTTCAAGAAAATCGGGGCAACGAAGAAATGTGCCCATGTAATCTGACAACCGACAGGCCCGGGAAGTGGCAGAAATGTACAGACAAAGTATACGATTTTTTCTACCCTCCCTTCATGAGTGGGGACATAGGACGGACGGTGCAGCCTTGACCAAATCGGGTGGAAGAGACCAAGAGGAAGCTGACCCACGGCCATGGCTCTGAATGACGGAAATGGAGGTTCTACAGGATGCAGGAAGATAGGAGCTGCTCCCCGGGGCTGGTCCATCAGCCCACCCTACGGTACCTGGGTAAGCCAACAGTCGTGAGGGAGCTGCAATGAATGGGTTTTCAACAACTAAATCTCATTTCACTAATTGCCCTGAGGTGTCCCCAAAGCTTCCTAGAACTTTCTCTCTTTCAGTTGCACCATTTTTTGGATGACGAGTTTGTTCCACGTGTTCCCATCAGTCAGTCGCTGTTTCACTACTCAAGATAAAGCTCCCCTCTATTTGCTCCAGCTGCTGATTTCTCTTCAGGACGAAACACTGAGGTGAGGTTCACTCGGTTAAGACAGATGCCTCCCGCGACCAGAGTTTCCTCATCCCATAGAAAGAGGAAACAGGCTGGGTTCGTTCTCCAAGGCGACAGACCCTGGCGCAGGAGGGGTCCCTGGGTCCCTGCTGTCTCTTCACAACACCTGATAGCATTTAAGGAGGTGTAGCGGCAGACAGAAAGGAAGGCCAGATATGCCCCTGCGCGTCCTCTGTTTAAGGAAGAACTTTGGTCAAATGTGGCTAATAGTAAGGTAAAAAAGAGCAAAACCCCACCGGAAGCCTTGGAGAATACTAGAAAACAGGAAAAATTTCAAAAAACCAATTCCCCCATCACCACCCCGCCACAACAAGTCTTGCAGAACAAAACGTCCAGGCCCATCCATGACCAGATGCCACCGGCAACCGAACGCAAGGCCACCGTGAGCGTTGAGAGGGAGAGGGTCTGGGAGCCGGCAGCCCCTGACAAGGACCCTCACAAACCTCCAAAGCAGGAACTAAAGAGTAAGTGGAGTTGCAGATGGAGCCCGTCAGCAAAAGGATGATGGCGGGGTGCATAGCACCAGGGACACACGTGGCTTCCAACTAGTGACAGACGCCTGCCCAGTCTGCCGGGACACGCAGAGAGGAAGGAGAAGGGCTCTGTAGCCACGAAGCCCTCTCCTGGCCTCACAGTCGGCTCCAGGGATCACAGCCAGGAGAGACGCTTCTGTCCTTCCTGCCAGAACCTGGGCAAAGCCCTGGTCACGAATTGTCCACACAAGCGCCGTGAAAAAGCAAAAGATCTTAAAGAAGCACTGCCATGCACGAGCACTGCTGCTATTGTTAGTGTGATGCTATGGCACAGCTCTCACGTTCCCTTTTCTCTGGACCAGACATCGTCAGATCTAAAGAGTCTTTGCCCAGCAATTCCAGCAGCAGTGTTGAGAATCTCTTGGGCACCTTTGGGCAAATTAGAAAAAGGCACCCCTTCTGGGCGGGTCCAGGGCAGCTGGGCCCCGTGTGGCCTGCTGAGAGGGCTGGTCCCATCTGTCGGGCCATACCTGAGGGTGCTACCACAGGGGGCATGACCCCAAGGCCTGGAAGATTCCGGAGGGGAAACGGCCTCTAGTACCCATGATGCGGTTAGTCATCTGGAACATCTTTCACCACCGTTGGGCAGGGGGAGCAGACAGAGGCGGCCAGGTCTTCAGCTGGCACGGCACCAGCATGGGAAGAATGGCTGCTGTGCTGACTGTGCGGTTTCCAGCCCGAAGGAGGCCCAACATCTGCTGGAGGTGACCTCAGAAGTGACTGGTCTTGTAGCCCAAAGACACGGCTCCATGTAGTCTCTCTTGCTCTCTTTTTTTAAAGTAAACTGTTTATTGAAGTAGAACATATACACAGAAAAATGTCCACGTCATTAATGTCTAGGCTGATGCTCTTCCACAAACGGCCCTGTTGAAGTCAGCTCATAAAACAGCAACAGTCACTCGTGGCCCACGAGAAACCACTTTCCGCAAGGGAAACCACTCTCTTGAAGTCTATCCCCACTGGGTACTTTCACCTGTTTCTTGAACTTCACAGAAGTGATTGCAAATAGTCCCTAGTCTTCTATGTCTGACCTCTTTTCCTCAACAGGTATATGTTCGGGGGATGTATCCACGCTGTTACATGGAATTGTATAGCATCCCATTGTAGAAATATACCACAACTTATTTATCCATTATACTGTTGATGGGCATTTGGGCCGCTTTTCTTTTTAATCTTTTTCCTTATTGCAAAGATAAACAAATAGTATTAAAATATCCCCATTTTCAATCTCGTAGAGAGGCCCCAGGTCCTGGTGTCCCCTGGGCGTCCCTGCATCTGGGTTTCACTCCCTTCCTTCAATGAGTAGACCCTCTCTCACCAACATTCACACCTCTGGGCTCTTGCCCACCTGTCTCAGACTCCTTTCAGTCCCCCAACCTGGAAACAGTCCCCAGCACACCCACTTCCCTTCCAAGGTCTCCAGCAGTGGGAGTGGAGGTGGGAGATGGGAGGTGGAGCCTTACTAGCACCCAAGACTCCCTCCCTGGCCCACTCAGGACTCATGCCTTCAGTCTTCTCCTTCAGTATGGAAACTTGGCTTCTTCCCTCTGAGGGTCTTTCTCCCAGCTACTAACTGGCAGCCCCTTCCTTCCTTGTACCCAATGCATAAGCAGCTTCAGTGAGGTCGGTCCACAGGACATGGCACGGCCCTTCAAAAGGCAACCTCCGATGGCGTTTGATACAGTCTCCTGCGCTCCCTTTGCTGACAAGCTTCCCTTGACTTCCTAGTTCTCTCTCCATCCCCACCTCTGCCCTTTCCTAACCCTCCCCACTGTTCTCTCCTTGGGCCTGCCCCTGAAGTGTCAACTTTCCCCTAAGTTCTGGGTTCATTTCCTTTGCTGGACCTCTCCTCTCAGCAACGCCAACTATGGGACCACCTCCCATCTCTGGTGCCCCCCTTCCCTCACCACCCCCACCCCCGAGTTCAGGCTTCTAGTCCAGCCATTCCATCTGGAGCTCCCAGAAGAGCCTCAGCATCTCAGGGAGATGCCTTTTGAATAAAAAGCATGTTTGAGTTCAGCTTTTACATTTGGAGATGAAGCCATCCACTGTTTTCACAAGCTAACGAGGCCAATTATTTTCACAGCCCTAACCGTGCAGAGCCCAGCAACACCTGGCGGGTGGGCCGCCGAGTGGCAGCACCTGTGGCACCTGGTCGGGCGGAGTGGGAGGCCCCTCCCTACCCAAGAGAGGCACCAGAAAGCCTGGCTGCGCGCTGGGCTTGTGTTCACGGATAGGGAACATGGGTTTAAGAAGCTGAGAAGACACAGTGGAGAGAAGGACCACCTGGTCGGGGAGCCTGAGCAGAGAGCTCAACCATCCTGCTCTCTACCATGACAACTGGGGGATTTGGGACATGCTTCATGGAGAAATAGAAGACCTAAAAGGCAGGGGCGCACTCAGCTCTGCTGGGGAGGGCAGCTGGGCCAGCACGGTGGCCTCCCCCGAGGGGCCAGCCAGCGCCCACTCTCGGCCAGTTTCATTCCCTCCTGATGGTGGCACCTTCCCCTGGACCACAGCACCGGGAGACGTGGCCGTAGTCCATTCACCCCGCCTCCTATGCTGAGGCCAGGAGCCTCAGAGGGGCTGGAGCGTGGCTCTGGAAAAGACCACGAGGAGGAGGAGCGGGGGGACGGCGCATCGCCTTCACTGAGTCACAAAATGAGGGTGGTGGCCGCCACTGACACTGCCATCAAGACGAGGAAGCAGAACCAGGAGGACCCAGCGATACTCCCGGAGCTACCTCACCTCCTCCTTACCCATCCTGTCTAGTCTGTAACAGTCACCCATGACTCACTTCCTCAAGAGGACCTTTGCGCCCATGTGGGGAGAGTCAGGGCAAGGCTGGGGTAGCCAGATCGCCACTCCCCTCTCTGGGATAAAATGTATGGGCCCAAGTGAGAAGGCCAGGAGGTCCAGAGAGGCAGATGGGAAAAGATGAAATAGGCAGGCCCTTGGGGACTGGGTTTGAGGAAGAAATCTGAGACAGAAAGAAGACGTATCAATACTTGCACAGGTAAGAGGAGCTTTAGTGGGCCCCGTCTTCCGTAAGAGGTGGGCGGAGGGGCGGGAGATGGAGAAGAAAAAGAGAATAATTAAGTTCCCGGCTGCAGGAGGGGGAGGGGCTGCGGAGTCAAAGCTCAGGGGCAGGAGAGTGAGGGGCAGACCTGAACTTCAAGGCGGACAGAATTCTGGCCTCCAGGGTGGCCTTGAGATAAGGACAAGGGTCTGGGTGTCCGAGTATAATACCCTGATGTGAATGTGGAAAGCAGAATAGAACCTCATCCGAACCCGACACAAAGCAAGCGGCTCCCACACGACCTCAAGCAACAGATTACAACGCCTTTTCTAAGAGAAGGGTGCCAGGAAGCTCAAGGGGCTCAAGAAAGAGGGCTTAACTAGGCTGTGTGTGGTGTCTTCCAGTCTCTAAGGATATGTCTCGGCAGGGTTGTGAATCAGTTTCCAAATCCTAGAAAACTGATTAAGACGGGACCCCCCTTGGGGCTGGAAGAACCTGTTTAGCAAAGCAGGTACTTTCAGGAAGAGTTGACTAAGCTGAAAAGAAACTTAAAGTAGGCTTTAGATACATTGAGAGCAGGAAAGAGCTCCATAAAAGTTATGGGGAGGGCTCAGGGAGACCCCAGTCAGTCTTGGCAGGGGGCGGCTGGGTATGGCCGGCATTCCCGGCCACTGCGGAGTGTGCATGGCATTGTTGCCTAGGAGCTGTTCCTGGGTGTGGGGAGGAAAAGTCAGGGGAAGAGCTTTGGTCTATAAGAAGCCAAAGTGGTTTCCCAGCAGCCGTTGGCCTGATGGTCAAGCAGATATGGCGGGGCAGGGCTGGGTGGTCCAGCAGGAGAGTGAGGGACACCCCCGCTCTTCCTTGTGCCCAGTTCTGGTCCAGGCCTGAGGCCCCAAGGGGAGACCCGATGCCAGCTGGAGGCCATTCTGAGCACTGTGATGGCGCAGCACCCACCTGTGCACACGTGGGGCTGCAGTGCAGAGAGGAGGAGAGAGGTGCCTGAAGGGGTCGCTTCCCAGCACCGTGCCCCAGCAAAGGGCCCTCCGACAGGTTTAACTGCAGGTGGAGATGAATATGTGTCCTTGTCCTACACCACCAACCCCAGGAGCAGATCAGTTTCCAGCACCTCTTTCCATGCTTCTACCTGGGACCCTCTTCTAAGCAGCTTCAAGCTTCTTTGGCCTTTCCTCTTCTTCTCCCCTAGCTGCTGCATGCACGTGGTCATCTGCAGATGGAAAGGCAGGCCAAGCCCTTTGCCTATCCCTCTTTACCCTGGGCCAGCAAGACTCTGCTTTCGGTCCTCACTTCTGCCGCCTTCTCTTCTCCCTTCCTGCCCATCTCAGCTGTTGCAGATTTCCTTCCCCAGAAGCTGCAGTTGCTGAGACAAGAACCAGGGAAGGAAGAGTGGCCTGACCACCTGCTGGTGGGCGGATGAGGCCCCCGGCCTCGCTGGCATCCCAGAGACTTGGAGGGCAAAAGGAGGAGAAAAAGACTTCTGTCCACCTGGAGTTCAGCTTCCCTCCCACCTTCAGTTGGCAACTCCAGCTCCTCTGGAGTGGCCCTCTTCCAAGAGCAGAGCCTTTCTGGCCTGCAGGGGAAGCCGAAGTCCCTGTCATCCTGCCAGGAATCTTCATCTGGAGCCTTAAAAAGCCCAGCTTGATTGTGTCATGCAGACAGGCAGGTCACCAGTGCCTGGGGGAGCCCCACACCCACTCCCCAGGAGAGGGGATGAAGACCAGGATGTTCAAGTCAAATGACAAGGTCAGTAGTGTCGGGAGTGGGACAGAGTGACAGGAGGCGATCCTAGAAAGTGGTGCTCGACCTGGAAGGTGACATAGAGGGAGTGCGCCAGGGTGTTCAGGTGGAAGGAAAGGCGCCCTCCTCGAGGTCCCTGCAGGGAACCCAGGTCATCACCACCCACCTCCCTCTAGGCCTTTCTGCACCCCTGGCCCCACCACTGCCCCGAGACCTCTTTCTCCCATCCCCCTGCCCCCTGTGGCTTCAAGGTGGCCCAAAGGACAGGAAGAAGCCATCAGAGGGAGCTTTGGAAACCCTCAAGACACGGTTGAACCAGACATGCCTGGTGTCACCCCGCTCGTGTGTGTCCCCCAGCTGCTTCTCTCAGGGGCATCTTGGTTGTCCCTCCATAGCTCTTCACTTCCTCACAATGGCTAAGGGCCGGGATCCGGAGCCGAAGTAACAGGGAAGTGTCACCGTCCCGGATGTGGAGGAAGATCTTGCCTCTCCCCACGTGTCAGCCCCCAGGTGCCCTCTGTGAGGCCCGAGGCGTGGGGAAAGGTGGCTGCAATGGGGTTGCGTGGGGGCGGTGTGCAATGAGGAAGCCATGAAACACACAGGTCCCCACCACCCCCTCATCGGGAGCCTGCCAGTCCCTGACAATGCTCCTCTCCCAGCTCTTCTAGAAGGCCAAGGCTGCTCTTCTTCCTGTCCGTCCCAAGTCCACCAGCATGCCCTGCGCCCCCACTGGCTCCTTGCCCCATCTTCCTGGCCATTCT